>VZZY01002867.1:56793-224936 GCA_013400335.1 Eurystomus gularis
TCCAGTCTGTCCAAATCCTGCTGAATGGCCGCACAGCCTTCAGGTGTATCAGCCAAACCTCCCAGTTTTGTATCATCAGCAAACTTGCTGAGAAAATTTGAAGTCTTGTAGTATCTTAGATACAATTTTTTAGCATCTTCCTTTAAATGGTAGAGGCTTCTGATAAGCTTTGATTTGTTCAGATATCTATGGTTTGTTGGAGAGATGTTTTTGCACAAAACAGCTAGAAGAACCGTGGTAGTGAGTTCTTGAATGAAGCTCTATGATGTTTGAAGTGAGGCTTAAACTCATTTTTATTTTATTTTTCTGAATGACAAGATTATTTCCTTCTCACTGCAAACAAGACCAGCAAGTGCTTTTGTATGCTAGGGAAGAGCATGAAGGCTTCTGTCATCTGTCATCTCTCCTTGGAGAAAGAGAAAAAATAAATATTAGACTTTTGGCAAGAAATGTCTTTAAGTATGAACATGTAGGAGTCGATACATTCATTTATGAATAGCAGAATCGGGGAAGAGTGGTACGGAGAGAATGAGAGAAAAGAGAGAAACTCCCTATGGATTTTAGCTTGTATCAGAAAACAGCTTTAAAAAGTGTATCTTTTACTTACAAAATACATGTGAATGCTGATATGAATGTTGTATTTATTCCAGCTAAAGTGATGGAGACTTTGGAAAACAACTTGCTTCATCTGTCTAATACAGAATACAGTGATCCATTTTTAGGTAAGTTTGTGTCTAAACTGAAATAATAATGAAGTAATGATTCCTCAGTTACATTTGCATATTTAATTACATATTTTAGTGTGGAAAGGCCATACTTACCCTGAGCTGCCAGGGTTTTTCGAAGAGGAGACTAAATGTGGATAAAGAAATATGTGCTGTCATAAATTTTTTGATACTTTCAGTAAATAGGGACTAATAACAGAGATTATTTTTTTCATACATTCAGTATAATCTTTTCCTATAACAATCCTTCATAATACAATCACTTGGAAGCACGTATTTGAAATTCCTTTGAAATAGTTGCTTTTACTCAGTTTTTATTACTCTCCTGTAGTGATTTTTTTCAGTGTTGTCATGGCTGCAGCTACGTTGGTTTTTTTGCTTTAGATATTAATGTATATTTGCTTCAGATAGCAATGTAAAAACTGTTACAATCTGGAAAAAAAGAGCAAACAGAAAAATAGCTATAATTTGGGCATATTTGTACCTGTATTAATACTATTTTGATACTTTAAGACAAAGAAAGTAGGAAAGGAGTTATTCTTAGAATAATCTCATCCTTGCAACTGCAAAATGAGTCTGTATATACACATGCGGGTCGTAATTTGCAAGTTCCCAAATTAATTAAGTTTGAAATTCCCTGGCCATGTATTACCCATCTGAAGTACACACAGCTGTTGCTGCACCTTGCACAACCACTGTGAAAGCTCTTTTTGCTCACAGTCAATGTAGCATTAAACTAGAAATCACATCTTCATGCTGAAGGAAGGAGATCTGCTTTCAGAAAGCTATTTCTGCTCACCTCTCAGGTTTTAGCATTGATTTTTTTCCTGACACCCAGAATAAATGATAGATAAGAGGCTCTTCAAAGTCTCCTAAAGAGATAGCTGCTGGAAATATGAGTGAAATTGATACTCCCTCTAAAATACAATCAAAAGGTTCCAAAGTCGTGACACAGACCAAAAATTTGGCAGGAGATTGTGTAAGAAGTAAGGTTCCGGTTGAAGCTACTGCACTCTCCTAGTGTAATTGGTTTCATTGGGTAGACAAACACGGATAATAGAAGATTTCACTGTTAAAAGTAGCTTCAATTTATTTTTATATACCCTTTCTGTTTTTTACTAATGGCTTACGCATGCGTGTGCTGATATTGCTGCGTATTTATGTATGGCAGCAGTAATTCTTTCTCTATGACACCCTGTTTTTCATTCATGTCATGTAGTTTTAACATGAAAAGAAACATAGGGGTCAGCGACTGAGGAGAAGACAGCTAGAGTCTCATCAGCTCAAGATTGTATTAAACTTCGGTGTGGATGTTTCTCCTCTTCTGACTACAGATATGCTCTATGAGGAGACAGAAAAAACACTGAAATGGTAGCCCTTTGCAAACTCGATTCATTAATTTTCCTGTGATAATTGAGTCAATCCCGAATTACATCACTGAAATCTGTGAAATTATTCTGTATTTACAATAACACAATCGGTTGGGATGTTCAGCTACAAGCAAGAAAGGAAACCATTTATTAAATCCTGGAAGTCAATAGGAAGAATTGCCTTAGCAATCAGCATTATCAGTTAGGTTCATGAACAGAAAGTTAAAGGTGCATTTTTAAAATGGCCTTTCTGTAAACCCTCAAAATACAGTTTGCGCTTCACAATGGTATTTATGTGGGTAAGAATTTGTCTCCAGGACTGAAATTTTCAATTTGATCCTGAATTGAGGGGAGGAGGAGAATTTTGCTGCTTGATCTTTGACTACCAAATAGGTGTAAATGCTGCAGCACTGCTGCATTCGTGAGTTGATGCTCTGGCACTTCGATGGAGTTTGCAAAATAGGCTGATTAATGGGTATCATCTTCTTAGTGAATCCTTGCAAACTGCTCTCCTGAGAACATGTAAGAATGCAGAATTAAGTGAATGTGGGGGATTTTTAATTAGGCAGTACCCTGGAACTGTAGCTAAAATAGGCTAAATGGCTTTATCCTCATCCAGAATTGTGCCCGTAGACAAACTATCTTCTTGTGAGAAGGGGATTAACAGGCATCAGATAAAAGACCTCAGTGGAAAGGTTCTCTTTTATTTCAGTTGACTACAGATAAGGCCATAAGTCTGTTGGTTAGTGGCATTGGTGGATTTATAAAGTGAGAAGATAACGTATTACACCTTCATTACTGCTGACACAGACGAATGGGATTGAGGATGTTACGAATTTATGTTCTTTTTCCTCTGAAAGTTTTTGGTGGCAGGTAGTGGTTTTGGTTTGAGGAATCAGTAAATTCAAGCAAAGTAATAGGCGTTGAGCTTCTGTAACCTATAACATGAACGATGAAGTTTCAGATGTGCTGGAATGCTCAGTGCTTAACCAAAGTTCTGTAGAAATTCCCACCCAGTGAAGTTTATGATCAGGGCTTTCGGACCTTACCAAGGTAGGAATCACCTTTTGCATGGATCTGGACATGGAGAAAAATGGTACACCTTGTATTTCTCAAAGCGTGGTTGTAGAATTTCATATTCTGTCCAGAGTAAAATCACGTTATTGCTTCTGCTTCCTTCAAAAAGCATTTTCTTTTCCTAGAAAAGTATTAAGTTCTGCTTTAAGTGATCTTTGTCACTTGTGACTTGAGGTTACTAAAGGGGAAACTGAGATCAGAGTGCCCAGTTCACCAAAGAACATGAATCCCTCCAGCTCCACTGCAGCTTCTTTTAAGATTTCTACTCGTCAAATGAGTGAAAGATTTCTGCTTTTTGACTGTTCAGAAAACGCCTTTTTACCCAAGAACTTCTCCGAGAGACCAATATGCCAGCTAACCAGTGTAATGTAGTTAGTGAAAAACGAATTACAGTGCATTTGTTCCTGACAGCAAGACACATTCATTTTGCTCAACGCATTTAGCAGCAAGTAGCTAGTCAAATCGAATAACCACACACATGGGGCAACTTTCTGAATAAGCTTGTTGGTGAGAACATTCCAATTTGTCAAGGCTTCTTCAGAAGTGTTTACCCAAGAGTAGAAGATGGTAGGATTTCTTGCCACGGAGGAGACCACTGCAGAGTAACCAGTACCCTGCTGCTGAGGGAGTGTCAGGGAAGTGGAAGACTGAGGTTCCAGTTAATTGTACAGGAAAGACCAACTTCATAACGGCCAAGTTACAGGCTGTCTTGAGGTAATACTTGAATTTTTTCCTGAAAAATGCCTGAAGTTTTTGTTCTAGTATGAAGTGCGAACACTTCAGAGCAACTTTTATAAAGGCAGTAGAAATGGTATGTAATCTTTGATGCCAGACACAGGAGAGATGTTTATGTGAGATAAGAGAAAGGGTCAGGCTACGTCTCGGTGTGGTATTTTAGGTAACAACAGTATACCTGTGATACAGGACTTACCTGGACTACATGCTTGTGTTGATGCAATAACCACAAATACCTAAAAGGCGTAGATTTAGAAAAACAGGAAAAATCTTTTTCATACCTTTTTTAGAAGCGAGTGTCAGGATCTTGTAAGAGGTAAATAGTAAATACAGGGAAAAAATTGAAAATAATTGTGTTTGTAGATACATGTCAGTTTGTGTTACACAAGAGCCTGGATGCTGAAGTCTGAGCTCATTGCTGTAACAGTATAATTCCAGTGTCATCTATTTTTTTAATACATCGGAAAGTCCCTCCAATGACATGCAGACATTTGACATTCATTCTCTCAAAGGGAATTCAACGTACTTGTTTTTCAAAGTCTTCTGTCTGTGAATACGTGCTTAAAAAAATGTAGTTTATATTTATCTTTCATTCTGTTGTTACTGTGCTTTGTTTTTGTTTTGAAGGACATGCTCAGTAATTACTTTGATTGCGCCAGCTGGATTTAAATGACAGATTTAACTTCAGCTACTGAATTTCTGGCATTACTGCAGCTACCAATAATAGCTTGTGGCTCTAGTTGGAGCTGGAAAAAATAAGTGGGGAATAGTCACTTGCTAGTAGCTTCATACTAACTACATACAGAGTCCCATTAATAAAAATTTGGTTTCCTCTAGAATTTTTTTTTAAAGTTCTAAAAACATACCTAACAGAATTGCAGACACATGAAGATAAATGAGTAAATTGGTTAATCCAGGAGCTGCTCTGCTGGTTGGGGGGGTACGTCTGTGTGCACACGCATGTATAAAGAATCACTAATTGGGAAATTTTTAAAACAATGCTTTTCCTTAGACTATCATAGCCGTGAAAGGAATGAACCTTATCTTTGAATGGTCAGAAATTTGGCTGGTTCTCTTTTCTAACAGCAATCTGCAAACAATTTTGATGAAGGTTGTTTGCACTAGAATTTTATCTCCATGAACCGTTGAAAAATCTCTGTTCTAATTGCAGGAGGTGGTTACTCCATACCTTCTTGGAGTTCTGAGTGTGCTTTTAGAAATTTAGACTGAGTTTTAGAGACTGTAGCAGTCCTTCATTGCTGAATTGAAAATGAAGCACTCTTGAGTTAAGCTGAAGGGATTTGCAGGAGAATTTGTTTTACTTCATTTCAGTAATAACTCTTTTTTTTTTTTTTTTTTAACGAAGAAAAGCTGTTTTCTTGCCACACCTGAGGTAAACACTTTCTTCTAATGCGTGGCACACGTGAATAAGAACTGTGTAAGGTGCAAAGGCTCACAAAGCCGATAAATAATATGCCACCAGGTGGTCTATTCTTTCTGTAAAATTGTCCTTTGGATGTAGTCAAAGGAATAGAAGGACAGTGGCAGTATGTGACGTTTTTCCATTTACTTGGTTCCCTTCTGCTGTTAAAAGTACTATCATTAATATTGCCAGTTTTGACTTCCGTCTTTTACGTTCACTTTCCAACACTGTGAGCCAGATTTACTAAAGGGATTTCTTATTACAATACAGATTAATGCCTTTATAAATCCAGTTTGTCACATACATAGCTAAGGCATGAAGATTTTCAGGAGTTAGGCCATACTGGAAATCCAATTAGGCTGGGAGAAAGACTTGTGAGTCTGATAGCCTGCTTGTGAACTTTGCAATCCAATTTACTCATTCTAGCAGAAATAAGCATATAAGTAGCTTTCTGCAGATCCTGGCATCAGAAATGGTAGAGGATCATCAGAGGATCTGCCCTCCACTGTTAGATGGAAATATTTCATTTTAAATGAGATGTAAAAAATGAGTAATGTGATCAACAGAAATTGGCATTAAGGATTTAGATTTGAGTACTTAATTTTAAGTTATTTGGTAAATAAAACCAACATTCAGTAGCAAATAAAAAGTACACTAATTTCTTTTTTCAATTCTGTTTTTTTCTGGATTAGGTTAATGATGAGGGATTTATGCATAGGAATTCATCTTCCTTAGCATGACATGAAATCCTTCCTGAATAGGAACTTGATCACGAATGATGAAGTTGATAATTTTTCTGCAACGGTTACCTTACATTCTGAGTGTATCCTGAATCCCCTCACTTCAGAGCTTATACATAATCCCTTATTTATGTGCCATGCTGCAAGGTAGTGATCTGAGAAATGAAGATCTGAACCAAAATTAACTATCCAGCAAAGTATTGTAATAACTGCAAGATAAAAACTTTTTTCAGTGCTTAATTACAGAAGTGCTGGTAAGTGAATTTGGATTAAGGGATGTTACGATAAACCGAAATGGACGGAATAATCTGGGAAATTCATACAACGTTTACACGCAAGGTGGAACTGAAAGATCATGGAGGATGTGACTCAAGAAAGCCAGGTTCAGTTTCTGCTTCAACGGAAATGTGGTGTGTCCGTTGTGACTTTTAGGATCATGTTTTTCAGGAGCTGGTGGCCCTTAGGCAATGCGTGCACAGGGAAGGGCCGTCACGTCTGTTTGGACTGTGTTATGAGATTGCTGACAAGCTTCATTGGGATAATTTTTCCTATACCTGGTGGGTGAGGGAGTTGTCCAGCTCCCATATTAGAGGTGGCTGATGCCTGGAGAGCTGGTAGCATGGATGAAGAAGCTGTGTGATTTGTAAGAAGCATAGTGCTTGCTGAAACATAAGAAGGATTAATTTTGGGGCTTAATATTGAGTTCAAAATGTTGAAGTACTTTAGGCATTTAATCTGCCTGTACCAGTGCTGTACACCATCTTGACTCCTCCAAACAGCAATAATATCTACCTAACTCCCTTTTTAAAAGTGAGAAATAAAAATACACATACGTGGGTAGCTGAAAAACCTTCTGTGTTACGTATACAATATATAGTGTTCCAGGTACGCAGCAGAATAAATTAAGAGGACCTAAATATACCACAGCGCCAGTTATCCAGGTGTCTAGTGATAACCTCCTCCAGGTCGTTTGAATATTTCTAGGACTAAAATTAGGGCAAAAGGGGATTAATTTCTTGACCAATAATCTCATTCTTACTAAAGCTTTGCAAGGCCTATCCCTTAAATTTGTAAAGGCTCAAAGGATTGAGTCAGTCATCATATCAAAGTCTATGAAACAAAATATTTCAGCATAATTCCTATATTCATTCTTCTTTCCATAATTTCCGTGCCACTATTTTGGACTGAAAAATATTTGCTATCCTGCGCTACAGTTATCTAAAATATATTGGTGGATTGTATGTTAAAGAGAAATCAGGACAAGTGCTTGTTGTCCTCTAACTGTCATAAAATTAAAATGCATTCTTGGCCCTTCAGGAAAGTATGATAGAGAGAAAGGCAGCCAAGAGGTTAAGAAGACTGAAAAATGAAGATCCAAAGATCTAGAAATCAATTTCTAAACTGAATGCTTCTGCGTTGTTAGGTAAAAGACTCCCAGAAGTCAAAGTCTCTCCAAGATTTTATCCTGTAAGTGCCCTTAGGGCAAATCTTACTGTCCTGCATCAAGCACAGCGAAGGTCTCTGTCAGGAAGGGGAGACAGGTCTTTGTGATGTGTGAAGACTGAGGTTACTTGTCATGCCTCGGTACTACAAGATAGCAAATCAAAGCAGCTACGAGGATGAAGAGATGTGTTAGCTGCTGGATTAACGCTTGAGTCTTTTTCACATCGCTTTGTGTGATTTAGCGTGGCTCCAAGGTGACAATTCACATTGCTTAGTTACGTGTTCAGGTATGCTAGCAAAGAGAAGTCCTTGACTACGGATTGAATAGTGAAATTCCCGGTGACTTCATTGAAATATGATTTGGTCTCTGCCTCTAAAATTAGAAGCCGTCACTCTTTTCTCTGATTTAATATCCTCATCTTTATTTAAAATTCAGCCTTTTTTTTCCCCGCTTCTTATGTGACAATTCTAAAAGCTCTCAGCTACCATAGATTTTAATTAACTTAATTGAACGAGTCAAATACATTAGCAAGATACTGTTGTTTGTTACACTGATTGTTTAAAAGAGCATTATAGTTGCTTTGTATTATTATTTACTCAGTTCTTCAAGGACATTGTCTTTTAAATGTCAGATTTTGTAGGATTAATAGATAAATCTCCTTTTAGTAGGTACTCTGAAAACTCTCACAAAGAGGTCATGTAAAGGGTCATGCACATTCAGTTTGCATTAACAATAATATTTTACGTGAACAGCTGTATTGGGTTTGCATGGCAAGGCTTTGGTAACGGGGTGGGGGGGGCTACAGGGGTGGCTTCTGCAAGAAGCTGCTAGAAGCTTCCCCTTTGTACTTAACATTAATGTAGGAGCCTTGTTTTTAGCCAAGAGTCCCTCCAGCAGGGGAGAAATTATGTTATGGGTTAGTTTGTTAGTTTGGCTTTTATTGGATCGTGCGGTAGAGGAGAAATGGAAGAATGCTTCATAAACAAGTATTACGCTCTTTGCCAATTTTGCCATATTTTTACATTGACTGAAGGTTTTTTAGACATTTCTAAAAAATGCTATTCACTCTAGTATCTTACTGAATTAATACCTGCAGTGTAGGTTAACTGGGAGCTAAATACACCACATCTGCTCAGCTGACATATTTCATCATATGAACACTGGTCACTGGCCATCATAGAGCAGTGTTTTAGTGATTAGACCCACACCACTGAGAATCTGATTGACTTTTTTTAGCTCTGAGAAGAAAAATAAAATGTAAAAAAACCCCCAACAACTAGAAACATCTTAATAAAAAAATGGCAAACGCGTGGAAGCCCACTGGCGTGTACAGATGGGGCTCTTGTGGCCCTGTGCTTCAGCTGGAAGCTTCAGCAAAACGCAGCTGGGGTGGCATTTATTACAGTGGAGAAGAGAACGTGTGCCTGGGGAGGCGGGCAGCGGTCTGAGGTCTGTTAAGAAGCTGTTGTTCCGCTAATTGGTGTAAAAGCCTGAGCTTCTAGAGCAATATGAACTATATTTGGTTTTTTTTCTCCTCCTGTGGCTTCTTGCCTACACCCTCCCCTTCCCAAAGTCAAGCAGACTAGTTGTGGCGGTTGGCATTAGAGCCCATCCAAGAACTCAAGAGCAGAGAGAGCTGGCAGTTGTTCTCGACAATAACAACCGAGTTGTCGTAGGGCAGGGAAGGCATGATGGGAAGTAAAAAATGAAATAAACAGTAGCTTTCCCACAGGGCAGAGGGGAAGAGCTGGAGGCAGCCAAGCTTTCCTCATGACGTTTTGTGGAGCTGCAGCCAAATAAAGACTCTGTGTTTGAATTTAAAGGTGAATACTGATAAAGCGAGTCAAATAGAAAGGCTGTTAGTCCCTGTCATTGCTTTTGGGGCGTGTTACAGTGGAAACCCCCTTGGGCAGTACAGCTCCTGCCACAACATTCACAGATGCTGTCTTGGTTTGGCTTGTGGCAATCCCAAATGGCAGTTAAAATGCAAAACCATATAATAGAGATTGTGGAGAAAAGGGTGGCAGAAAATAGTGTTTCTTTATAGACAAACGTTATAGAAAAATGTCATGGAAGTTTAGAAACTGCAGTTACCGAAGAAAAGCTTAAGGAGTTTAATCACTGTGTATTGTAGTAGGCTTTGATGACACCAGGAATGATCGAGCTCAGGTTAATTTAGCTCATGCAAGATTATTTTAAGGAAATGTAGTTTTGGTCTGGCGGGTGCGAAAACGACAGAAGAGAGACTTTCCTCTGTTCATAGAAGTGGTGGATAGCTTAATGCAGAAAAAGCACCTGGTTATAGGAAAACACAGAAATGTAGTTAGTGCTGTTAGTGGCGAAGTTTCATTTCTGTCATCGTCTCTCAAGATCTTTTTCTAAACCCAACATATTTAATTCTCTATTCTTAAAAAAATTTAAAACTAATCAAAAGGAATATACAAAAAATGAAACTTAAGAAAGAAAACGAGCCTCCCAAAACACGCACATATTGCAATTATTCTTTCTAACCTCTTCTGGTATTGAAATACGATGCAAACCACTGAACTTTTTCTTAGAGTGTAATATTTATATTAAAGATTTTGTTTTAACATATGCTGCAGAAGAGGTAAATGGGACTACCAGTCTATTCAAAGTAGCTATGGAGCAGACTTCAGGTATTCTGTTGACATCAGTATCTGAAACGACATGAGTCTTAAGAATGCATGCTTTTGAATATACTTTTAAAATATGAGTTGTATGCTCTGTCTCTCCATCTGACGCTGTTTCAGACAGGTGTAAGAAATACTTATTGCAGTGCAATGTTTAAATGGTTTTTTTTTTCATCTTCATTCCTTCTCTTTTTACTGCATTGATACCCTTACTTGCAGGGCAGTGCTTTAGATGTATAAAATAAGTCATCAGCTGCTGAAAGATACAACAGCAACTATTGCTACATTTTATGTAAAAAATGTATCTTTTAAATTCTAAATGTATTTATCTTTATGGTGGTTTTTTTTGCTAAAAACTTCTTTTTGACTACATTTCAGACAAGATAGCAGGCATCTCTAAATGAAGGTAATCTTTTTTTTACAGGAAATGTATGATACAATTTAAAAGCTGTTTTCCTGAAAAAATAAAAATGCTTAGCAGGTAGAGATACGTTGAGCGCTAAGGGAAAACTCCTTTCATAACTTGAAATTGTTTAAATAAAACATTATGTACTTTTGCAAAGATTTTTTTGAGTATTAGGTGTACTCATAATGTCTAATCCTCTAAAAGTTCCTCCATAAAAATAGACTTTTAATGTAAGTAGAGTCTTTCTTTCAGCTTAAATGGCCTATCTAGATGCGAGAGTTTAGGTTTCATAGACCTGTCTCTTCATTTTACTGGCTTCTATTACAAGCTCTTGATCTTTAGTAAAGTTGAGAGCTCATCACATCTGGGCATGAGTCAAATCTGCAAAGCTGCTTAAATATCCTGTTTCCTACTATGGGAAACCTTCTTCACAGTATTCACTATATTCGTTTTTGTTGACCTGGGAGTAACTTGTATATTAGGTTAAAACATTGTTTAAAATAACTAAAATCTCTGAGTTTGGTGCTTTGACAATTAAAACGGGCTATTTTGTACATTTAAGAAATCCCTTCACAGATTTACTGAGGTTAATATCAATATCAGAAATTACCGAGGGCTCATTTTGTGTAATCATTATATAAGTAGCTAAATTGCATAAAAAAGAGCTGTTGGTAAACGTTCCAGTTTAATATTCCATCTCACAAATGTTTAGGCTACATGAGATAATTGTGGTTATTTTTTTTCTGTAGTACTTTACTGTGGAGATTTTAACTGAGCAACTTAATGAAAAATACTTTGTTGTTGCAGATGAGCCTTTATGAATATAAAATTCAGGAAATTCAAGATTGTGGTTCCCACAGCAACCATGACTTGTTTCTTGGCTTCTATTTAGGGTTTAGAATTACTGGGCTAAATGCTGTTCCCAGTCTCCCTGACTTTTCCCATGTTGATGTGAAAGCTGAGATGAGAACTTGGCTTGGGATTTGTGGGTAACTTTTTTGCCTGAATATGTTTCTATTTCCAATTTGTCCAAGATATAATTGTGTGGGAATAATTACTCCATCTTTTTCATCTTTAAAATATTTTTTTCAAGACTAACCCTCTTCTATCATTCATTAAAACTTACAACGGGTTCAGCGTTGTACAGACATTACCCCTCATTTTACTCCTGGTGAGTATATTTGCTAAGTAGGTATTGCTATGATTTTTTGATGGAGAATGTGCAGTGAAATTAAATGTCTGGAAAAAATCTCTCTTCTGATAGAGGATGTTGAGTGACTCAGAAACTGGGGTTCTAACTTGCCTGCAGTGGTCATGCAGGAGGAAATTGAATCTGTGAGAGTGGGTCTTAGTAAGCTTTGAGGAAGGTCCTCAGTCACCTGCAGCTATTTTGGGATACTCAGGTACGGTTTTGTAAAATCTTGTTGAGCAATTAAAAAACAAATGCAATAAAAAGGAAAACGCTCTCTTCATGCTGTCAACTGTCTTCTGCCACCATCAGGCACACCTCTTAAAATGGGTTCTGAGCGGTCACTGCAATAACTTGATATGCAGATTTTCACATACTGTTTTCAATGGTGAGCAGCATGTGTAGGGGATTTGGGCACTTTGATTGCTTGTGGAAATCTAAAACACGAGATGTCACTCTCGTTCAGGATGCACCTGCCTATTTGACTGCGCACTTTGAATGTTGACAATGGCGAGTCAAGCACAAAAGCATTTCAGTATTTGCTTTATATCGCTTTGTGGGGTTTTCTTAAGCTACTGTAAAGAACGTTGTGGGCTTTTTTTTATTGGAATGGTATTAAAAAATGTTTCTTTGGACCTTCTGCTAACAGTAGAAGTCACTTCTAGTCTCAGACAAACACGATAACGTTTTCAGTAAAATCCTTCTGCAGGAAAGGACAGTGTGTCAGTTATTGAGAAGTGGATACTTAAAAGGAATATTTGACTGTAACTGTAACAATACTGTTAGTTTCTCTCCAGGATAACCTAAGATGAGCCCACTGTTTTCTTCTATTTTTCCTTCAGACGTAGGAAAGGACAAAGACACATACACAGACGATTCAGAACATGGGAATTATGATACTCGTACAGATCAGTCACTGCTTATTCAAAACAAGCTTACCAGACAGAAAACAGAACCTCGGACTAAATCGTCTTTAAAGGTAATGGACACAAAGCTTTATTAAACTGTATTAATTGTTAGAATATGCTTAAATATTGTTAAAATACAATTTTTAAGGGACTAGATAAGTTTCATCTTAAATAAATAGGCATCTCATGGTAAGGAATTTAGGTGGCTTTTATGTTATAGTTGATCTGCAGACTCAGTGACTAGATTCTGTGTACCAAAAATGCCCCAAGTTATACAGAATCAAGGATTCATATCAACTCATCTGAGAGGCAGTAGCTTTCTTTCAAAAAATTTACATTTCACACCATTTAGGGCATAGGTTTCCCAGCATGGAGTGAAATTCATGTCAGCAGAGAGGCCTCAAGAAATTACGAGGGTTTAGAAGAACTACATTTATGTAGCAAACGATCAGTTGAGAGTGATCTGCAGTGGAGGATTCTTCTTCTAAGCAACATCCAAATGATAGCTCAACACATAAAATGAAAGACAAAGTTCACTTTTTTGTAAGAGATTGTAGGAGTATTTTCAGGAACCTAAGCTAAAGCGCTGGGAAAGCCATCTTGCCAGATAAAACTGACACGTTATCTGGCTTAGTAATTGCCTAATCACAGTATTCATCACAATGCATTTTCTACAGCAGTTCGTCCAATATAATGCCAAAGAATAATGACAGATTTTCTATTCAAAATAGGTGGTTTTTTGTTCTTGCTGCGGACTGAAGAACCCTTAATTCTTCTTTCCATTAAGTGTAAGTGCTTGTACATATATGACAAACAATCTAACCTCCAGAAGTTCGGAATAATTTTCTTCTTCACACACTAGAAGTAGTGTGTTCTGCAGCACAACTTTTTTTTTACCAGTAAATCTCTGATTTCTAGTATATAAAAGTGAGAATAATCCCATGCTACACATCTAGAAATGCATTAAGATTCTTTACGTAGAGTATACTCTTCAGTGAGCAGTTACAGTTCTCTCATCTCAGCGGTGGCACGTGGTGATTTTTAGCATTGGATGCGTGTTTCACAAGAGTTGTGCAATTGTTGTAAAGCTTATTCTCACAGCCACAGCGATGATTGTTACTGCAGGATTCTGGAACACAGGTACCAGATTGGTGTGATCTCTGAGACTTCATTTCATGGGGTCCTTTTAGAAAAAGACCTTTATAATAATGGCTATCTAGTGACTTTTAGATAGGTTTCCAGGTAATCGTATTTAGATCGGAAGTCTGTGACATGAAAAAGAAACTTTGGAAGCTCCAGAGAAGGGTTATATTTTATTCTAAACCGTTGCAATCAGAACTTCTTGTGTTCGCAGATTTTTTTTGTCTCTTTCTGCAAGGTTAGCTGAATTAAGACAAATAATAATGAAAGTTCTTGTTTCATTTTGTTGATTAGGTAGACAAAGCCTTTTATGTTAAATATGGCCTAAAACCCAGAAAAAATAATGCAGAATTTGCAAAATTTAGGCTACGTTACTGAGCTCTAAGTATTTCTATTCACAAGTAAGGCTGCTACCAAAATATATCTGTTAACAATTAATGTCTATCTAATAACAGGCATTTCATTGTGCTAAAGCAAAGTACTTGGTGTATTGTCATGGAACTTATAAAATGACCACTAGCTGTGTTTTCTCCAAGGACTGAGACAAAATTTACAGGCAGCCAGTAAGCCAGCTTTCTTTCAAAGTTTTTGTAGGGTAAAAACTCCTTTCTTTCAAGAGGAAACTTGTATTTGTGTTAAGTTTAAACAAAAATGCACTTCTTAGGTCTCAATCTTTTTACGTCCTGACCTACTGAACAAAGTGCTTCAGAGTTTAAAAACAGTCTTCTGAAGCCACATCTGGCTTTTAGCCTTGACAACTCCTTTTATCACAGCAATTACTTTGGAAACTTCCTTCTGCTCTTATGCTGTTTTTGCAAATGAGGCAACCAAGCAGGGTTCTGCTTGCTGTTTGCCTGCAGTTTGCCTTCCTGCTTTTCTGCAGGAAAAAGGCAGTGGGGATTTAGGTTAGTCTTACGTTAGAAAAGAAGGTTACTATTCTGCCTTTGAATTATTGTACGAGTCTTTGTGAAAGTTAGTGGAAGATGTCTGAGGGAAACTTCTTCCCCAAGTGGATATAAAACTAGCAAAAGAAGGCTTCTGACTCTTTTTGAGACTGTTGAAAGCACAGAAGACTGCTCGACAGCTTTACAGCTGGTAAGTACTCTCGTATATTTGGAAAAGAAACTGATCTGTCATGATAAAAAAATATCTCCTCGGTCTGACCAGAGAATGAAAATGAGAAGCAGCACGTTGGCAAATGGTACAAGGATGAAAGCTTCTTCTGCGCCTTTGCTTGTAAATGAGTCTAATTTAGGCTAGTTTTGGAAGGGTTGTTTTACACCTGAGAGTCTGAGGGAAGAATTGCTGAAAATGTTATTTGCAATTAATGCTTGGCACTGTCTCAGTGATGAGCTACTTGAATGCTTCAGCAATAATGAACCTGTCTTCCTGGCATGATGAAAGCCAATACACGCTTTCTTCAGGAATTGTTTAGTATTTCAGATCACATACATGATGGGGCACTTCCCAATGACCTGAATTGTATTGCTGCAATTTTAAAGCTTCAGAACAACAGATAATTCTGATATAGCATCTGGATGCCAACATTCATCTTGATAGTCACCGACTTTTCTCATTCCATGATTATGATTTATAATCTCCTTTAGTGTAGGTTGGTATCATTTCAGAATCCACAGATTTCATGTTGAAAAATTGTGAGTTGTTCAGACCCATTAAAAAGCTGTCTTCTTTTCCATCTCTGCTGTCTTTCCATCACCAACTGCTGTTGAGATTGTGTAGAAAGTATGATTTCATGTACGTGATTCTGCCAAGGGATCTCATGCAGAGGAATGATGCCAACAAGTGGCTGCTGAGCAAAGTATGGAATGAGAGGTATCTGCTGTTGGAAGGGAAATGTTGTAGCTTCACTAAGAAAGGAAAGCAGGCTAAACAGACTTTATCCCTCAAATGGAAGGCAACTTTTGTCCAGAGAAGCAGCGTAGTCAGTAGCAGTGGATCCTTTTCTGTAGCAATTACCATCGTGTATAGTGGCAAGATAGGATTAGTTGAGAAATTACACTTCCATTTCCTTTCATTCACTGCATTACTGTTACTATCTCGGATCTGATGAATTTTTTATCTAGGTAGCGTCTTTTACTATCTGGCAAGGCAAAGAAAGGATTTTTAGAGCAGGGTTCACATATGGGTTCAGGAAGTATGGGAAATGGTGCCTATACAGTAGCCTAGTTTACTGCCCGTTCTGCTATCCGCTGATGCCCACTGCAGCGCTGCGTGTCCAGACTAGCTTTGTGTTGGAGAGGATCTGAAACGATGTCTCTCAGTCTCCGGAAATGTTACATAACTTCTAAGGAATTTAAAATCAGATCTTAAATAAGCAATAGACCACAACATATGGAGAGTTGTATCTCATCAGCTGGACATACTGCTGAAATTTCATCGTAAGTTGAGCAAAACTCGATGTGTTCAGTGTAGATTATTACCGTGATTATTAAAGGGTACATCTACCCTTAAAAACCTGAAATATATTGTCTAGGCAAATGTTTTGCTTAGAGAATTTCATGTAGGTGGTTTTGAAAAATGGAATAAATTAAATGCAATATCTGCAGAATAAAAATGCTCTTCAATCTTAATATTTTATTTTCCGTGCTTTTGCAGGAATTATTTTCTGGTTTCATTTTTACCTGTTTAAGTCCATGACTTCCAGTTTTGTGCTCTATGTTCTAATCCAGTTAATTTATCACTAGTTTTGCATACATTTCACTCTCAATCCCGCTCCTGTGTTCAGAGGAAGTCAGACATGAGTGCTGAAAGAGAAGGTTTTGCAATAATCCAGTTTAAGTGCATAAATAAGAACAAGATGTTGTCAGCTGACAACAGTGTACTGGAAAGGAGAATAGCAAAAGAAGCCTGATCGATAAGTAGTCATCCACAAAGGCAGTCTAATAACATGAAAGTAAATAAAGTCTAAAAGGAATGATAAAATCATTGTCCCAGCACAGAATGACGTGGTAAAGCACAACAAAAGTTAACTTCGTGTTTATGCTTCTAGTGCATGGCTCTCATCTCCTGAAAGCGTTTGTTTAAAAAGAAAAATAAAAAAAGCTCAGAAAATGCTTCAGGAAATGGCAGGGATAGTGGTAAGTAATCTTATCTCAAAGATGAAAGTTTTAAAAAATAAACATGTAAGGAAAAAATTTCAGCGGTTATGTCAGTATGCTTCTTATTAAGGCCTCCCTATCAGAATTAAAGTGCAGATAGAAGTGGTTAAGTATTAAAAATGGGAAGCCTCCTCCTATCCCCAAATACTCTCCATTGCTGCTTCCTCATACGGTAACATTGAACAGATGTCCTTTCAACGTTTTGCATAAGATCACCTAAACCGACTCCTTTCCTGAAGCAAAACGTGTTTTTCATATTATATACAAATGTGTATTTCATGCTTACTCTGTAAGTCCGAATAGAATCCAAATGGAAAAAAGTGAAGAAGCTAGAATAACTACTAACTCTTAGGTTGGCTCCTAAAAGGTTAAACTGCGGTTTGATTATGCAAGTCAGGTATCTGTGGAAGCCTTCCCCTCTGTTAGAACCCGGCCAGGTTCTGCTCGGTGTGGTGCAGTGCGCGCAGAGGTCTGTTGGCGGGGGTAATCACAGCCGCCTCGCCTGTTAGCCAGGCCGTGTTGTCCTTGCCCAAGGGATCTGGATGTCTTTGCATATGCAAATAAGTCCCCAGTTTTCTTTCCTGGGTTATTCTGCTCATAGTTATTTGCAAAAGAAACGAACTCAAAACAACATGCGCTTAATCGATCAGTATTTTCAGAAGGAATTGAAAGGATGAATATAAAATCTGTTTCTGATTTAACCCTTCAAACACAAAAAGATGGTTGCTAACTTAGTTGTGTGATTAGAAGATTTTCATAAAGCACATCTTGGAATATTCTTGTATGATTTTTAAAATTAAAATGCATCTAGTGATATTTTAAAATATTTTCACAGCTAATTCTGTATAAATTAAGAAGTCTGTAACCTTCTTGCAGTCCCAGGTTTGATTTTTAAACATCCTGAAACAAAGCAAGCATTAATTAGGAATCTCACTAGGCTCATGGAAATAAGTTCATTGTAGTTAGCATCAGAAATGTGTTTATTTCCAGAAAATAATTAAAGGTAAGACTGGAGTTGTAAGATCTGAACATAGGCACTAACCACTGAAGTGGTGGCACTCTCCGGTGTGAATATTACTGAAGATGTTAATTTAGTTCATTGTAACAGTATTAGGGAAAATAAGTAATCAAAATAAACAAGGTGGTTTTCATCAATTGGCCAGTAATCACTCTACTTAATAACATCTTAGGAAGTTTTATGAAAAAATAATAAATTATATTGGAAGAAATAGTCATTCTACTCAGAGTTAGAACAGGGAAGCTATTCACGTACACGTTGCAGTTTTAGGTAGTTACCATGGCCAAGAATTTAACACATCAGACTTTACCTCTGTCAGAATTCTTACCCTGGTTCCTCAAACCGTTTCCATGGCTACTTCTGTCTTATATATGATTTAATAGCCTGAACTCATCCATTACTATCTCTAAAGCATCTCTTAAAAGCCGACACATGAAGTGCTATAGGAAGCTACTTCTCCTTGCCCCACCTCTGATAACCAGTATTAACCATTGTAAGCCTCAGTCCCCCCTCTTATTTCTCCATTCCAAGCTGGTTTTCCTTGCAAGTGTACAGTGATTTCAGAGAAGGAGGACATTCCTTACAGTCCTGTTTAGACTGTAAGACTCCATGCCAATAAACTTGAAGGTGGTGCTTACAAAAGTTTTGTTGTCAGCAGTAGGTTGTAGAATCATTTAGTTTGGAAAAAGACCTCTAGGATTGTCAAGTCCAACCTTCATCCCAGCATCTCCCTGACCACTAGACCATGTCCTGAAGTGCTACATCTACTCGTTTTTTGAACACTTCCAGGGATGGTGACTCCATCACCTCCCTGGGCAGCCTGTTCCAATGCCTAACCACTTTCTTTCTAATATCCCATCTAAACCTCCCCTGGCGCAACTTGAGGCCATTTCCTCTTGTCCTCAACTTGTTGTTGTTTCCAGGAGGAAGCAAATACATTCCAAAGCCTGTTTACTTGTCTTTCATTCTTCCTCCAATGCTTTCTGGTTCTACAACTTTTCCCTGCGTCTGTCTCTAAAACACGCTACTGAGGAGGTGGTGCTGTTATGGAGTGGTGATGCTGGGACTCAGTGCTTGGATTCAGCGCTTTCGTTTCCAGTAGTTCCATCATTTTTTCTACTGGTGGATTCTTCCCTTGCCTTCTGCTAGAGTTTTCCTTGGGGAAAAGCCCCAGGATGTTCGAGTAAGTCTGTCTTTAGTATGTTGCTTCATTACCGGTAAAAGTTTATTAGAATTATCTTTCTCTAGCACGTTTAGCTGTCAGAATTCACAAGCTGTCTTAGGAGAAAATGAGCTTTGTTCTAAACATCATTACCATAAAACAAAAATATTTTAGGGAGAAAGATTTAGCATGTTTGGGGGGCCAGTATAAAAGAAAAGTCCCGAGGCCCAGCTGCGCACATCCATCTGTCTTGCAGATCTCAGATACTGGTCTGTTGGTATATTTGCTTTCCTTTACATCCTTTTGCAAATCTAAATCCAAATTGCACCACCTACACAGAGGAAAGTCAAACTTCATCCTGTCTACTGCAGAAGCAAAATAAACATATTGTGCTGTGGGGGCTTAATTCTTGTGTACTGTATCAGTCGGCACTTACGTAAGCGAGTGCTCCTGTTGTTGATTATGGCTGGGAACTGATGTTCTCTATATGTTCATATCAGTGTGAAACTTCCTTATATTCTTTTTATTAAGTAAACTACAGTCCTTGAAGTCAGAAATGGAAACACAGACTGTTCACTGCCTGAGCTACATTCCCGTGCAGAAGTTGTTTCTCGCTCTCTGGGTACCTTGGGTCAGAGAACCTGCTCCAGGCTGCGTCCACGCGCTCTGTGCGTGCTGCCAGAGTAGCGCTCGCCTTGTGCTTTTAGTAGCGCTGTAACTATTGATTGTGAGAGCAGTAGATGGAACTACTTTTTAGATGTGTTTGGAAGCATATTTGGAGGCGTCTGGCATTGGCTCTGCCAGACACAGGGGAAGCTTCTAGCAGCTTCTTACAGAAGGCACCCCTGTAGCCTCCCCCACTACCAAAACCTTGCCACACAAACCCAATACAGATATTTATGGAAATGCAATTGCATGTGGCAGGTAGAGCTGCAAGAGGGAGTAGATGAGCTTGGGAAAAGGACAGAGAGGAAGAATTTTGGGAGCACCATCCCCATGTGAACCAGAGGACTGAGAAGTGTAGGTGAGGAAGCGAAGGAGCATCCCCAGCCCTGTGAGGTGCTCACTCTGCACTTGGATACTCGTGGTCATGCCTCTGTCTGAAAACCATGTGGTCTGTAAATCACACAGCCACAAGGAAGTAATCAATTAAAATGTATACAGACATGTACAGCTGTAGAGATTTTGTTAACCTTTAAGCACTTGCTGTTATGTTAGCCTTGCTGAGACTTGAAAATGGTTGAGGGCAGGAGAAATGAATGTTTACAACATACTGTGTCTTTATTTAGGTGTAGTTAACCTCTGAATTTACCTAGGTAGTGTATATTATTCATTAATTTAAACTTTTTACTCATATAAGGTGGAAATAAAAGAAAGTATGCTGCTACATTATGTTACAGTGCATCTCATGTCATGAATCTAAAATTTACTTACTGTTTTGGGAATGTTTCCAACTCAGTCTTGCAGAATACTTGTTTCTACATATGGGGTGAAAAATTGGTAAAAGTTTAATCTACAGAGCAGAAGAGTAAACTGAAATCAGTGGAGTTGAAATAGTTATTATGTCTGTGAATCGTGCTATTTAAATGAATTGGGGAGAGAAAGAGCCTGTAAAACAGCTGCTCCTACTTTGTAAAGGGGGCATTGCTTATTAATTAGAATCTGAAAACTAGTTGCTTGAAAAGTTCCTCCATGTTGGCTAAATCCAAGGAAATTCTTCTTGTAACACATTTGAATAGAAATATAAACTCTATTTTATAATTTTGCTAAATATTTGCATTATACGTTCCCTTATTTTGCTAGAGAAAAAGCTTTTTTCTGGGGTAAATTGATCACCTGTTTTGTCCTGTGTGAACTGTAAACTTCAGTTGAATTCTAATGTCAGTATTTTGAATTCTACACTGTTTCAGGCTTCAAAGCAGTGTGTCATATTATTTGTTATAATAATCACAAGCTATGAATCAACGAAAAAAAAAATGTAGAAAGGATGGAAAGGATTAAAGAGAAAACCAAACATTGAACGGTCCTTTTTTCACACCTTTTTTGGGTGAAACAGGCAAAGAATGTAGGAGAGTACAGGCTTTGCACAGAGTATTTTTTCTGATGCTTCTCTCCTCCCCTGTGTCAAGGAGAAGGTGAAAGAATGAATCAGAGATTTATTGGCCCATAACAGCAGATAAATAATAAATGTGCGTTGCCTGAATGCCCGCTGTGCGAACAGGCTGATTCACTGGGTTAGGTGTAGATAGTGGCCAGTGTGCCTCGACTCGTGCGTTTAATTGAAATTTCTGCTCCCTGTTTGCCATACACATTGTGGTCTTTCAGATGAACTGAAAAACTGAAAACCCTAAAGGACCAGATAAATTTGTTTACTGGCGTGGATATTCCTGCTAAGATAGGCGGACAGCGTTGCTTGAGAGTTGTGCTCAAGTGAACCTAGCAGTGCCAGGAGCATCAAAGTGAATCGGTCCCGAAATCGATAGCACAGAGGTCAGGGTCAGCGCACGATGGTGGCAAGTGGCTTCACTGTTGTGCATCTCCACCTGTGTGGATGGTACTCAGAGAAAGTGGTCTGAGATGAACAGAGGGAACATTTCTCTCTACTATCAGTGCGTTATTTATTGAACACAGTCCCCAGAGAATTCTATTTGGGACAGATGAACCTGAGGGCATATTTGTATGCTGTTGTTGATCTGAGAAAGAAAACATGTTTTTCCAAGACTAAAGACAATCGTATGTTTTAAAGTAAGGGAAGAAAGGCTAGAAATAATAGTCAAAGAAAGGCAGGAACATATTACAAGAAATTAAATTTAATTTGCAGAATGTCTGTACAGAAATTGCATGAGTAGAAATTGTATAAGAGAAGTTCCAGATCTCCCCATTCGTAAGGGAATTTTGGCCAGGATTTGGTATCTGATTTTGCCTGCTTCGTGGACCACAAAAGCAGCTCTGTAGTCTACTTTTGTGAACTACTTGTGCTGGAATTCTTCATGGTTGAAGACTGGATTTGTTGCTTGTGTCTTGAACTTGGAAAAAGTTTGGGTATTCAGAAACTTGCATATTCAAATTAGCACTTTCGAATCTTTAATCTACTCCCTCACCTTCAAACCTCTGCTTCCTCTATCTTTAGATCATTACATCTACATTTCTAAAAAGAGTTTATTCCTTTAAAATAATGCTTTAGTCATTTAAAATAATGCTTTTACTACTATCCCCATTCAGAATTCTTAGGAGGGGTGACAGACCCTATGTTCAGTGCACTAATAATCCTGGTTAAAATCTTGACTGCCTTAGTTCGGACTTCAGATACTATTTATAGAAGTATCTTGAGATAAATAGAAGTAGAAGAATGTATAAAAAATAAATTCAGTATAGGGTATGCTATTCTTCAACAAATGTTTGATCAATATATTGATACATTATTTTCCTTAATTTTTCTGTTATATTAAACTTAGTTTCTCAGGGAATAAAAAAGGAAAATCTGAAGGCAAGAGCCAAGCAAAAGGAAAGTATATTTCCTGTTCTCAGGACTTCCAAAATAATTTAAGATTAGAAAATTATTTTTCCAATGTCCTAATTATTTTCCAGTTTCCATATTTTATCCTTCGTTACGTTGGACATCTTGTCTTCTCTGCCTTTGTTCCTCTTTTCTCTACATTTACTGGTTTGGGTTTGTTTGGTTTTTTGTTTGTTTGTTTTTAGAATATTTTTATATGTAGATGATCTGTATAATTGACTCTAAATAGATTATTAAATTCAGATTGGTCACATTCTATACTGTATTAGTCACTTCAGTTCGTGTTACATTTTCAGAGATTGGACCTGTTTCTTGACTCATCTTAGATTTCCCCTCAGTTAGGCTAAGGACAGGTATTCAGAGGCTTCTGAACTCTACTTTGTCCTTTTTTGTGATGGAGGCAAGGTGCCAATGGGCAGGATGTATCTGATCTCCGCGCTATGCCCTGTCGCCCTGAGTTGGTTACACATCTCACACCAAGTTGCATATGAAGCAAACCCTGAAGACAACGAACACCAGTTCAAAGAGGAAAGAAAAGGGTGCTATCTTTTATACTTAGAAAGGAAGACTTTTACCCAGGTAGTATGACACTCAAGCTGATTTTAGCTTAGCGTGGAGGGATTTGAATTCACCTCTCCTATGTTCCAGGATGATTCCTATGTTCCTGGATGATTGCACCTGAAGCAGAGTATGAAAGTGACAGCGTCACTCTAGCCAAGTGGGACAAAGCTGAGATTTCTAACACATATTTTGTATTTACGGACTTGTTCATAAGATATGTAAGCAGACATGTACCTTGGAGCAGGTAACGATGCTTTCATGGTTAGTTTTGAAAAGTGTCACGTGGAAAAGAAATACAGTTGATGCCATCACCAGCTGCTGAGGGGAAAAGATGCTTAATTGTTCTTAAACTGAAGCTTGATATACTTAAATTATGTTCCCAGATATGTGACGATGCACTGCTTAAGGTTGGACAAGGTGATCCTTGAGGTCCGTTCCAACCTGGTATTCTGTGCTTTGTAACACTAGGTGCTCTGAGAATGACTGTTCCTTGGATTTGATTTGGGATTTCTGCTTTAAAAAAGCAGAGAAAGAGGGAGAATCTTGTTAGAAAACTTCAGGTTTTACATACCGAGTTGTTCTCAGAAGCACTAAATACGTAGAAAGTTGGCAGGGAGGTATGTTGGAGTAAGAAAAGCCTTTCACGCAGAAATAGGTGAGCTGGTGTCTGGTATTTATACTGCTGAGAGCATGTGCCAATGGCTCTATTTATCAACAGAGAGTGTAGCTAAGGCTTGAGTATTATAAATGTCATATCAAGCAAAGCAAATAGGATGAATTTCCAAGACTAGCATCCTATTGGCTAAAAGATGCAGTATTCATAGACTTCTGGTCCCATGTATATGGGTGTAATGTATCTTCCTTCAAGCTAACTTACTCATCCTGGACAGTTTGTGTTAAAGTGAGTGCCGCATTCTCCAGAAGAGGATGATAGTTTCTCAGTTTACCTTTTCAGATTTCAAAGTCCTCGTAGTCTGACACCAGTTGATATAGTCACTGTCTGTTCTGAATCATGCAAAACACAGAATGCAAAAATAGCTTGCAGCAGCAGCATGTAAAGCAGGGTTTTCCATATCAAGGTCAGAGAATCCCCGGTGTTTGCAGGCATGGTGGGAAGGAACTAGACAAGATTTAAACACTGCTAACGTGACCTTGAAAAAGCACTTCAAAGGGAATATCCAGGAAAACGTTCCAATCGATAGCGCTTCTTTTTATTTCTCTTTTGGCCAAAGTATAAGCGTGTTTGTGCTATAAAATCTGCTCAGGTACAAAGCTGGGAAACTTAGTTTTATTTACTTGTCTTTAGATTTTAATTCCTACTGAAATAAGGATTAGCAGAAGTTTTTATCTATATATACCATACAAGAATGTTAAGGTTTTTCTACAGGTGAAAAAAAATAGCTAGAGGATGGGGTTTGTGGAGGTATTTTATTTTGTTCTGTTCTAATTAATTATGAATCCTGAACAACTGATGCACATGAACTGTCAGTTCTTGTGACTTGTTCCTTGTATACTCATCTTGTGGATGTGTGGACATTTCCATGCTTTAGGAAATGCTGTGCAACCCAGAATTCATGATGGGGCTCTTCATCTTTACGAATGCCACGTTTTGTGTATTTGTATTTTATGTTCTCCAGATGGATGCCATGGCATCATCAGGTCTCTTCTTCAAAGATGGCAAAAAACGCATTGACTACATCTTGGTCTACAAAAAGTCAAGTCCACAGGTAGAAAAAAGAAGCACATTTGAGAAGAATTTGAGAGCAGAAGGGTTGATGTTAGAACGAGAGGTGAGTCTTGTAGTTTATATGGTATAAAAAAACCCTTTGTAAAACTGTGATACTTTGGTGGATTTCTAATTGGCTCCTGACAGTCTTACAAATCTTTCCAGTCAGGCTTTGTTGAATGCACTTAAATTAACAATAACATTTGTTGATAGTGTGTGTTTCATATGTTTTGAGGATGCATGCTAGTACTCATATACCCCCCAAAGTACAATCACTTTAAAATTGGAGCAGGTGTAGCGCAGCGTAGACAGAAAACGTCCAGCTCCTTATGCTTGCGAAACAGAAAAAGCTTCAGTAACTCATGTTCTGCTTTAATAGATAACCTCTATGCCTTTCTGCAGAATGCATGATACTGAATGTCTCTTGTTATTCAAGGGGTAAAGATTTTCAGTGTCAGGTTAATCCATCTCTAGTGTAGATGGCTTAATCTGCATTAGATTCTTTGACCTTGTCTAGTGTACAATTTTAGTGCTACTGTTCAGGCTTCTGAATTTTCTTGAATAAATGTAAAGAAAAAGGCATGTTATTTTAATAGTATTAAAAATGAAGTTTGTATTTTATGCAGAGTGCAAAGTTTCACTGTCAAATCCTTATGGTGAAACTGTTAAAAAATGAGCGTTAGAAAGGATTTTAAAAATTACTGGGTTTTTTTAGTTGCATGGATGCAATTATGTTGTCTTTACTCTGATGTGTGTTACAGTTTCTTTTCCCAAAATGCCAAGTTAATATTTCTTCGAGACTCGTAAGACAGTTGCTGGTACCATAGAGATTAATTAATGTTTGTGTCTAGGTGCTCACAATCAATCTTCTAATTAAATATTAAAAACAAGGTGTTCTTTGCATTGACAAAAAGTACAGAAAAGGGAATTGTGGTTTTGGTTACTTTTTTTTTTTTCCTTCCCTGCTTTGTGGTAGTGGAGTGTGGTGGATATTCAGGGATTTTCAGCTTCCTTCTGTGAAAAGGTGGGCAAATGCCTTTAGTTGTCCATCTAGAACCATTTCACAACACGTCGAATTGTTGCTGTTGTGACTGGGCTATCAGCAATGATAGTATTAATATAAAAAGGAAGGAAAAACCCCCAGGAAGACAGCCTTGGATTTTTGCTGTTTCATGAGTTACTTATAAAACAGGCATATATTTAGTCTCTCCTGAGGTAAGCGCCTCTACTTCATGTGTCTTTCATCCTGATTTTTACTTTCCAACTCAATAGAATTGACTTACATGTTCTGTGCTACAGCCATGGGCTGTTAACTGTTTTGAAGTCCGTGCAAGTTCTAGCTGACAATGTAGCAAGTTGAATATTCATAAATAACCAGCCTGACAGTAGTTTAAAATTTGGTTTTAAGGCTTTTAAAATTTCTTTGGAACCTAGTAGAAAAAAATACCAGATTTGAGGACATTCATTGAAATCAGAGCAAGCTCAGCTGAGCCAATTCAGAAGTATTGACACTTTAGAAATAAGAAATTTTATAAAATGTTTTTATAAGCCCAGAAGTCTAAATATCAAATGTGTTAAATTGTGTTCCAGTAGTATTTTTTTATCCCCATCTTTTGAGAGAAAGAAAATCCTAGAAGTAGTATTATTGAACTGTGATATGACTTCACAGAACTGGTTGGTAGAATTGTGAACATTTTAAGTTTTATTAACCCTTTGACTAAATTATGTCTTATCTTTAAGTCCCAAAACCTTCAAGGCTTTCATCAGACAGAATTCTATCTAATTATTTACGTATCAAAACTAAAACAAATACAAGTGGGAGAAAGGTGTGGAACTGAGGTGTACTTAAGCTAAATATAGGAACCTATAATGCTGAAACTTGTTTTATGTTCAAATAACTTAGTGATGAAAATAGCGATGAAAAGAGTATTCCGTGTATGTTTACAAAAAAAAATCTCCATTCATACAGAGATCACATTTTTAAGTTCACAGCAGGTATTGCAGTTACTTGAGCATTCCCTGGAGTTACCGTTTTGGCAGAGGGGGACCTGCAGCCTCCTCTCAGCTTTTTTTATGCCTCTAGCAGCTGAGCACTGTTGTCTTTAAACAGGAGACACACAGAATGGTCTTCAAACTGCTCATCTAAGGCGATTTTGAGGGGGTTTTAAATTAATTCATTTATTCCATGTCAAAAAAGGCTGCTTAAAGCCTTTCTCTGCTTCTGCTGTGTTTATGAGCAAAGATCTGTCCTACAGATTCCTTTTGACAGTTACTAGTTTACTTGTAGTACAGGACTGGGAAGGTAAAAAAAAAAAATAATCAATTTTCTCTTGTCTAGCTAAGAACATTTACAGTGTTTTTAGACTTGTGTGGCCACTTCAGGCCTAAAACCAGAATTTGGCCTTGAAGAATGCTTTTACAAAGGTGAATGCCATAGAGCTTTGAATTATTCTTATGCATTTATTTGTTACCACTTTTTACAGCCAGCTGTTACAAACAGTGATATCATGTTTGTTAAAATTCACTGTCCATGGGAGACATTGTGCAAATACGCAGAAAGAATGAACATCAGGATGCCTTTCAGGTATTGTGGCAACTATTTTAAGAAACTTGTCTTTTAATGCTTAATATTAAAACTTCATTACCTACCTTAAGGCTAAAATGCAGTCTGCTGTGTTGTGGCCAGGCGTGCTTGTATTTAATTTAGTGAGATGCTATGGAGAGAGGAGAAACAAATAATAGGCACTGTTCTTTTCACATTTATCTGTGGTACTTAATTTTCAGCTCACCTTCCAAGTCAAATTGAGCATATGTCTTTAGAAAGTAATGTTAAGAGTTCACACATTGTTTTGGATGTCTTTGGCAGAGTTTCAGGTATTCTCTGTCTGAGCTCAAGTATTCTCCCCAGTTTTAGGGTATTTCTGAAGTCTTACCCAAAAGCAAGTAAAACGACAGAAATAGCTGGTGTTTTCTGTGTCTCTGGTATAACACACATTGGTATACTTTGGAGAAAACAAGATACCTTTATTTCTTGGTCCTCTGGCTTTCCTTTTGCAGAATAATGAACTAAACCGAAACTTCCTTGTCTATATGCTGAACAATTTCTATCACACGTTTTTGCAATAAATATTTGTCAATTAATTCTATGACAAGTTAATACCTCCTGCAATAATACAGAAATGTTTCAAGGCGAAAATGTCCCTTTTCAAATCAATGGATAATGTTCTGCCTGAGAGAGAAGAGCGTGTAGTGTGCTCTAAACCTCATCAGGAGTTAAAGTGGTAACCGGATGCCAAAGCTGGGTGACTCACGGAAAATACCCTTACGGCGCTCCTTTCCCGCTTGAATTGCCAAGTGCTCCGTCGTTCATGTCCCTGCTGATTTCAGCTATCGCAACGTGTCTCCCTTGCCAGAAACAGTCATCATGAAGCATCCTTTGCTCAAAACTCGCTTCAAATAGCCAGTTCTCTGCGGAGTTTCCACGTCATCCCATTAAGCCTTAGTGTCCTTTCCATTAAAACAAAAAAGAAGTTCTGTAACAGTCATCTTCCGTATGTTTGAGATTGTTATTTTACTGCCATTTGAGCTTCTCTAGTTTGAATAATGCTTGTCAATATTTCGGATATAGAAGTGTTTGCGTATGTGTACACACACACACAGAAACAATCTATATTCCAATTTAAAAGTAGTCACAGAATCACAGAATCATTATGGTTGGAAAGGACCTCCAGGGTCATCAAGTCCAACCTTTCTCCTAGCATCTCTCTAACCACTACACCATTTCCTCAAGCGCCGCAGCGATTCGTTCTTTAAACACCTCCAGGGATGGTGACTCCACCACCTCTCTGGGCAGTCTATTCCAGTGCCTAACTACCCTCTCAGTGAAGAATTTCTTCCTAATATCTAATCTAAACCTCCCCTGACGCAACTTGAGGCCATTTCCTCTCGTCCTATCTTTACTAATCTGAGAGAAGAGACCAGCACCAGCCTTGCTACAATCTCCTTTTAGGTAGTTGTAGAGGGCAATGAGGTCTCCTCTCAGTCTCCTCTTCTCTAGACTAAAGTCCTTTCTTGCTTTTGATACTTGAAGTCACTAAATAAGTTAGGATTTAGCAGTGGTTTGAATTCTTCATCATTTTAATACTTTCACAGATCAGTAGTGCTCTTCAGAAAAAAAAAAGGCTGGGTTTTGCAATGCTGCAGTAGTTGGAAGACATTCAAAGCCATGTTGGTTTATTATACTGTTAACTGACACGTAAATATATTCTTTTATGCTCCCCCTCCACCAAAGTGTCTGTTTCTTTGTTTTACTTTAGCTTCCTTTTATCCTACTTAGTTCCATACACCAAAAGTACGTAAAATGCTAAATTTTACTGCTTGACATTGTTGGCAGTTTTGCATAGACCAAAACACATGTATTCAGTAAGAAAAAAGCCAACTGTCCACCTCTACCTCCATAACAGAACTGTGAGAAATGGTAAATTGTCCATCATTTCTTTTCTCTTTAAGAAGATTTTAACAGGAATTCAAATGAAGCTGCAATCTCAAACTTGTGTGAATGTTTCACATGGGCTATTTCTTTAATTTCCATGCTTTTTTAAAAATAAAAGTGAACACATAGTTCATAGTGGACACACACAGTTTATAGTGGACACGAAGTGGACATAGCAGGGTAGAACAAAGGCCTGTTTTGCTCTGCCAGCAGCCAGTCTGAAGTGTCCACCACAGAAGCCCAGCAAATCTGGAGTAGTGTTGCATGATGCTTTTTCTCTTTCCAGAAGACTGTGGTTTAGGGACTTTCCGAAGCAGAGTACGTCTTCATCTTTGCTCATATTACCCCGATGGTTTTTCATGGATGCAAAAATAGGCATCTCCACTTCCAGAACAACATCCTCTGACCACGCATTTTATCATTTAATTACATGTTCTGTCAAAAGCAGTTTTGTTTAAGTCTTGAGCTTGCTTACTGAAACTTTTCTTAACTGGATGGCATATATTGTTTTCCTGAGCTATTTACTCAATAAACCGAGGAAGCTCAAATGATACAATTCTTCCACCGTTAAAATGAACTTGAATCGTTCCTTCCCAAGAAATTTTAAGTAGTCCTATGAGGAGCAGGGAGTTGGACTTGATGATCCTTATGAATCTCTTCCAACTTGAGATATTCTATGATTCTAAGACAATTTTCTTTCTCTTAGCCCTTACCTGATTTATCAGTGGCTTCTGACTGTCCATGACAGAAGGAGAAAGCTAACCTTCCCTGCAGTACTTTAATGCAGCACACCCTTGTTCTCTGGCACAGTGTTGCAAAATTTTGGCTTTCCGTTGTGGTCATTAAAATATACCATATTTCAGTTTCATATATGAATAATACTCAAACTCAAACTTTTTAGGTTCATTTTTCTAAATGCAGGAATCTAAACAAAACCAACAAGACTTATTACACAGGTTAATAAGTATTTCTCTCTGTTGCTGAAAAGCAAAAATTCTGTTTTCTCCCACAAGGGACCACCCAGCATTCTAGAACTGTTCTAGCATTACACCTAAATGTGTTGGCAGATATTTAGTATACGCCATATATGTAATATAGATGGAATCTCAGTGTTTCAATTACAAAAGGGAATTTTTCAAAAGGTTCTGTGGTAATCACTGTGGTCTTGTGTATGGTTTCAGACAGGATATGTGTTAGCACCAAGTTGGATCATGACTGAACTATACTTTTTTTAAACAATTTAAAGATACTTTTATTAAGTATGTGGTCTGTCAGCAGAAATGAGGTTCTGTTATAAGTTTCTGAAACTCACAGAAGGTTTATTTTATCTGTGTGTACAAGTACGTCTTGTGACACAGAATTATTATTGGCTGTAATGAATAAATTGGTTGTATCTGTAGCTCACCTGGACTCCATCTGTGGGAAACAGCTAAGGGTAACAACAGAGAATGAAGGAAGATGTTTCCTTAAAAATCTAACGTCTGAAAATCCTTTAATAATTCTTTATTGCTTCATTTACAATTCTGCCTAGTAGCACCAACCGTCGGGCTGCCAACAGCCTGCAGATTGGTAGATACAGAGTTCTCTGATGCCACATATTTTCTAGGCAAAGTTACTTTAATGTAAGTAATATACATTAATCAATCCCGAATGCTGCCTAGATGGGCAGCTGCAGATCTTGTTAGCTAGGTATAGTTCTGGGCTAAGAAGTGATGGAGAACTATCCAAAGTGAAAGAACCATGTTTGTGTGTGCTAGAATGAGGGGGGAGGCAGGATAAAATATCGACTGAAAATAAACTTTCCTATCATTGTATCCAAATAAGCTTGTTTAAATTCCTTCTAAAAAATAAACTTCAAAGTAGAGGATGAACTAGGCAAGGAGCAAAGCCCCTAGTGCTGAACTTCACAGTCCCCAGGTGAGTGCCATGGTAAAGATGTGGGTACCAGGAGGAATCTGCAAGATTGAGGCCTTTGTGTAGCTGAAATGTGACGTGAAATGATAGGAGGCGGCCAGAAAAAAAGAATGAAAAAATGAAACTAGGTGTGTAAAATACTACATTGCAGCAATTATGTTTCAACATCACTGTTCTCAGAAGACTTAACTGGGAATTTCTGTTCTTGTTTCTGTAAGTTGCTATGGTTGGTGAAGTATGGAGAGAAAACAACTGTAAATGTAAAAGCTGTTTGTTGCAGTTAAGACTCTCAGATTTTTAGGGCTGTGTATTGGTCTTCAGTTGGATGCAAAATGTCAAGGGAAGGTGGTGGTACACTGCTTGAGAGAGTGGAGATAGTATCTAATGGCGTTGAGTGCTTATGGCATTCGATGCATGGAGTGCATAAGGTATTTAATAGCCTGTTAATCCTTCTAAAATGAGTTTCATGAAATAGAAGCTAAGAAAGGCCATGTGAAATGAATACTAGCCTGACACCGCTGAGCCCTGTCTGATGGGTGTCTTGTGGATAAATTATTGATTAGCTATTATTATCATGAGCTCCAACTCTAAAGTTTAATCTTGATTCAGGAACAAATTTTGAACTTGAAAATAAGTGAACTCACAGCGTTTTAATGACTTATTCTACTTCAGTTGCCTTTTATAAGTGTTTTTCACCTTTCTGCCTATGAAAATGCATGTTTTAAAATGTCCGGTGTTCTTTTTTTAATGTATATGTCCTTTCAACTGTCTCCTACTTGATGATTCTCTGCTAATTTTTGCTGTTCTTTCAGGAAAAAATGTTATTACACTGACTGGAGGAGCAAAACCATGGGCAGGTTGGTGGGTGATGTGTAGCTTCTAATTTTGTCAAATAGTCACCCTGCTAAAGAAAATCCATTCGCAGTTGTAAATTTATCCAGGAAACTTGGAAAACTAGATTATTTTCCTGAAAACTCAAAATACGCTAGCTCAAAGTGTTAAAGTATTCATCTGTAATGAGATGCAGCACCTTAAAGCTTTGCCAGTTCTCATTTAAGAAATGCAAAGTGTTTATGCCAGGGAAAAAAAAAAAAGGCCTCATCCTGGCAGCAAAGATTGAATACTGGAGCTGTCCCTGCAGTTATGTCTGCTGTTACCGAGGCGTCTTTCTTTAGCACGAAAGATAATTTTGAGTGTATGTCTGAAATTCTGGTAGTCAGCTCTTGCCTTAGCCGTGCAGACGTCACTGCTCCTGTGTGTCCTAGTGAGCGGAGCTGAATCAACACCGCGCTCTGAAGGCTGTTTTGCATTTCCATTCGGTGGCTGACAGAATAACTTGTGCGCTGCAGTGAAAACTGTTGAACTCTCCGGGAGGCAGACACAGGCAAAGCTCAGCTGCGGCTGCTGCTGTTGTTGCTGCCTGTGTCAGCCAGGAGAAGGGTACAAGAGGCCACGGCAGCAGGCAGAAGGAGCCTGGGGGAGCTGGGGGGCGAGGACTGGGCACGCTGAGCTGTAATCGCTCCCCGTTGCTCTAGTCAGACGTAATGATGTCATGTAAATCCCGATTGCCTACGGGAAAGAGATGAAAATTTTTACATGGGGGAAATCTCCGGAAAGAGTTTTCTGTCACGGGTTTTCTCGAGATGGATCTTGAGAGAAGATTACATTTGATTTAGGTTCTCCTGTTGTTATTTTAGATGATGAAGAGCTCTCATTATTTCTCAAGAACAATTTAAGTAGTCTCATGGTATCGGTTTGCAAGACGATCAGCTAACAAAAATAGAACACCGTTGAATGGTAGAGTGAGAAAACTTTAAACACAGAAGCAAATAGACTACACAGAAATAAAACAAACTGTAACATAAATTTACAACTGCGTTTTTTCCTCTTCCCAGTCATTCACATGCTTGCCCCATTTTAGTGTGCATTATGAAAAATGTAAGTGATGTGCTTTGTAGTGAAAGGCAAAATCAACAAGCTTTACTGCAAAACTGTCTCATTTCATCTCTAATCCACCTGGTGAGTCCTAGATATTAAATAAATTTATCTTCCTTGTTTAGAAGGACAGAAGTCTGAAACATGCAGCTGAAGTTGCACAGTACCTGTGAACCAAGTAATAAACACTTTTTGTGCCAGATAGATTTGTCATTTGAGACAAATGCTTCTGCCTGTGATTTACTTTGCGAGAATTTGGGGCTGATTGTTTTTCTCAATATTTTTTCTGTCACTTTGTATAATCCAATGCACAAAGGAATAGTGTGGAAAAAGGAAAAAAAAGAAAAGAAGCTACATCTAAAAATGAAAGCTAACTCTCAAACTGCTGGCATACACAGCTCATCCTTTTAACTTCTGCTACTGTCATTGTTTCTTTGCTTCTAAAACTTCAAACTTAACTGCTTCTCTGTCATTTGTCAAGTATTTCATTACTATTTCTAAACTAAGTGGAGTTTACAGGAGGTATAATGTAGAACTTGATTAAAATGCTTGTATATCAAAGGTTACTTTTAGGGCTATAGAGCTTCTATAATTTATGAACATGAGGTAACATTAGGATATTAGAAACTGCTGTGACATGTACACTGCTCTGAATTTTTTGACGTGGTTATATGATAGATGTATGTATCTATAAATGTCCTTTAAAAAGTCTGTAAAAGATTTTTAGGAGCATGGATGGAAGGACAGAAGAGAGATGTAATGCTTACTGGTACACCATCTTTCTTATGCATTATATATATATATNGTTTCAACTTGTTGACCATAGTTCTCTTCTTTGGCTCATGATGCGATGTCCCTCAAGTGCAGTACCAGTTACACCAGTGTGCACCAGTAGCTTAGCAATATATAGCAAGAAGAAAATTTTGAGAATTTTAAATAGAAAAGTAAAATTCTGATCCTGTTTGACTTGGATTTCTGTCTGACGCTGTGTCAAATAGGGGTATAACTTTTTTTGCTGATTTTGGTAATCGGAGATCCATTTTTATACAGGTTGCTTTGCTGCCTGAGAGCAACTTACTGTGTCATCACATATCACTCTTAATTATCAAACGGGTAACTGTGCTTCTGCTTAGCACAGGCAATTAAGTACTTAGATTTACACTTCTTGTGGATATGAGATATATATGCTTTATATATCATGCATACGTACTCATTGAGTAAGGCCCAAATCCCACTGAAAAAAATATCTAGGGAACATTTTTCTAAAATTCAAACTTTCTGGATCTTTTATATCCTTATAGTGTCATAATAGAACACTTGTTTATTGTGAGACCTGTCCTTAAATACCCATATTTCATTACAGTTGAATATGAGAAAAATACAGGTCAGCAAGGAGTGCAGTACTGAAGTGATAAGGAGGTAACTAAATTTGCTTCAAAATTAACTGCACTTTAGTAGATTGGCCCCCGTATAATCCACGTCCTGAGACGCTACCAGATGAACTACCTTGGAAAACTGTTTTTCCCAGACTCACTGCTGCAGCCCCATCTCAAACCATAATCCCAACAATTGTAGGATGAGTTGTGCTCAAGTAAGGTGTGCAAGATAGATCACAAATAAATACTGTTAATTTTGTTCTTGGACTCCTAATTTTCTTTTAGTTAATGTGGAAATTTCCTGCTTTCATTTCATTTCGAGTCTGATGTCACTACATGTGCAGTGCTGGAGATTGAAATAACAGGCAGGTGGGAGCGTGTAAATCTGATTTCTTCCTGTCTTCAGTTTGCAGCGGAATATGAGAGAGCTGAAAAGCTGGTTGCCCAGAAACCCAATGAAGCTTGATAAGGAGGCTCTACCTGATCTAGAAGAAACAGATTGCTACACAGCACCCTTTAGCCGTGCACGCATACACCAGTAAGTGCTGGAACGGGAAAGGCAGCGCCGGAGACCACGAGGATTTTTTATTTTCTCACTTCTTCTAAGCAAGTGTGATAGAAGCAGCCGTTAGCAGATGGTCACTGGCAAATACCCAGTATCAGATTTGATATTTTCTGTGGGTTTTATCTTAAAGCCAAAATCTACTCTCTGTTACTTGCTATTTGATGGGCACTCAGTAAATAAAGGCAGAAATTTGACTGAAAAATAAACGCTGCCTTTTTGATTTAGAAGCTTTTCTTTGCATTGCATTACAAAATGCAAATACTTGCTCAAGTTTGCATTGCTTAATTACTTGTTTTACTCAGGCAAAGCCCGAGACAGCTATTGGAACTGGGAACACCTGGAGGAAAATTAAATCAGTGCTGATTCTTTTTCTTTCTTATCAGATCTGCATTTAAAAAATGCTTTTGTCCCTGAAAGCATAAATACACCAAATAAAAACTCTACTTGTTGAAATCAGCGTGTTGATAGTGATTTAGTTAAACTGTGCTATAAATTTTCTCAGAATCCAGAAAGTTACATTTAAAAAATCTGGCTGCTTCTTAATTTTTAAAGTCTTTTGTGATCATTCTTGAGGAGAGAAATGTTCATTTAAAGTAGAAGTACAAATTAAGTCTAAATGGGACTTTTTTTTTCTGCTCAGCACAGAAGCTACATGCTAATGGACTGACTTTACCCTGGAAAAACAGGATAATTGCATTATAGTCTCTAAATTTGCTTGAGTAATTGACTGTATTGCATTGGATCAATCGCCTGGTTCTGGTGTTATTTCTCAACCAGCTCAGCTAATGTTATCAGCTGTAATAAGTGTCACTTTTGGCTCAGCGGAGTAGGCAAAAGCTCCTGCCTGTCAGATTTCCTGCATCTGAAATCCAGAGCCATCTGGGAGGGGATGCTTTATTTGGCTCCATCCGAGGATTCTATAAGGGAAAGCGATTGTGGAGCTGCTACTTGTGTCCAGTGCACGGAGACTTTTTTTCCCCCCCCTAAATAATAGTTCTGGCAGTTCTATGACACCGACATCTGCCAACTCATAATTAACTCTTGAATTTGAGAACAACCACTGCTTGTGAAGATCTTTTTTAAATAATTATATCCAGAACAGAAGTTACCTAGATGGTAGGATATTCTAGAATTTAATTTTAGTTGCTCTGTTTTCCCAACACTAATCTGTGATGGTGATAAAGTTATTGGACCTGTGAAGATGCTCTAGGGATGTGAAAATTTGTATCTTGTGCAATAACCAGGGAGGGTAAAGATCAAATAAATCACTATGAGAAGAAAAGATTGAGCAACTGTTTCAACACGCCATGTATTGTTTTGAATATTAAAAGACATTCATTATCTTAACAGTTTTACAATAAACAACAAGGACAGCTTCTTCAGCAATTCCACAAGAAGTAGAATAGTGCATCACATGCTCCAGAGAACTAAGTATGAAGATGGAAAATCCAAAATGGGTGAGAATGCTGTGTGGTTTTTTCCTAACCTGAAGCATAAAAATGTTGTATCTCTGCTTGCCTGAAAAAGTATCATTTGAGCGAACTGAGTTAATTTTGCTATTCCTTGAAATCCTTTTCTTTGCTCAATAGCAGAGTTGAAGGAGTGTTGTATCATTTTCGTAAGTAACTCAGTGAAAACTGCTGATATTTTTCACATAATTACTCATTCCTTAAAATAAATTAGAGGGATTCTGATAACTTTACGTGCTCAAGAGCATATCAGGATAACTTCAGAAAACTGTCGAATGTTTTCGAGGACTGGTTCTAGTAGTTCTGGTTGTACCCAGCAGTTCCAGTCCAGCAGAATCCATGTGAGCTACACTTAACTTACTTGAGATCTCCATGCAGCTCAGAGGCAGATGACGTGAAGACTAAATTCAGTTCATATCGACACTTTTATTTAAGTATTAGTTTTTAGAAGGTCTAACTATTAATTTTCAGGAGATGTATGCATGGTTTTCTATTTTCTTCACAGGAATTAAATTAAGAATTAAATACATAGAGACATATTAAAACCATATACTTACGAAGATGACAGAAATTACAGGAAGTTGTTGCTCGAGTCTCTGAAGAAAAGCAGTACTAAGAAAAACAGAGAACAGGGTTTCAAACCTAATGCCTTTGAAGCTAAGATGACAAATTTCATTATGACATTAGATTAACATCATTTATGTATTTGAATGGACAAATCTGATATCTGACATAAGTACTTATTAGTCGGGGAAGCTCTTGGCTATGGGTGTGCTCTGACAGGCTACTGCATCTTTTAATTATAATTATTAATGGTTATTTTTTATTTATTTTTATCGCATGTTTTGATAGTACAACAAATCTGTTTTTAGGAAGGCTCTAGGAACTGATCCAAAATACTGCAGCCAGTATTGCAGAGCGCTGCTCTGACACAGACTCCTTCAGCTGGCTTATATTTAAAAACAACAGGTTAGGTTTTAAACCTGCAGGGGTTTTGCTGCCTCAAGGATTCCCTGTCCATACCACTCTCTGTGCATGTCAGATCATCTGGTCACCCACAAAATCTGTATCATATGCTCTGATGAATACGTGAGCGTAACTGTCTTCTCACACTTGATCTGGCACGAGCACCCAACCCTGAGAGAGGAGTTGCAGACACTGGCCCCCAGAAAGCTGCTGTAGTTTGACAGATCCAGAAATCTCAAGGGACTGGAAGACCCGCACAAGCAGCTGGTGGGATTATTGATTAATGTCATGCTTAGCAGCATCCTGAGCGTCTAATATTAAGTTACATTCTCAGTATGGAACTTGGAAATTTGCACTGCTTGAAATTAAATGTGTATTAAAAATTCATGTCAGAATGAATGTGTTTTTTTTTTTCTTTTTTAGGTATTAATAGATTACTAAATAATGGAACATATGAAGCAGCGTTTCCACCACATGAGGTAACCTGGTTAATTTTGTATTTATATTTAGATTAAAGCTTCCACTAATGTTTTGAGATCCTACTTTATGTTTGTCCTGCAAACTTTTTATTTTCACGATGTAATCTGTTGAGACTTTTTTATTTATAGCTCTTATTTTAAGGCTAGCTTTTAATATTATTCTTACCTAATGTGTTATAATAACTTCCTGGAGCATTTTCTTGCTGAACTAGACTATAATAATTCTTTTTAAATTTTATGAACCAGACGTTGCCTGTGGAGTCCTTAATGAGAATATCAGTTGTTCCAAATTGTTCCAATTAGTTGTATGAAATTATTTTTGCCTGCCACCTATAAACATTCTGGTTTTTTAATATCTTGTGTATTTGATATCAATTAGGGAGACAGCTTAATTATTTCCCATTTAGTCTTTTCTGAGTGGTTCTGGCTAACTTCTACTGGAGGTCTTTTTCAGTAGGTTAAAGTCTACTGCAGTCTGTAAACTCGTGAATTAAGTGAAAAACTTGGCTTTGACTTTAGAGGGTTTTCAGGCAATCTTTGTGTGTTGAAAGAAGCCAGGCACACAGCTTCAGGCACGTCAAATGTCCATCAGTAGCGTGGTGGTTGCAGCTCTGAACTCTGTGGTTGCTCAGGCTGAATATTGTGACTTGGTCTCGTGCTTTACAAATTGCTGAGAGTAATGGGTTTTTATACGACATTAATAATTAAATACTGAGAATATAGCGAAAGGGTATTTTAGATAAATAATTGAAGATAATTGTTAACACTTCAGCTGTGCATTACTGACCTCAGGGAGAAGCTGCCCATACTACCAGAAAAACCTGTGAAGCTTTCTTTGGCTGTCGAAGCCATGCTGTCATATCCATTTTATGTCTATGCTCCTTTGTCACGGCATAAGCTACTGTTTCAAAGTTTCTGTTAAGGTTAATGAAGTCTTATTTTTAAGCCACTCTTACCTTAATTGCTGCTCGACTGGTGCTAAGGTAAGAGTGGTTGAACACTCTCCATTTTTTAATCAAAATTATCATTATTTGTTATTTATCACACAAGCAAATGAGAGTGGAAGTTCAGTCCCCGTGGGAATTCTGAGACTTGAACTCCGCTATGGATAAACAGTGCAGAAAGAACCAAGGGGGTAAAAACCAAACGAGATTTTAAAAATCTGCAGTACTGGGTAATGCTTCATGCATTGCAGTCGTTCGTCCAGGTGCGAACAAGTCGATGTTCTATTTCTAGGTGTTCCTGGATGTTGTGAAGGTCGCACTCTGTGTTGACATTTTTTTGTACGCATCTTTGCTGACTCTAATTTCGTTAGAGTGAGACTCAGTCTAATGAGTAGAACTGGACTCTTTGCTGTGTGTTGTGTTGGTTTTAACTCATTCTTAAGTCAGAAGGTCAGCATATTGCAACAAGTAAATGATGTACTTTCAATTCTGGGGAATGCTCAAGATTTGAAATAAATAATAAAAATGTAAGTGGCTAAATGACATGGATCTACCAGGGTCAAGAATCTGTCTGATTGCTGACTCTGAAGGACTGCCCAGGGGAACTCTGTTCTTCTCCCAAGAAATGATCTGACTCATTTGCTGTTTTCTGATGAAAGATTTATTTATTTTTTTTTTTTATTACCAGAAACGAAAGCGATCTTATAAGTGGTGGGGTCTTTTGAGGGGAAAAAGTTCAACTAAAGGAGATGTCCTGCTTCAGAACTAGAGTAAAATTACCAGCAATTTTAAAAAATGTGGAAAATCTGTGTGTTATATTTTGACTGCTGAGCAGGAAGCTATTCTTTCAGGCTGTCAGGTGGTCTGTATATGTCAGGTGTGGCCTGGAAGGATTCCTTTTGGGTCAGACTGATTCAGTGTTTTGTTTTTTAACGCCTCTGAGAATCCTATGCAGCTTTAAAATAATGCCAGTTCTGTTGTTTCCATCATTTTAGAAAATATATACCGCAGAAAGACTCTGTGTTTCTGTACTTTTAAAGAGGAGTTAAATAAAGCCACAGAAAATGTCTAGGAGTGGAGAACTGAGCAGACATACCAGAAATTTGTAAAATTTTAGAGGAGAGAAAAAAGATACTGCAAACATCTCATGGAAAATTTTGAAAAATTGAAATGAGTGAAAACATGCAAATGATATATGTTAGCAAAATAGAAACACTGTGCTTGAAACCATGTAAAGAACTGAGTATTTTTTTGTAGTCCTGTACTAGTATGGTTCTACTATTAATTCTTGGAGAAACTGGCCATTTCAGAAGCATGTGTTAGCTCTGGATGACATGTCCCGGAGGTGTCCATAATAAGAGACCGATTTGTTGAAATCAGTGAACATCTTATTTAAAGGTATCTTCAAAAAAACCCAATAAATGTACATATTTTTCATGCATAGTCATGTATTTGTATTTCTTTGTGTTTTTCAGGGAAGCCACAAGAGCAGACATCCCATCAAAACACACGGAGCTCAGAATCACAGACACCTCTTATATGAGCGCTGGGCACGGTGGGGAATGTGGTACAAATACCAGCCTCTTGATTTAATCAGGTATTAGTACTTTGAAGAGTAGCTTGTTTCTGTGGTACAAACAACCTGGTAACAGTGCGTTAACTGTGCTGCTGAATTCCTTGTGTTTTCCTGTAGCTTTTAGCTGTTCAATATCATAAGGTAAGACTGGAATTAAGTTGCTTCTTTTGGGTGGTTTTGTGCAGGGGTGTTGATTTCAAATGAGGCTGTATGAAAGTCAGGTGGATCCAACTGCTTGACAATTTGCAGTGAGCAACTTCAAATACTCACCCGTGACGTGGTTTGCTGATCAGGCACTTTCCCCTCATGAGAGCACCGTTGAGAGCAAAGACTGTTACCCACAGGGACAGTCAGAGTTACCTGCTCCGGTGGAGTGAAAATGCAACCTCATTGTTACTTTTCCATGTGCGTTTAAATAAACTTCTGTTTATATATCTTAAATGTCATAGATTACCAAATGTAAAGCAGAGAAGTAGATGTAATTGAAATTAAATAGTTACGATGTTTGGGTTTCGTACTTGCCTCATCTTTGACACTAAATACCAATAATTTGTTTTTCCTTGCTGTCACTTTTTATGCCTGATCTGACAAACATAACAAATCATTGTGCCCAATGTTGTTCTACTGAAGGCTGTGGAGCATGTGCCATGGGACAATTCTGTGCTGATTAAATACTGTCAGCTTTGACTGACTTTCTGATCACTGCTTCTTCATCTCTTCTAGCAACTGATGCCCAAGTTTTGAAGAGTTTAAGCTTAATCTTCAACCTGTGTTTTCAGTCCATCATTTTCTCTAATAATAATTTGAAATATGCCATATTACATGATTATCTATCATAAATAGTTTTTATAATGGAATATTTAGATCATACCGACTTACTTTTTCGCTTTCCAGAATATTTTTGTGGCTCTCTCTCTCGCTATGTACAAATGAAATGTCCTACATTTAATAACATTGAAACTAGTACATCTACTTAGTCATTGCATGGACTTGAAAATTACAAAGCACTTTAGTTATATTGTTATGAAATATATGCGCTGATAAGTCTGCATTTAGTGTCACTAGAATGTTATGCAAGTCTGAAATAAAATGTTTTAATAAAATGACAGTAACTTTTTCCATAAACTTGGAATGGTAATTCCTCCCTGAAATTGTTCTACTATTGTGAAGATAGACATCATTGTAAGTTTTAACTGTAAACAATGTGTGTGTTTCCTTTTCATGTAGGCGATATTTTGGTGAAAAAATTGGACTGTATTTTGCCTGGTTGGGGTGGTATACTGGAATGCTTATTCCTGCTGCCTTGGTTGGGCTCTTCGTTTTCCTTTATGGATTATTTACGATGGATTCCAGCCAAGTAAGGTAAAATCCCATTTAAAAACACAATAGCCTGTTGAAAATTAGTAACAGTCTAGTATAATTGAGATCATCATTGTACTTATAAATGCTTTTCAGCTATGGCAGTCATGTAAAAATAACCAAATAGAACACTGGGTTCTTCAGCCAAGTGTATCCACTTTGTGTATCTGTTTTGCATCAAGCTGGATGCATACCATTCACAGCACGTGCTCTTACCACTGCACCTGCAGTGATCCCCTTGCTGTCTGTAAGGCAGAACAGCAGTACCAGTTCTAATGTCATGGTTACTGCAATGGTTGTCATTCTAATCAAGGCTGATGGGTGAAGAAATTCAGATATACTCTCTCTTTACCTTCATCTTGCCTGTAACTTCCCGTGTGGTACAGTTGCTAAGCTTCAACTTACTTTTTGTCTATGCCTTTGTTTTCTCTTAGCATTATAAGCAGCAAACTTTGAGTCTTACAAAATTCTTAACTATGTCAGTGTCAGCTGCAGCCAGGAGACCCAGCTTCAAGGAGATTACAACCACGTGAAATGAACCTAGCCTTCGAGTTTCCCACTGCTGTGATTTTGCTCTGAGAGGTGTTTAAGTCAATTTAGAAATAGTGATGAGGGTGCTCGAGTTAAGTGCTGACTGTATTTTTAGGAACTGTTTCAGAGGATGCATCCTCATTACATAGTTTTCCATTAGATGTCATCAGACACAACAGTATCGGTGCTCTTACAATTGCAACTGTTCCTCCAAGCAGTTTGGATGCTTAGGCTGTGAGTATACTTGGAGTCAGATTTCATAGGAAGTGTTTCTTGGGCTTTGAGCAGGACCACTTTATGTTTTCTTTATGGAATTGTATTTGTCTTCTGTTTCACAGTGAGTTATTCTATTCTGCAGTGCTGTAATTAAGGCTTTTTTAGGCCTGCTTTTGTACAGGAAACTCCTGAGAGACTTTACAACCTCGAACTGCATTAAATGCAATAAATGTATCAGCCAGGAAACTAAGCTGTCTTTAGGATATTGTTCTCTGCATTAGGATTGTTTTGCACAATAAATGTCTGTCGGATGCAGTGGGTGAAATGTAAAACAGAGGATCAGCCTGTTCTTAGAGCACAGGGACTAGAATCTTGTGTTCACATGTACAGTGGCAGAGTTTCAACAAGGTGGGGAACAGAGGGCCATAATCTACTCCTATCATGGTATAACTTAGTATTTCAGGCGCTCCTTGTGGAAGAGAAAGATGTGGCATTGACAGCCCCCAGGAGGAAGAACAGAATTTCTAAGAAATTTTTTTTTTCATACTGTAAGCTGTTATGTGTTTGTGTCATATGCTTCTGCCCAGAAAACTTAGAGACACGATTATTGCTCAGTTCTTTAAATGGGGAGACACAGTTACCTTGGTTGCAGAAGGTTGCCAGCCTTTGGTGCTGTGAATTTGTGCAGACCCATTGGTTAGTCGTGGCGCAGCTAGTGCCGTATGACTTCATTGCTGTGGCCAGCTTAGCAAGACCTGCTGTGCCATGTGGATTCCAGCGAGAGCAGAGCTTAACTAACTCAGGCTGATTGTGACTGGGCTGATAAAACGCATGTAGATGTTTTCTGTATAATCGTGTTTGCTTAGGCAGTTCTAAAGGCCAGTGATAACACATGCTGCTCCTTGCCATATTTGCCTACTTAGCATGGAAGGAGTTAGTGAGGATCAGACAGAAACCTACCTAGAGCAGACAGGAGTCACCCGTCAGCAGGCAGACAGACTGCACAACCTAAACATTCTTATTCTCTCCATGCTCTGGGACTATGAGATTGTTTATCTAGTGTTTCCGCAGCCCTTTAAAGACAACTGCTAGCTAAACATCTACAGCAGTTTTAAACTACATCGTTTGATTCTGAGCACTGCGGCTACCGCAGTATGCAAATGCGGCGTTCAGCCGCCGTCAGGGAGACCGGAGTCGGGTGCGTTGTTCTGACAAAGTCTGGGCACAGGAAACCCAGTGGCAGTTAGGAATGTAAGCCTACTGCCAGGGCATTGTGGCCATGTCCTAACTGCCTCGTGGCCCCGGATTCAGTGTTGTTCAGTGTAGTGCTACTGCACGTGAAACAGTTTTCATCCAGTTAACAGCTGTTACTAGTAGACGTTAGGAAGCGTTGATTGACAGCATGATAAATTCTGTCAAAACCCCTATTTTTCATCTGTCTTGTGTACCACAGAATGTGGTGTCCCTTTGCCCGTCGGGGTGTTCCTTCTCCCCTCAGAGGTGTCCCTTCTCCCCTCGGGGTGTCCCTTCTCTCCTCGGGGTGTTCCTTCCCCCCTCAGGGGTGTCCCTTCACCCCTCAGGCGCAGGGAGCTGCCATGAGTCCCCTCTGGTGACAGCAGCCAGAATACACTTGTTTTCTTCTGTTCCCACTGAGGTCCAGCACAGTTTCAGCAGAGAAGGCATAAGCAAATACATGTGTGTATATTTTGATCTGTTTGAACAACCTGAGCTAAACTGGTGGAAGTGTGAAGTGATGGTTAAATGGAAGGGCTTATATAGCCCTTTAAAAGGGCCTTCATCTAGGTTCTTTTCCTCCAACAAATTGTGCCGTATCTATTACCTGTCTTTACTCTCAAGTTAGTTGTCACACTATTACATCTTGATTAATCTATGTGAAAAAGGATCTGATGGCTTTCAAGCGATTGGTTCTGGTGGGTTTATACATACCATTAATTATCACTGTTGTCAGTTGTCCCAGTGTTGTCCATCAAACAGCAAGGCCGGCTGTGAGCCCAGCATCACTTGAGGTGTCTGCTCCATGTGCTGTAGTCAGATTTCAGATATAAAAGTGAGGACAGTACAAAGAAGCTTATTTTTCCCTGTTATACTGAAGATTTAAGTTGCACTAACAGTTAGCATAGCACCTGTCACAAACACTTGCATAACAAATGTTGGTGCCTCTGCAGAGTAGTGCTAAAGCATGCGGCCTGTCGCTGTCAGTGAAACTTTGTATGTTATTAAAAACAAAGATTTAAACATATAATACAGAAAATTAACATTTGTAATGTTGAATTTAAATTCAAAGCACGGTACAATTTGGCCTTGTATTTGATAACAGTTTGTATTATTGCCAAAGCATTATAACGTGTGGTTGAAATGGGATTTTCTGCGCTTAATTATTTGAATGATAATGCAACAAGAAAATTCTCTGATGTGACATACTCTAGGATTTCTGTTGCTTTGCAACTCTGAAATGACTGGCTGTGCTCATTCTGACTTAAGGGTGGTTTAGAACAATTTCTCTGTCAGACTAACGTTATGTTTCACTGCATTAGTGATATACGAAGTATGACCAAATATTACAAAAGTGGCATCTAGGCAACCAGAATCTTTTATTTCTATTTACTGTTAGTCAGACAGGATTTAATAGATGCGCTCATTTGGAAATAAGCATAATCTTCCATGCGGTATTAGAACTGTAAATTCTGCTTGTAGGAGAGTGAAAGCAAAAAGTTTATTAAAACAAATTAGTATGGATTTTCTGGCATTTGCTTTATACTGCTATGCTTCTAGTGTGTCATGGGATCACTTCAGGCATGTCAGCATTGCTGAAGGATAGGGAAAGGCAATTGCTGAGGTTCTTAGGGAAGCTTACTCCCTGCAGTTAAAATTTACCTTAAAATTCGTTTTTGCACTTCTGTTAATTCTGTTTTGCCTTTGTCAAGACACTTCATTATGTGCTATGTTTTGAATATGTATGGCCCCAGTGAAGACAGTGACTTCATATTCCTACATCTTAGGATCCTTAAACATGAGAATGTGGCTTGAAGATATTTTTCCTCAAAGCAGGATATTGAAGTGGGTTTTAGCTCTATGCATAAGTTCTTCTATAGGAAATAAAACCAAAAAGACTTGAAATACTACTGCCAGAAATCCCTGTCAGTGGGTGTTTCTATATGATGGACTGATCTAAGTGTGCATGCAATCATCCTTTGGAACAGACCTTCAGCTGATGAAAACTGGGATGAATTGGTTGAGATCAGTGTAGTTACACCAGTGATGTCCATCCTCTTAACACTTTGTCTCTTCTAGATCGCTTAGAAAAATATGCAGTAAATGGATTAGTAGGTAGTGAACAATGTTTTGTTCTTCTCTTTGTGGTATTTGGGAGAGAATGGGATATTCCTAAGTGTCAGAAGTATAGCATGATGACCAAAAATACTGCATCCTACTCTAGGGCCCACAGTTTCCAGGTTACTCATTCGGGATTAGGCTTTTCAAACCAAACATTTGCTTTTAATTTATTTTATGGAACCAGTTTTGTGGTGTGGGCATACTGTTAACAAACAGAGACCACAAATGGCATAACCTCGGAAAATCTAAAGACTGCTAAAAGCCTTTTTATAACCTTTATTTTCCTGTCTCATACTAAAGCAAAGAGATCTGCGAGGCAAATGAAACCATCATGTGCCCTATGTGTGAACGCAATTGCACGCTGCAGAAACTCAATGAAAGCTGCATATATGCCAAGGTAATTACTGTCTTATTGCTATCAAGATACTTTTTGTCTAAAGATCCATTTTCATTGTGTAATGACTGCGGTTGTTTCAGCAAAGATTCCTGCAAAACGTATTTCTCTATAGAGCTTTTTTTCAGCCTTTGTAATTCATGTTTCTAAGACGGAATGCTCTGCAATGATCAGAGATCATTCTAATATTTGTTTTACTTTCTGTGAGCGTTTCCTTCCTGAGTCCTTATTATCTTCATAAACTTTAAAAGTCCACAACTAATAAAACTTTCAAAAAGAAAGTTTTTCCTACTTTCTGCTATAATTAACTTCTTACGCTGTTTCCCTTGCTTGCTTTGTAATTGAATTTCAGCTCCTCCTAAAGGAATTCTCTAGCATAATGCGCCTGTGATGTGCTTTGGTCTGTCAAATGAATGCAAACATTTTACAAAACTAAATATTTTGCTACAAGAAGCTATCCTTCAAACTTCCATAATCACAAGTACCTCCTGTATACATGCAGTCTTCTCAAGTGAGCAATACATTTTGATGTCTGGTATGTTCATAAAGCTGGAAAAGCAGCCTGGCATTTTTCTTGGAATTCTTTAGCCCATAAGATAAATCCTGCTCAGAAGCCTGTCTTTATGAGATGTGATTGTCTCTGGGCCACGGCATTACAACACCACTGCAGCAATGTGAAAAAGAAAATCAGTATTGTGTTAGATTTCAAAATTCCATATAAATAGGACTAATACGGAGTAAAACTCAACATTTCAAGTCTTATCAGTAAAGGAAAATTCTAAAAATATATTTGACATTTATAAAAATTATTTATATTTCTGTTTTACAAATCTAATATTGTATTTTATAATGCCAAAACTAAAAAGGTTTTTTGCGACAACAGCAATCATTACAATTGAAAATGTTGTACTTCAGGCAAAACTGGTTTTTGCTTTGAATACTGCTATAACTATAGCAGGAAATGGCTCCGTGAGGTTTTTTTGTAACTTTTTTTTACTCATTTCTTTTTCCTTAAGATGTGTACTGAAAGTAAGAGCTTTTTTAATGAATACGTTTGGCATTGTGGCATCCCTTTAACTTTAGGTCCTGTTATTTTAACATCCCTGTTAATAAAATCAAGACTTATATTTACACTGACATCATGTTATTAAATAGTGCAAATTTCACATTTAATGTCACATTGTGAATAATGCATTGCAGCAAAATAGAAGTGGCAGTCCGTCCATCTTCACATGTAGTTTCAAACCAGTGCCCTTCAAACAAACGCAGATGACAGCCAGGGAAGACAGGCAGTAACCGCTCTTGCTCCATCTGTGCAGGCACCCTTTTCTGATGTCTGCAACTATTACGGAAGTTCATGTACGCTCCCAACTTTTCCTGCCAGCCCTTTTGCTCTGAAAAACTGACCAAGCTTAGATTGGAGCACCGAAAACAAACCAGGAGTGGTCCTCTTTCAGGGTTTGTCTGTCCTGGATCTCCCCCAAGTGGCAGGGAGAGAGAGAGACTTCTCTTTGGGAATGAACAAGGTGACAATCTGGCCACTCAAATGACAAAGAAAAAGGAAAATATTTTAAAAACCTCAGTGAGGCTTTTTATAACTCTGAGATTATGACTGTAATGCCTTCGCTCACCGCGTTGTCGCTAAAGAAAAGTTCACTGTAGCTCCACTTGTTTCCCCCTTGCTAGGAAACATCTGGTTTCCAGCAGGAGCTGTGATCCTGCTGGGTGCCACCGTGTTGCTCGAGTTGAGCAGCACATACCCAAACATGTGTCAGCATTTCCACTGTGTTTGCACCCAAATTAGGGAAATAAACAATCCGTGAGGGTAGAAAACTACAATCTAATTTAAGATCAAATGCTCCTTTGTACTTTCTGAAGCACTGTTAGTATTCAGTAAGTGGAGCTGACATTTAAAAATAAGGCATCAGATTTGGTCTCTGGGAAAGCAAATGGCATTTCCTGCTTGCTTGCTTGTTGCTGAGAGGGAGCTTGTCAGTGTTTCCCTCTGGTTTTGTTGTGGGAACGTAACTTCTCCATCTTCCTTCCACGCAACCAAAGAGCTGATATGCCAGGGAAGTTATTCCTGATTCATTCCGGGCACCAGCACCAGAATATTCTGGAATAAGTGGTTGAATCCTTACACGTTCAAATAGCTCGTTGTATACGAGTATGTAAGCATTGAGTTAATTAGGAGTGAGTTCTTTTAAGTTATCTCCCCAACCTTGCTTATGTCATGGGACCTGTCTCATTCATACAAGGCCTTGTACTCGTATTTCATGTTATTAAAACTGCTCTCGGGGTTTCTTTCTTAAATATCTGCCAAGTTTCCCTTTAGAGGAGCACTTCAGACAGAACAAACGAATGCCAGAATAATCATACACTTCAAATGGTTTTTTTCTGCTAAGTTTTTTGTAAAGCTGGCGACAAAAAACAAAAGATGCCTTTTTCTTCCTTGTTACTGCCCGTTTCTGTCATCCCTTCCCTCTTTATTCCGTTTTCATTTAAAAATGCCACACCGAAGCGAAGTTTATAATTTAAAGGAAAGGTAGATAATACCTGAGTTGTAATCTGAACTGCCAGATGCCCAGGCTGGCATTCTCGGCCTCATTAAATGGGCTCTTTGATCCGTGGATGATTAGTGCGATGCACTAGGGCTCTTTGGGCTGGTCCTGCGCCCAGCACACCTTGCCCTCCACCCCAGGGCAGGGTGTTGATTCAGGGTGGATTTGAAGTGCCTGAAGTCTTGCACGCTAATGACAACATCCGTCAGGTATGCTGATGGACTAGCACCAAGTCCTACAACATTTCACCCTGCTTAGAGGGTTCTGGTCAACACTGAGTCTCCGACTGTGCATTTAGCCTTTAAGGCGGCCAAATCTTAATTCTGAGTGCGGTGCCGACAGACTTTCGCCCAAACGCTTTTTATAAAGACAAAGCTATATCAGGAGCTAGAAATGTATCTTCTACTTTTAGCAGTGTTAATTCTGCTGGGTGAGGTTTGGTTGGTTGTTTCATTTTGTATTTCCTTGGAAAGGTTCGCTCTTTACTGAGCAGAATATCCAAAATCGCATCCTCCCACAGATCTGAATTCAAAACTGGAAGTGTTCATCAGATTTATTGTACTGCTTTTGTTCACCTCTCTGGTTTTCAGTTTCATACCCATTATGTTTATGTTTTCCTTTCTGGAAGCAAAAGAAAAACAAAGCAAAACACGTATTTGTATGTACAGTTAATCCCACTGTGTGATTCATGCAGGGAACATGCTGGATTTATTGACATCCAATACCAAATAGTCAATTCCTGTTTCAGAACCTTAAGGAAAGAAAAGCAGAACTGACATACAGATAAACTATGTGTGTTTTTAATAAGCTTTCACAATATTATAATAATTTTACTCAGAAACAAAAATAGAGGCAAGGAACACAGTTTCTATCAACTTTCTGCTTTCCTGAGTGAGTTTTGTTAATTTGCGAGGCAGAAGCAATAATGGCAACCTTCTCTAGAGGAGTGAAAATCTGTCAGCAGGACGAGCTCTTGCAGCTCTGGGGGGAGCAGGCTGGGTACCCCGCGCCAGGCAGGCTCCCAGCCCCAGCATCCCCGCACACCTTGAGTACAGCACATTCCTGCTGGCAAGAGTCACTTCAGATGGAAGAGAAGGTCGCAGCGCAGCAAAGCTGAGTCTGCTCAGCTGTGCCCTTCCGTTGGCATAAGGTCAGGTTTCTTGTCATGATAAAAACTGGTCCTTAAGGCAGCAACAGAGTCAACGCCAAGGGAAGTAAAGTCTTTTCAAGAATATTCTATTTCAAGGCATTCGCTGCTTATTTCAAAGAGTGGGAAATCACCATGAATTTTCTGGATGGTTTAGGATGATACATATCAAAGCCGTTTGCAGCACTTTTTAATTTCTTTTTCCTCTCTCTTCAGATCTAACATATGCCTGTTCATGCTAAGTTGGTTTGCTCTACGATTTTACAAAGCTCTGTGCTTTTTTTTCCAAACAGAAGTTTGCAGCCTGTGCCTGGCTTGCTAATGCATCTTCAAGCACGATTCAGTAGAAGAATTGTAGGCCCATTATCCCTGGATAAATTACATTGCTGTGAATTGGCAACCTTAAATTTATTGAAGGTCTTGGTCTTAATTTCAGCTTTCTAGATACTGTTTCTTATTATGGCTTGAATATTAGAAAATGTGAATTTTTTACTATAAATTGTGCTGTTTTCATAATAAATGAGACATCAGATTCACCTGCTCAGATGCTTAGAGGGATCCACAGGCATGCAAAGACTAATTATTAGTTGAACCTTGCAGCACAGTACCTGTTCTACCTGAAAAATCTTAACAAAGGGTGAGAGAAGGGGTAAGTCCAATCAAAAGGAGAGCATTCACAAGGAGAAATTAAGTGCACTATTTAGCATTACGTTCTTGTGGGTATGTGGTATTTAGAATTTATTTAATGTTTCTGAAGTTTAGGGGCACTAGCCTTTTAGGAAGGAGAATATGTCAACCATTGGAGAGGCTGAGATATCTGGACAAAAAGGAATATATGCTATTCTCACCTGCAGAGAAATTGCAAGGTAGCTTGGGGGAAGAAGAAAATGGAATCAGAAAAGAGATTAACTAAGTAATATCCAGAGGAAGAGAAGTGAAAAGGCAGAAGTTGTTTAGGCTTAGAGAAACCTTGAAGTAGAAAAGGTTAAATTTGACCCAGCGTATGAGAAGAACTGTCTAGGAATTTTTAGCCTGTCTGGACACGGACAGAGCAGCTCTTAGTGTCTGTGAAACAAATAGACTGGAGATGCATGAAGTGACCGTCTGCAAAACCAGAGTTCAGCTTACACTGAAAGTCAAAACAGGACAAACCTTGGTAGAAGAAACATGCAAGTAGGGCTTCTTAGTGGAATGCTTAGCGTTTGATTTCTGCCACCAGTCCTGTACTCTGGGACTCTTTGGGGCAAAAGGTAAGGTGACAGTGTTATTAGTTCCTGATGTATTTATTTTCTATTCAGGTTACCCATTTGTTTGATAATGGAGGGACTGTCTTCTTTGCTATTTTCATGGCAATCTGGGGTAAGTACATTTTTATTTGGTTTGTATTTTTAGCTCACCTGACCTTTTTCTGTGATCACTGAGTAAAAGGATATTGTAGCTCTTGAGAAAATGTAAAGGATTATGATTTCATCACACAAACTTTTATTTTCCTGTTTTCATCAACTTCAATTTCTGTGCTAGTAGTGGGTGAAAATAATATTTTTTTATTATTAATGTAATGACTGTCTTTAGCATTTTAAATATCTTTTAGCCTGAATTTTTTATCATGCAGGCAGAAATCATTGTAGACAGAAACGTGTGGGTTAATTTGCTGATTTGGAGTCAATATAAGAATCACGTCTTGTAGAGAATCAATATAGAATAAATGAGAATGTTTTTGTGGGAACTAATTAGAGGAAAGTATAGGAAAGATGTGATGTTAAGTGCTTACAGCAATTTAAATATTTATATTCAAATTCTCAGTCTGAATATCTCATTATGTTCACCCTGACATCACTCACATCATGTTATGGGGCCCAAAGCCAAGCAGGGTGACAGCCACAGAGGCCACTGTTGAACGGGCGTTACCAAGAACAGTCTTGCCTTTCTGAGAGCGTCAGTGAGACAAGTGTAATGGTTCCAGCATGAAATGCTTGATGGAATTAGCTTTCCCTGAAGCAAACAGCGTTTTGCTGCTGGAAAGTAGGGAAGACTGCTGTTAGAACAAGAGATAATTAATTTTACCAATGTAAATGTTTGTCTGTGTAAACCCTGAGAAAATAACACCCGTTCACATACATACAACTGTCTGAATTCAAGCCAGAGTTTTGCGATTCTAAACAGAGTCAAATGGCACACAACAGCTTTGTTGACATATGCCTATGCATTAGTGATTCTAAGTTAACGTGAAGGATGGACAAATGTCACAAATTTTGGAGGCTGGCCTGGTAAAAAAGAAAAACGCACACACAGCGGAACATCAAAGAGGTACACAGACAACACGAGCATGTGGACATACGTGCAAGAATTTTAATTAAATTGTTGAAAATTAACACAGTAGAACTGGAGGGCACGCTTTGATTGCTTGCCTCAGGGATATTTCTTCATGGGCTCCTAATCTTGCTGTTACGGCCTTGCAATTACTAATAATTAGTTTCATAAATTCCTAAACTACATTGCACTTGGTTATATGGTTACGGATGTAGACAACGCTGGTAGCTTCTTAGCATCTCTTGCCCTCTGTCTTCGAGGTCTCCTTTAGAGAGAGCTCTTTCCATGTTCGGCTGAGGCCAAGGTTCAAGTGTAAGGAGGAATTTTGCTTATGTGATGCCGCTCTACCATTGTCAGGAAAGATGATATCATATGTGCTAAGGAAGGTGAATGGTCAACATGACATTTTCTTAATTTCAAGCAGCAGAGTGATGCTCTCACCTAGTATAGGTGAATGCGTCTCAGATTTTCAGTCTGATATCCAACATACTGGATTCAAGGCTAGTTGTGGTGGGAAGTGGTGCTGTTTTCATGACTGAGCCCTGTAGGAATGGCAACACTGCACATACATACTGAATTCTTTAGTCCTTTAAATACTTTGAAATACCTGTTTTACTCATCTGCAGCATGACTGCCATTGTTGCTGTCTGCTTTGTGCACACATCAAACAAACCCTCATTGCAGCGTTCACAGCCGGTCAGTGGGATAACTCCATCGACATGATCCGCTGTCTCCACACTAACACACTTGAACAGAGTCATAGTAACAAGCATGTATCCCATGTGAGTAGTTATTTTCTCTGCACTTTATTCTGTTTATTTTATGCCTCACATCTATGTCTTTTTCATGTTCTTTCTTTCTGTTTAAACATGTCTGTTAATTGCAAACAGATAATGCAATTGTTTGCATTATACTGCTGTGATTTTATTCTTTCGCTGGACAAAACTGGACCGTGCTTTTTAGGATATCTAGATACAGGGCAGAGATAATTCCTTTCATATCAAGATAAGTATTTCTTCTCTCTAACTTGTACCAAAACCTTTTTCATCATTTCTTCAGATCTAGCCTGCAATGCAAAAACCAAATCAGTTTGACAAAGGAATAGAAGCTTGTCTTCTTTTTTTCCCCTTTGATATTGATTTTAACTCTATGTCATCGTAGTCAGCGGTTAAATGTAGTCCCTGTTGCTCAGTAGTTCCATTCTCCCCAGCAAACTTCAACCTCTGAGTTATCCAAGTAAATCTAATTCTTTTTGTCATGTGCACTGAGGAAGGTACAAATGTACAGTGGGGAATATAATGTCCCGAGTCATTTATCAGATAGAAATCATACTTGGACAGAATAGTTTTACCTCAGGGTAGTTAAATTCGGGATTTTTTTTGCATGATGCAAAAATATCATTACAGTCTTAGTGAAATTTTGCTCTGTTACAGTGTCTGCATTCTTGACCAAAGTTACACAAGGCAGAATTTTACCTGGATGCTAGTTGTCTATGTTATTTATAAGAAACCAATTGTAATATCCTTCCAGGAAAACCATAGGTTTATCATTTAATTACAAAGTATAGGAGTGATGCTCTGGTACTGGCCCCTGCCTGTTGCGTCTCAGTGTGTCTTGTGTTTTCGCCTTGCTTTCCAAAACATTGTGTGCACAGTGATGGCTGTAAGATAACAGCTGCCAGGTTGTTTTGGAAAAAATGAAAGCCTGTAGATAATAGGTGAGAATATCATCTGAAGCAAAGATTATGGGGAAGGCTGGGGTGGTGCCATGTCAGCCATGGGAATGCCATCAGACGGGCACCCTGCGTTATCTTCCTCTGCCTTGTCCGCTCTGCTGGTTTTGTCATCTGACGCACATCCAAAACTCGTATCGTATGGTCCAAGTGAGTTGTCCAAGTGGAGAACTGAAAGGATAATGTAATTAGTTTTTATATATTGCTTGAAAGATCCTTATCCCTGTACACTGGGTACCTCACGGTTTAGTTTGGCAGTCCTTTGCGGATAAATCCGGTTGCCCTCTCCCCTACATGTAGGGGAGCAAAAGGTGAAGGCCTCAATTCACGATCTTCTGAAGGTAACATGTCCTCCCAGTAACACCCGTTCAGCACTGTATGGGTGGTCAGCTTTCAAAGCTAGTTCCTAATCTGATGTTCTGGCAGCTTTCAGCTTTTGCATTTAAGCCAGAAAGGGATTTGATTTTGTATGAGAAAAAAATGTGTGTTTAACCTCTCAGTGTTTGTTTAAACATTTAAAAATGAAGTCCGGGAACATGATATATAAATGTTTGGAGATTGTGTGATTACACTTTAGGACGAGTTTACGCACACTCATAGAGAAGAGAAAAGCAGTCTTCTTTTCAAATCTCTTAAAAATGTTTTTATCCTAAAACCAGATCTAGCTTCATACCTCGTTCATGTAATTGAAGTTGGATGAGTAAGGAGTCTAGCTGTTTTCAGTTAATCAGAGTTTGGAGAGCTTTGGAGCTATTGTTTTGCTATTGTTTTGAACTCTCCTGCAGTTCCTTGGACAGGTTCACTGATACTAGATATGATATTTCCTGATATTTCAGAGGTGGAAAAAAAATAACTTCTGAGGGAGAAACATAGAGTTAAGGGGAGTATTGCTTAAGCTGATTGATTCTGACTCTAAAACTTAAAAGTAATAAAATAATGTGGGTTGAAAACTAATTTGACTGGAGTCAATGATCTCATTCCTAATAGTTCAACAAGACCAGACTATTTAAGCAGCTCTGTGCAGAAATAAGCAATGTTCTTACACAAAACACTTGTGCTGTTCCTTACCTGGGTCATTCCTTGTATCATCGTAAAGCCGTCTGTGGGAAAACGACTCAGACCTTCTCTTACCACATATAAAATACCCAATCAGACCAATTAATATAGATCCCAAAATGGCTCCTATAATGACACCAGCTATAACTCCTCCTTTGTTGGTTTTACCTAGGAGAGAAAGAAAGAAAGAAGATATAGTTGAATGAGAATAGTGAAACGATAAGATCATTACTTCACTCTCACTTTATAGCAGCTGAGGGCTTTGTGGAGTGAAAGTTTTCACCAAGGATCTGAAACACTCTGAGGCTATGACTGAACCAGCCTCTCTATAGAAACTCACTGCCTTTGTAAATGAAAAGGGACGTCTCCATCCTCGACTTTCAAGGGAAAAAACTGGAGTTTGAAAAAAAAAAAAGACAGCTAAATGAGTTTTTAGTCAAATAAAAAGGTTCCAGATTTAATTACAGAATCAGCCACTATCCCTGTATGTAAAGAAATAAGCAGTAATCACTCCTGATGCAATTATTTCTAAGTACTTAAGGCAGCAGTTAAAATTACAGCCTCTGAATTTCAGAGGATCAAGTTTTTTAGTATTCAAGGTAAGAAATCCAGTAATGCTTTCTGCACCTGTTCACTTAGCAGAATAACTTCAAGATTTTCCTCAGATTTCACACAACTTTTCTTCAAAATATTCTATTTTTCTTGTAACTGAACTTGCCTTCCCACCCCCCTTCCTTTTCAGTCATATTATTTAAAAATCAGGTACATAGTAATTATTAGAACTATGATGGGAAACATGAAATTCAGATGCTCCTTCAGTTCTTAGTACAAACTGTACTCCACTGGGTATGATGGATAAGCTTTTCAGACCTGTGTTAAAAGCTTGAAAGCTAATTAATGGCAAAAAAATTACTGTCTTCTAATTTTCTTTTCCTGAAGACCTGATTCAGAGCAGCAGGGTAGAAAAGTGCCATGACAGCTTCAGGCTCCGTTGTTTTCCCACGCATACTCAACTTGATAATTAAATGCACAATGAGTAATTCCTTTGGAAGTATTTATAAGAAGTCATCTTTGGTTGCAGAAGTTTCTGAACTTGAATAAGTTAGCATGTTACATGCTTTAAATATTATTTCCACACATCTGCTTTGAATGGGCAGTACCTGTCATTAGGTCCCCCCACTCTTGGAAGTGTTAAACAAGTACACAGCAAATAATTTTTAAAAATACTTTTTATTCCGAGTGAGCTTTAGTTTTAGTCTGTAGTAGGTCACCTGTTAATTCACACATCTTACAAAGCCTCCTGTTCAGTGAAAAAAAGGTTTTATTTCAGGATTATGATTTTATTAAACAAGTTGGACTTTACTTAGATAATTACCTTCATTGGCATCTTTTGGATTAGGTGATGCGGTGGAAGGGTTGCTGAAGTTATGATTCATCTCTGTTGGGTGCTGAGTGGGGTTGAAGTTCGCTGTTGGACTGTCCTGCTTCACCATGGGTGATGTCCGAGCGATACTGGTGGGGAACCCCGTGGTGGGGTTGGCTGAAGAGTTGTCACTGGGGAGCGCTGCAGCCAAAGGGGTGCTGTGGGTGACTGTGGAGTTACTTGGTGTCACTGTGGAGTTACTTGGTGTCGCTGTGGAAGCAGAAGTAGCTGCAGCACCTTTAGTCACTCCAGAAAAGTCACCCATTGTTGTAAATGTTGCTAAAGATGTTGGGACTTTGTTGACCTTTGTGGCAGAGTTAGGTATTCTATCTTTTGATACTGTAGTAACCTTTGAAGAGAAAGTGGTGCCATCAGTGGACCTCAGGGGTGTGCTGGTTGGCCGACTGCTCATCTCTGTTCTCATTACATTTCCTTTGGCATCAGCCGTTGTTGGAGCAGAATGACTGACAGTAGAAGGATTTATGGCAGTAGTGGTAGAGAGAACAAATGTCTGTGGAGCTGACTGTCTATTACCTGTAATCGATGTATTTACTTTATTTGTTTCATTTATTTCTGCACCCTCAGTATTACTTTTGTTCCATTGCAGCCTTACGAGCAGAAAAACGAAAATCATTCCACAGGAGGGTTGCATGGTGTTGACTTCAAAGTTTGTTTTGCTATACCTGCAAGAAATTCAGTTTTGTCTGTTATTTTATTTCGCAAAACAAAGCTACTCAGTTATATCCCAGATAAGCTGGTAAAAAAAGTTAGTGTCGCACTGTAGAAATATCACTAGTTTACCATGTGTTGATGCTGAAAACTTTACATCCCTGAGTATTAATGACCTAAAGAATGACCTGAAAAAATATTGATGATCAACAACAGCATCTTGCAGCAGAAAATTCCATTGCTCTGTAAATGGGCCTCCTACTCAGAGGGGAATAGTTAAAAACTACTTTGCTGTAGAATGAGGTAATGATACATACTTGGATGGCATGCTGGAGGCAGTGCTTTCTGGGCAGGCAGCAACTCCAAGGGCATGCTAAGGAGTTCTGTGCTCCATTGTGAAGAAATATAATTGTATAATTAGCCCTGAAAGTTGATGGATAATGTTTTGTAACCTCGAGCACTGAGTGTCATAGGAATGCTGCCAGGAGCAAATTGAAAACGAAATCCATCTAGAGGTTATGGATGATGATGATGAATTTGTATGGAAGCTTCTTTTCCTATAGGAAACTGGAAGCTGTATATTATGCGTTCATTTTTCAAATGTTTAGATTGAGAGAGGTGAGAAAAACTCATCTTGAAGTCACCTGATTGTAGCAGGTATGCTGTTCAGTGTATCCATGGGGTTCTGGCGAGGGGAGAAGTTTTTTTTCTAGAGATAGATTGAGATCGTGCTGTTTTATAACTCCCACACATAACCTCTCATGTGATAGCACAATAAAAAGTATAGTAAGTTACAGCTTCAGCATCGTTAGTTAATTAGGTGTCCGTGCAGGTGGGTGCTTTATCCTCTGAAGAAAGACATACACCTGGAAAAAGTAACTCTCATATTCAGCCTCCCCTCCTACTGTCTTACGCTTTTCCCTTTGGGTGTTTTGTTTGGGGTGGGAGGGGATGGGGCCCCGTTTTGTTCCTTTGTTTGGTTTTGTTTGGTTGGTTCGTTTAATTGTGCATTTTCCCCAGATTAGCTTCTTTGCATGTAACGCTGTCAGAGCAACGGAAGGTGCACGTATGGTGACAGTAGACAGCAGTCAGCTATCGGTAATGTTATATCAGTGGGTAGATGATAATTAAATATCACGTTAAGGTATCTCATTTTGGCTTTATTCTTATTTCTTTTGTGGTTAGAAGATGGTACCATTACTTGAAACATGTGTATTTATAAAGTGCCATTTAATCTGCTTTTTAACATCTGTTCCATTTCTCCACACTGCACATGCCCCAAGTTAAGGCCATCTATATGATGGGAAGGACCTATGCTTGGAAAATACTTATAAGTTATTTAGCAAAAAATAAGAGGGAATTTCTGCTTGCGTGTCAGTCAAACTCAGGTTAAACACTTGGACCTCAAGCAAGCAAGCCAAAGAAAACCCCTTTGGAAGGCTTCAATTATCAGCTCCAATTATGATAACAGGCCTTTAAATGACCATGAAGTGCTGGGCAATCTGAATATTAGATTTTTGACGTGTTAGCACTAATAACTGCTACACAGCGAAGAAAAAAAGCTGTTGTATTTTACAAAGTTTTCAAACGCATGCTTTCATTTTAACAGTATTATTATTTTAATTCAGTGACATGCTCTTTCCTTCCTTGCATTAATAGTCACATTAGTGAACAAAGTGGGTTTGGTCATATCGCTCATTATCCCCTCACTGGTACTAAACTACATAGGGCAATTACTGTCAATTCACTTCAAGTGTAATTTTAATTTGCAGAGCAGTGTGCAAAAGGAGTCATACTCCTTGCTGAACGAACTCTTTGTCATTTTTTCTAATTGGCTTATTTGTGTAATCTTCTTCATGGGGTCCATAGAGAAGAAACTTCCTTGCTTTGAAAGTTGTTCTCAAGTTCTCAGGTTTTGATGAACTGCTTCCTTGAAATCCTTTTGTGTGTAATAATTAACTCTTCTTTTCTAGTGCAACATTAATGTTCACACAGTTTAGAAAAACACTGAAGTTCCTCAAGGATATATTCATTGCCTTTAGAGCTTCATGTGCAGAAAAACAGCAGTGCTGTACATCAGCCAAACTTGCAGAAAAGCCAAACCTTAAATTAGCTGGTCAAGTAAGTGTTTAAGGAAGCTACGAACAGATTATTAAAGGAAAAAAAGGTCTTGCTTTTTGGTTCACTGGTATTCACATTACTCAATACCAGCTCAGTGAAAATCAGTGCAGTAGGCGTAGCCTGAAGTGAGTGGAAACGACATCGGAATGGGATTAGGCTGCAGTGCGGTTATCTAGATGAGCTCTATCTTTTTTTAGCATGAAAAATTGATTTTTTACATAGGATGGTGTAACCACCATGTCTCTTCAGTGGGTTTTGCACTCTGGATTTGTTTCTCTGCTGCCTAGGGTCAAATGTCGTCTGAGACCTAGGACAGCTGGGTAGAAAAAAAAAACCCACCAGCTCCAAAAAGGGGAAGGCTGAAGTATCTGCTTTGGTGTATGGCTTTATGAAGAGATGTAGTGCTCCTTATGCGAGGAATTCAACCAGGTGTGAATGCAATTTCGCATAAAAATGACCCACCAGTGTGAACCTGAGTATTCACTGATTGTGTTTTATGCTGAAAAATGTGTAGCCCCGTTGCAGGAGATCTGTAGAGGTGCTGAGGCCTTGATACCCACTCTTCACGCATTTCTGGAGGGGTTTACTCTGAACTTGCCACAGTCTCTTCCCTTTGCCTGAGCAGCCTTTAAGAGCTGGCCTACGTAAGGCTACTCCTGGAGCACTTGCCTTCCTGACAGGGGTGCCCAGTAGCGTGAGCACATTCATTAAATGCACACTCTTGTAGGGAGTATTAAGTATTTAATAAGAGATTTTAGGCATGATAAATTAATTCCAACACCTGCCAGTGATAGGTGTAATGTCTACAAAACCTCTGCAACTGTCAAGAAAATAATATTTCAACTTCTTATGGATAGATAATACAGTCTTCAGAACTATAAATCCAAAGGGCATTCTTTTGGATGTCCATAAATTCAGCCTTGCACCATTTCCCCCCGTTACAGTAGTGATTAGAAAGTACTTTATGTAGTAAACAGTGACATGACGAGCAAATGTAATGACACTTGTTTCTTGGGTTCTGGCATAACGTGTTCACATTTGCAGAGCTTTCACTTTTACTCTACTTTACTCACTTTTAACTCTACTTTTTAAGCCTCATAAAGCAGCTTTACATCAATGATCCAAAAACAGATGGAAGGAAATAGCAAATGGTGGTCCCAGAAGCATACTGATTTTTTGCTCCCATGGCTCCTTGCTCTAAAATTCAGATTGCTGTCCAAGGATGAGATACTTTCAAATTTAATGAGCAATGAATATTACATTTCCAAGCTTAAATGTATTTTATTTTTTTGTACTGAGAAAATAACTTTTAAGTTCTTAGTGAATTATAAAGAGGAATATAAATACAAATTGTATTCTATCATTAATTTATTTTTTCCCTTCTATTACTGGATAGCAACCTGACAACTATAAATGCACTGGCTAAGCTTCCTAAGCATGTATTACTTGTTCTTTTTAGTATAACTAAACTCAGCGGAAGCAATAACTATGTAGAAATACATTTTCTCACAGAAATTTGGTATAAAGTAGCATACATAGAATAATTCCCTTCACCACCACCACCCGCAGCATTTAAAATGGGCCCTGGACTGATTCTGAGATAAATTCTATACTTACTTGATACGGAGCATAGATACCCGCTGAAGAAAAGCATGGATTTGAGTGAAATACTGTCATTGTTTATGGATGCTATTTCTGTACTTTAATGTTTGAATCACAAAATGGGGTCTTTTTCCAATTATGTTCTCAGCAGTGCACTCAAAGTAGAATTTGGCTACAACAGCACCAGTTGCCTTCCCGAACACGATATAAAGAACATGGTGGTGATTAGTTAGATCCACTAATAAGCATTAAAAAACCCTCAAACTTACCTTTGAGCCCTGCAACGCAGGCAAGACCCTGTTGAAATACAGCTCCTGTCCCAAGTGCGATGAGTCTGGTGGGAAGAGGGGAGGACAGGTCCGCTGCCCGCGGCAGCGTGGCGGGCGGGAACGCGCCGTTTGGGCGAGGCGAGGTGAGGTGAGGTGGGGCAGCCCGTCACCGCGCACAGCGGCGCGCCTGGAACCAGCCCGACCGACTTTGCTGCCGTCAGGACCGAGCTCTGTCATTACAGAGTCCACAGCAATTGCAGTATTTATGGTAAAGGCAGTGCGTATTGCTTAATCCTTTCAAAGTCTTTGAACTGGTGTTTCTGAAGGGTGGCTGTTTGCTGTAAACTGTAGAGACTATTGTTGCGTGCGCTGTGCAGCTATTAAGAAAAGATAGCTTGTTGTTATTGCAGGGTTTCCTCTGGTACACTTTGTGAGATGAAGGCTGGGGAAGGCGTGTCTCCTACCAAAGAAATGGGAAAAATGAGTTGTGCTAGGAAAAACATGCTGCTAGGAATGGGTCCGATCCTATCTCCAGATATCTTCACAGTTGCAATAAGATACAAATCTAAATCCAAATTTTCTAAGTTTTATCAGATGTCATTAATTTTTACTTTGGAATACATAACCAGCTAGGGATCTGAACGTTGCAACTCTAACTCCTCTCTTTAGCTTTTATGCAAACAATACTGGATAAAAGCAAGAACGAGGAAATTGGGCATGTCATATGTAGCTTAAAATGCTAACCTAGTCAACCCCTGTATTTTTTCTATTCTTTAATTCCTTATGTATATTTATTCTAGGCGGGTATGCGGTGAAGAGCAACTCAGAAATGTTCCAGTTCTGTGTGACTGTTTGAGTGAAATGCCATGATGTTATCTGTTTCCACTTTAAATATTTAAGGAATCAAGTGCAAATACTATTTCATAACTTACCCTTGAGATAAGTGTTGAGGATGTGGCATGTACAGGAGGTGTTTATATGGGAACAACAAGTCATGTTTTCTTGGAAATGTGAACAAGTGCAAGGTTTTCTGTGAAATGGCTCAAGTTCTACACTTTCTAATATCCCTTTTGGAGAGGGCAATTATTTGTGTGGCGTGAGGTGGGGTGGTCTGTGAGAGGAGGGAGGACAGTGTCTGACACCGTGGGTTTGGTGTTCTTTGTAATCTAGTATTCTCTGCAGTGTACATCAACAAGCTTCCAACTCATATTTTTTTGCTGTGTCAGGGTGCACGTGCATCTAACAGATTGACCATGAGATCTGAAAACGAGCACCACAGATTGGTGTCCAAATTTGGATCTTATGCAGCATTAACCAAATGACAAGTGGCGTACTTGGGGTCAACAGTATACTTCACGCCTGTGTGCACACATTGTGGTGCTGGGAAGTTTTTCTGATAGTTTTTTTAAAAGAAAAGCTATTTGAATAGATATATAAGATTTGAAAATAGCAAGACCTCAAATATATAGGCTGCAATTCTGTTGAAGTGTATCTGTTACAGTGGTATTAAAGCCAGACCCCTCTAGACTCTGGGCTGTGGCCATATGGAGCCAAGGTGGTTCAGCCTCCTCCAGGAGAGGGAGATGAGCCCGAGCTGCCATCCAGCTGTTGCCTGTATTTATTAAGCGGCAGTTTCAATGATGAAGAGTGTGTCTCAGTGGTAGGTGTGGTACCAAATCTGTAGGACTGTTTTTGTTGCATTGCTCTGCTGTAAAGGAGTCTGACTGAGCAAAGCTGAAGTAATTGAGCAGAGTATTCAGAAGGGGCCTGGCTGGCCGTGGCCGAGCTCTGCGGACAGGCAGGGGAGGCAGTCCCCGAGCTCCTTGCTGAAAAGCTTCTTTGCAATAAAAGAAACGTCACAGGGAGTGAACACACCGGTCGTTTTGACACAGTGACTCTTATAAAACATTCAGAGAGGTGTGCTCACATAATAGTCTTGAGGTCCTCTGGGTCCTTCTGTTGTTTGGGTTTCTTTCTTTCTCTGCTCTCTTCAGTCCTTCCATAGTATTTAACAGCAGCCATTCTTCTTGATGGTGTCAAACTTTTGTTATACTTAAGACTGTATTAACACACAACCCAGCTTTGCTGTCTTAACCATCCAACAGTACCTGCTTGTCTTCTGTGCGAAGCACACACCTAGAAGTTTTAGTTCTTCATCAGTGCGAGTACTGGCAGTGTGAGGGCAATAAAATTAAGGTAGCTTAAATTAGAATTGAAAGAAACTTTTGGAAGTGTACAATGGGCAGAACTGGAGGTGAAGTGCTACATGACTGGGTTTGTACCGAAATGCTGAACAAAAAAAGGAAGTACACCATATATTATGGGATTTAAAATTCAGAAGGGCAATTGGAGCTATAAAATGGGAAGCAACATGCGTGGGGAAAAGCAGGGGAGGCACCACATAATGTTTTCTGTAGGAAACCGGAGGCTTGTGTGTGACCCTCTAAACTGTAAGTTATCAAGAGCTCTCGAGCAGCAAGATTAGGCAGAAGGAAACTCTGCCAGGTCAAAGCAATGTTAGAACATGAATGTTCTCCTCGTGATGTTCAAGTGGTTGGATTAGTCATCTAGTGCATGTCTTGTTTTTCTACAGGAGTAATTGATAAAAGTCAAGGCTTAGCATTTTCAGAGCTGGGAGATCAGGGTAGGAGATGAGTCAGTGAGAAGTGCCTAGCAACCAGGGCTGGAGGGGCTTGACTGCACGGAGAGCAGTCAGAGATGGGCGGCGTTCGCAGTGCGAGAGGGAGATAAAGGCAAGCCAGGAAGGATCCAGGCTTTCTCTAGAACTGGACGAATACTTTTAATTTCAAAATTCTGATGGTTTTTTGCTGCCATTTAGATTAGAAGTTTACACCACAGGAGCCATTCTGTGCATCTTTTTGTTTTTCCAACAGGCTTTTTTTTTTAATATACTTCTAGCTTTTGAAACTATTTTCTCAGTAGCCTTGTAGCACAGCAAAATTACCATGAATTCTAATCTACTGAGCGAAGGAGAGTATTGCAGCATTTTTTTGAAGAGCTCAGGTGAGTCTGGAAAAGGTGCTTTAGTTGGCAGGTATAGTAAGCGATTGGGCCTCACCTGCTTCATCTAGAGAGATGGTTTTCTTGATTGTTGCATTACCAAATGCTTAGTGTACCTAAGTAACGTTAAAGACATCATTTATTCTTATTATTTATATTATACTAGAGCCTATTATTTGTGCTGTACCAGAGCCTGCAAATTCTGAAAGATCTTGATCTAGGGAATAAGCAAGTTATCACAAACCTTAGGGGACAGACAGAGTGAAATAAAAAACGTTCTAAGCTTAGTGTGTATTCAGCTGAGGACGCCGTTTGTCCACAGTCTGGTATTCCTTCTAGACCACAGCCGCCTCATTTCATTTTCAAAACTTCAGCAAATACTTGCAGAAGCTAAAATACTTCCAGGTCCAACAAATTTGCACGTACTTGCGTAGTCTGCCCTGCCTCATCCTTTTCTTCAGTAATGGCACTGGGGGGAAAAAGGCCACTAATTCAATTGCTTGGTTTCAGTTTCTCTGACTCAGTTATTTTAAGTCAGTGAGATTTAAAACTGATTACTTTATTCCTGATAACTGGGCCCCTTCTTTATTTTCTATTACCTTTGAGTGTAACTGAATTATTTCATTGGTGCAATTACAGACTCGCCAATTTTGGCACGCGGTTAGCGAGTATCTTGAGTGCACTTCCTAGAGCAGCCTGGCACGCAGAGGAACACGCCACTCCATGTTTGGCAGAACGTGGTCTATTTCTCCTACCTATTTGGTCACCTAAGTATTGGGATTTTTGTGTGTATCATGGGCGTACGTTGCTCCTGAGTCCTCACGTGTTGGGAAGGGATTTCTCTTGCAAGGTGATGTGCTCTGTCACATTTCTGAGTCTCACGCTGCACTGGCTGTGATAGCACTTCCAATCACAGTGAGAAAAGGTGATTTCACCCTTGGATTAGTCAAGTGCGAGCCCCACTGCTGCTTGAATAGGAGAGCGGTGTGCTGTTCTTGAGCATTCCTTTGGATGCTGAGCATCCAAAACGTAAATGAAATCTGCGGTGAAGACAACATCTGTGTTTTGAAGAATAAAAGAACACACTGCCTAGAAATAATATTCAGGGACAAGTTCCTTTCCTTCAGCCATCCATTATTTATGGGTACTGGTATGGTGAACTTCTGCTAACTTCTAGTTACTGTGTTTTAATATAGTGTACGGATTAATCATGTATATATATATATCAAAAATAATGATAGCTATATATAACATATATTAACCAAATAAGATGTTAAACATAATACAGAAAGAAGGTAAAGAAGAAAAAAGGTACAAATGTGAGACCATCTCATTCAGTCTGAGTTAGAAATCCTCCCTCTGAGCAGCTGGCTTGCCAGAAGGAAGCAAATTTTCTAATTCCCTATTTAAAATTTCTGCTTTCCAGGGATGTTTTGTCAGGAATCCCATCAAGACAAGGAGTTGTACCCTTCAGTGGCAAACTACAGTGTCTTGGAAACTTGGAGTTATTTGTTGGTTGTAATTATTTTTATAGGACCTATCAAAACCTTTAAATACCTGGAAAATCTGATTATGATCTCACACATAGATTAGAAATAATTGTTCAAAGTAATGGAGTAAAGCTACTCCAGTATAAAACTGATATAGCTGGGAAAGGAATAAGGTTGTCTTGATTCGAACTGAATAAAACACGATCATAATTTAGCTCTTTATTAATAGATACCATTGTGTATGCATATCCTTGTTTCTTCAAGGAAAGATTTTAAACCAGGCATGTTTTGAATAAAATTAAAAGTAAAATGATGATCTGATAGGGATGGCAGTGTCTCATATTGACAGGTACCTATCTCTGCACAGGTATAGCAGCCAGCAAAAGAAATGATTCTTAGATAAACATTGTAAAATCGTGTTCCAATTTTAACAGCGATTATCCTGAGGTTACTTAGAGTTTTCGGATTCTCTAGGGAATACAGCCAGAAAGTGGCTAATGACAGTTATCATGTTACATATTGCGGATTTTCTTGAGATCTGCATGGCCTTTTTTCTTTCTTTTCCATAATTAAAATGCAGTTGATGATTTCCACAGCTACAGTCTTTCTTGAGTTTTGGAAAAGACGGAGAGCTGTATTAACCTATGACTGGGATCTCATAGACTGGGAAGATGAAGAGGTAAGGCTAAACAGAAGTGAACCTGTAAATCTTGCTCTCAGCATGATCTAAGTGTAAATATCAATACATGTTGTATGCCAGTAATCTTTATTTGTCATTCAGATTATATTTGTATTTGTAGCACTCATTGCAGAATTAACAAGTATACTTGAGACTGTGACAGGATTCTTTGCCTTCTGCAACTAGCATTATAATTCCAAATATAATTCTACATTTATTACAAGTATCCCTTGAAATATTGAGTGGAAATACTGCCCGTACAGAGGACTGGAGCTACTACTGATGTCAACATGTCAACACAGATGCCTTTCAGTTCCATGATTTCTTGTACTGGAAATTCCTAATCCTGCCTAAAACCAGGACCAAGACAAGCAAAGGAACTGAAACTATGTTTTACATCCTTCTGAGAGGCATAACTTACCCTTTAACATTCAGTTATTGACATCAGCAATAGTAAAATGACTTTATTACTTCATAAATCACTTGTGAGCATAGCTGTAATTTAACTATGCTGGTGATTTAATTGCAGTCTAAGTCAATAGAGACTTTCCTATTACTTGTTTTGTAGCTTTCCATAGATACGTAGATACAAGCCAGTGGCCTTTAATAAATAAATGGTATCATATCACAAAAAGCACCACCATAACTGGCATTACTGTATAGTTTTCTTATCAATTTCTGCAGTGAAACTGGTGTTTAAGTCAGTGTTATGACCCATTATCCTTTAACACCCTCGCATAGTGGGGAAGGCTCTTACGGCATTTGTTCTTTGTTGGTCTCTGCCACCGTTTCCAAGGATTGTCAAAAGAGCAAATTATTTGGACGTTTGAGTTGGAGCATTATGAATTTGTATCAATATAGATTTCCTACTTTATAGCACGTGTCTGATTTTTGATACTTCAGTGAAATAAGTAGTACGACAAATGGAATCTACCCTGTCGTTCCAGGAAGAGCTGCGCCCCCAGTTTGAAGCTAAATATTCCCAAGTGGAAAGAGTAAATCCCATCACAGGAAAACCTGAACCTTTTCAGCCTTTCCCTGATAAGCTCAGTCGACTGATGGTGTCTGTCTCAGGAATATTCTTCATGGTAATGTTTAATAGTATTGGAATTATTGTAGCCTTTAATCTTACTCCAATGTAAATAGTCATGAGTGTATTCGTTAAGATTAATGGATTTACATAATATAGGTAAAACTGATTGTCTCAGTCTCAGTGCCTGCTTGTGGAGCTCTTTCTTTTAAAAGATGTAATACAGTTATATTGTAAAAGAACGGGAAAAAAATATTTCAATTCATCAATCTAGTATTTTCATTCTCTGAAAGTCTGCTCACCCAAAAAATGGCAGTATTTAAAACACTTGTTAAGTTATTAATTCCATTGAAATTGTTTAAGACATGGTTTATGTTGTTCTAACATCTCCCTTCATAAAAACTTGCCTGTAGATTTCCCTGGTCCTCACGGCAGTGTTTGCAGTTGTGGTGTACCGTCTGGTGGCCATGGAACAGTTTGCTTCTTTCAAGTGGTATTTCATCAAGAAGTATTGGCAGTTTGCAACGTCTGGCACTGGAGTCTGTATCAATTTTATGATCATCATGTCACTCAATGTTGTAAGTCTTCTTTTAAAGAAAGGATCCTTCTTAATTAATCCTTCTTTTAAAGGAAGGTTTAATTTAAAAGTAATTTTTACAAGGTTACTGAGTTTACCGTGTATCAGATACATGCATGTTCTTGCTTTTTGGCATAGCAATGCCTGAAGCTAGTATTTCATGGATTTTTCTTCTAATACTGTGTTTGTCAATGTTTTTCTTTAATCCCTACTTAATTTGTCACTACACCTGTTTGCTTATGCCACCACGCCACAGTGGTACAGATTACTGCTTTCTACATTTGCATTTTTGGTTCTTACATTGACTTTTGCAATACATCTCTAAGTGAAACTACATTATTTTCTTGGCTGAGTATTTTCTTTCTGTTTGGGGTTTTTTTTAAATTGATAACTTTGAATTCTTGCCTGTCTAATTTAAAATGCAGCTGTGATATCAGTGTTGCATAGCCCTAGAATCACTGTGATCCACTATTTCAGTTTAAGCTTTCCCTGTCATGTAACAACACAGGTTGAATCATTTGCTGTGATAGCACAATGTACATTGATAAAAACTCTTATTCCTTCAACCGCAGTATAATTCATCGTTCTTCTAGCCTGTGCAGGCACAAACAGGTAAAAAGAACAAATAGCACAGCAAACAATGACTTTTAATTCTGTTAAGGTGATTGCGCATTCACTGAAGTAAGAAAGTATTCACCAAAACAGACTGTCATGTATTTATTTCTGTTGTATATGATAATTGTAAGTGATAAAAAATACACTCAAGTGAAGAAGCACACCAAAGCTATTGAAAATAAGTAATAAATACTCAAGTAAATATTTTTCTGACTTGGTAACCAACTACCTTGGACGATGTGTCATTTAAAAATGAGAGACAATATATGTAGAGAGAAGAATGTTTTCAGTAGGAAGCTGAATTCCTCACCAGTGCGCACATTCATACAAAGGAAAATTGTACAGGCTAAAGGCTTTTGCCTTTAAATCACACAAATTTGTTCCTGAAGTTAGAGGATAAGCATCTAACTGTTCATTAAGAGAACTGTTGATGTCTGAACACTTCTCTTAATCTGTTGGCTCTTGATTTATCTTTATTATAGTTTTAATGTATACGCTTACATAAAGAGAACAGGGCTCAAGTCATTCACTGAAATCTTTAGAGGAAATTATACATCTACATGTGGCTACAACATCACTGTCCATTCTCTGTCCAGATACCTCGATGCTGTAGGGCACAGAGCACCCACGCCTCTGATGCTAGTTTTCATTCTGGACTGGACATCACCACAGTCAGGATGTGCTGTACGTGTAACATCTCTTATTTCCATTGTAGGTCTATGAGAAGGTTGCCTATCTCCTCACAGACTTAGGTACGTAGGTCTTTATTAGCGATATGTCTCTTGCTAGCTGTGGCATATGCCGTTATGTTTCCATGAAACTGGGATTTGAAAGCCTTGTCTGTGCATGGTACAATTCTGGCATTCCCCTAAGCACGTGAGAATACCGAAGAAAGAAAGGATATGATTCTTTCACTAAGGAAATAATAGAAAAGCAAGGAGTGTATTTTCATACATCTACTTTTCTTTTTATGCTTTATATTATAAATTGAAAAAACTGTCCTCTTATAATGGAACAAAAGTCAAAACTTACTCTTTCTTAGAATGCTAAACCAGGTTGTTTTTTACCATTTTTCCAAAACACTTGGTTATTTTTTTTAGAAAATTAATTTCAACTTTAGTATGCAAAAAGTGGGTTTAAGACAAAAATTACGTTGTCCATGATAGAAATGTTAAGTCAGAAATTTTAAAGTAGCTCTAATTCTGTCACGTTAAAAATTTACATTGAAGCCTCTAGTCATGGTTCGGTCATAGGGGTAAAGCTTTCTAGTTTCTAGAAAACAAGGACAGCATTTAAGATCTCGTACTATATGAATATGTCAGGTTTTAGTGTTTCTTCTTACATGTTCTGTTTTAGCCCATATCAGAATATGCATTTGATCTTGCCATAGTTTCCTAGCAAGCTCGCTGCTTAAATTTAAGAGCTCCCTCTTCTGGTTCAAGAATTGAAGAGCATGCACCAAACACGATGCTCAAAGCTTCATGGTGTTCACGTAACAGGTCGTTGAACAGGTTGGAAGGATTCAGAATGTATAGTCAACTTACTCAAATGATTAAAATAATTTAAAATGCATTTTCAGATCACACGGATTTATATTCCTACTTAACTTTTAAAATTCATTATATTGTTACAGACCGGGGAATGGGAAATAAAATAATGATTTAAGTATACAGGCTGATTTTTCCAAAAAATAGATGAAAGAATTAAAAAAAAAAAAAAAGCTTCTTGAATTAAGTGTGGTGGAGCATCAGGTAGGCAGCTCACTCCACTTCCTAAGGTGTTTTACATCAAAGAGAAGGAGGACATCTTAACTTCTGGGAGCAAGTGGCCGTATGTAAAGCTAGGATCAAAGTAATTGACTAGTACAAATTTTAACTGAAAAATGCTGCTAGCTTAGACTTCCAGCTTATGTATGTGCTTTAAAATGTTTATCCATGTTTTGTATTCCATGTTTGATACATTTCAAATTTCTTTCATGGATTTAAAAAAGAAAATAAAATTTAATCCTTATCAATGAGTTCTAATTCTGATGTAGCACTCTATGAACTGTTAGGAAAAACATCCAAGGCAGTGCAGACCCACACACAATACTTGTAGCCCTACTACACATTTCTACATTTATTTTTAAAAAAAGCAAAACAAAACAAAAAAACGCTCCAAACCCAAAACAACAACAAAAAAAGCTGACCTCCATCCTTCCCTTGTTGAATTATAAACTGTTTAAGAGTTCACGAGCATTCTGATGTGGAAGTCTTGAGGATGAAGTACTGGTTTTAGAGAATTACTTAGAAGGTGAGATGCTTGGGTGGGAAAAGACCTGGCTGTTGGTTGTCTCTTTTCCCTCTGCTTTCCTTGGCACCTCCTGTCTATTGCTCTGCTGATGCCAAGTGCTTTCCCTTTTTGTTTGGGGTTTTTTTATTCTGGAGGTTTTTTTTAATCAAGATACCTGTAACTTTAAAATTCAAGATTCACACTGCATTCAGAACTTTTTCATGGCAATGGAGCAGGTATCTTCTCATAGCATTGTGACCTATTCTGTACCAAGGGGCTTGTCTCTCCTGTTCCCTCATTGAACCAAGATAGGCTGAGCTGGGGCGAAGGTTTTGTGACCTGCAGACTGAACACTTTGAGGAAAAAAAATAAATTAATTGAACCTGATGAGGCGCCACACTATCACTTGTTTTGTTAGTGTGGATTGATCGATCTGTTAGGCAAAACTCAATTTCATTTTTTTTATGTCATGTATTTTGTGTCTTTCGGCAGAGCACCCTAGGACAGAATCCGAATGGGAAAACAGCTTTGCCTTGAAAATGTTCCTCTTCCAGTTTGTCAACTTGAACAGCTCCATCTTTTACATTGCCTTTTTTCTTGGCAGGTAAGTTGTCTTTGCTAACTGCACTTAAAGGACAACTTGCACAGAACTGATTATCCTTGCTAATTTTATAGGTTTGACCAAAATACAGTGATAGTTTGAACTGTTAATATTTATATTTGAGTCAGTTTCTGAATATAATTATCCTAAATTAATATATTTAACTTTATATGATTGTTGGATCCTTGAAATCTTTACTTGTGACTCTAGACAGTAAAAAGTCTACTTTTTTAGGTGGGTCTATGTACGTGACTTTCCTACTAAATGAGTATTCAGAAGCGATGAAAATACAGCTGCTTCCTAAACGTGGGTCTGTATTTAGCCCTGTGCTAATAGGCTTTATTCATTGTTTCGTGTTTATTCCCTTTGGTTACATTTACCAGGTTACATTTCTATGAACAGTAAGTATTGCAGGTCTTATTACAAGAGCAGGAGGCAGAAACACTGGCTCCAATTGTTGTGTGTGTCTTAAGCTCAGAACATGAGGTAATAAACAGGTCTAACCTTGTTCCGTCTTCACTTCCATTTCCTTATGATCAGACTTCCCATTCCTGTAGAACCTACAGAGTATTTCAGAGTACTTTCTATGAAGTTGTATAATATAATTTGAGTTCAAGATTGTTTGAAAACCAAACAAAACCTCTACTACGGACTGCTGTTAGTATCTGCTTGTTACATCGAGTGGTGTATTCGCCATACAGTTTCTAAACCTGTTTGTATCTTGCTGTCTCCTGCGTCTGTTAGAACCAGGCATGGGTTTTTCTCTCTCTTTTATAACTTTCACTGAGGTCATTAAGAATTTTTATTTGGTTTATTATACGAGAATCTGTTAGATCTGTAAAAAGCATTTAGTTATGATTTTATGCTTGTGTGTCTGAGAGGGCAATCCAGTGCACCCTTCACGCGGGCAAGCAGATCCCTGCGCTGCAGTAAATTCCTATGTATTGCAATGGCTTATCTTCTTCGAAGTACCTCAGAGAGTCTGAATATCTAACATCTAAAACCTGTGAAGCTAAGATTTCTGTTCTGGACATAATCAAAGGTTGGGACTGCTTGCAAAATGATGGTCCTTGTTTGCATTCGGAAACTTCCATATCCTACAGATACCAGATTTAAGCCTGTGGAGTTTAATCTGTTTATATTTCTATGAGTTTGCTCAGTGGATGTTGTGAAATAACTACTGATACAGGGTGTTCTTGCAATGTCCACTGAGAACCAGGCGTCTTATTTTCCAGATTTGCAGGCCGCCCAGGAAAGTACAACAAGCTTTTTAACAGATGGAGACTGGAAGAGGTAAGCAATCCTATTTTGTGTTCCTGTGAAGTTTCCATGAGAAAAGAGGAAATGGCTGAAGGACACGAATTATGTCCAGTTTGAAAGATTTATTATTCCATCTAAGTGCAGAGTAAACTGCACTGTGAAGAGTAAACTCTTGGCTCTCATTTATAGCAAAGGATAGGAAACAGGAGATATGTTTTTCCTTCTGTGTTCTCCTCTGTGCTGAGTGACTCTGCCCAAGACATGAGTCCTTCCTGCCTCTCTCTCTGGGAAAAGCAAACAGTGGCAGTCCCTTACCTCACAGGCACTACTAAGTCCTAGAGGACTGGAATCTCCTGGGCACGTGGAATTTTTGGATGGAGGACATAAATATGATGCCATCAACTTCTTTATCAGCTTCCCAAGTTTCTGCCAGTACAAGAAAGACATGGACCTGTTGGAGCAGGTCTAGAAGAGGGCCACAAAAATGATGCGAGGGCTGGGACCCCTCTGCTGTAAGGACAGGCTGAGAGAGCTGAGTTTGTTCAGCTTGGAGAAGAGAAGGGTCCAGGGAGACCTTCTTGTGGCCTTTCAGTACAAAAGGGGGCCTGTAAGAAAGATGAGGACAGACTTTTTAGCAGGGCCTGTTGTGACAGGGTGAGGGGTGATGGCTTTAAATTGAAAGAGGACAGATTTGGACTAGATATAAGGAAGAAGTTTTTTACACTGAAGGTGGTGGGACACTGGCCCAAGTTGCCCAGAGAGGTGGTAGATGCCCCATCCCAGAACCATTCCAGGTCAGCTTGGACAGGGCTCTGAGCAGCCTGTGCTATTGAAAATGTCCTGGCTCGTTTCAGGGGGGTCGGATTAGGTGATCTTTGGAGATCGCTTCCAACCTAAACTATCCTATGATTTAAAAGAAGAAATGTAGTATTTTCAAAATTTATCTTGAAAATGTGCTAGAATTGCACCTCCCTGGATATCATTAGCATGCTGAAGTTATCTCTTATCTCTGAAAAACAGGTTTCCCTTTGTCGCCAGAGTAAAATACTGTAACTTTGTAGTCCATGATCTGAAAAGGTTTCTGTAATTACTAAACATTTTAATATGACAATTTGTGTAGTTAAGATACCAGTACCAGAGATTTAGCTACCAAGTCTCTGTTCAGACTTAAGATATTACAGATGAAATATTGCTCCATTCTTTTGAAATGAATACCTGTGTATTAGAATCATTATGGTTGGAAAGGACCACCAGGATCATCAAGTCCAACCTTCATCCCGACATCTCTCTAGCCACTAGACCATGGCCTCAAGTGCTACATCTACTCGGTTTTTAAACACCTCCAGGGATGGTGACTCCACCACCTCCCTGGGCAGTCTGATCCAGTGCCCAACCCCTCTCACTAAAGAATTTTTTCCTAATATCCTATCTAAACCTCCCTTGATGCAACTTGAGGCCATTTCCTCTCATTCTATCATTAGTAATTTGAGAGAAGAGACCAACACCAGCCTTGCTACAACCTCCTTTTAGGTACTTGTAGAGAGCAATAAGGCCTCCTCTCAGTCTAAGTGAAATGGGCTATATAATTTGTCATATATCTGGCACACATACCCTTAGCTTAGGTAATATGATCCAGTTCTCCAAGAAATCTAATGTCTAAAGGTTGTTCAACTGAGGTCTGTATTAATATTTCTCTTATTAATATTTCTTTTCGTATTTCTGTAGCTGGAAGTTACTGTTTTTCACCAAACACATTTGAATATTTTTCATTCACCCTCTGAACAAATAAAACTGAAAGGAACTCTCCGATTTTAGCTATTCATCTTTTTCCATTGTGTTTCAGTGTCATCCTAGTGGCTGCTTGATAGATCTGTGTTTGCAAATGGGAGTTATTATGGTTTTAAAACAAATGTGGAACAACTTCATGGAACTAGGCTATCCGTAAGTTCAGCTGTTAACATTTGTTTTACAAATAGCGGTTACATATTAGTGCAATTCAGTGATAGGGGAAAATATTTTTATCTTTGGAGAATGTTTTTGCTTTTTTGCATTGCACAAACTATAACTTTATTCCCAAGGGAGCATTAACTGCTGCTCTAAGATAAAGCTGCTTAGGGTATGTTAACCATCTCGATTGTTTATTTGGATTTCATTTTCCATGATACAAACAGAGCTCTTCAGCTCCTGAAGAGAATAACGGGCTAAGAGTTTCACAGTTCTCTTGAAACTGGAAGAATATGTTTCCAGTAAAAGGTTGTTCATCAAATATTAATTTAATCAAAAACGGAAGCTTGAAAATGTCAGAAAGGGTGATGCTCACAACGTGCAATCATTCTGCAAAAGAGGCAGCGCACTGTAGTGTTGTGAGACGTGGATTTCTGAAAAGCAGAAGTACCAGGTTTCCTGTGTCCTCAGCCCAGCAGCATCTTAACTCTGTCTAGAATTTATTTTAGAAGATGCTTATATTCCTTTCTGAAATAGAAGTTTTGTGTTTTGTTTTGACAAAACTATTGCTTGCAACTGAGGCAAGAGCTGCTTTTTTGGTAATGAGAGATCAAGTGCAAGACATGAGATTTGCATGAGAGAAAATGGCAACCTGTTAATAGAAATACTTCTAAGAGAATTATTTCACCAGTCTCCTTTCAGTAATACCTGGAAACAAACAATAGTCTTTCATGCTGCCTGATATTATGCTTTCAATACTGCATATTTTTTTATTTGTAGAAGACTTTAATTTGTGAGACTATTATCTACTTAATATTTATAACTACTCTGTGAAAATCTCGGCACATCTTTATAAAAAATAGTCTTAAATATTCACAGCTTCAGCAACACCTTTTTAGACACTTTTTCCTGCTTCAAGAAGAAATTATTCTGTAGAGCGACTAGACCTTTAGGGTTGTTCAGAAGTAGTAGATGTTTTCTACTACTCTATATATTCTAGTATTGTAGAGTTCATAGTGAGCTCCACTTAGTTTGTCTTTTACAAGATTAAAAATAAAAATTTATTTTATTTTTTCATGCCCTCACTATGCATGATTTTATTTCTTGTTGTTTTTTTATTTAGGCATGCAGGTAAATCCTACCAAAAAAGTCTATGTAAGCAAATTCCATGTTCTGAAAAGCTTATTTGTACAATGCCCAGCATGCTACATTAAAGACGTAATTAAAATCATAATTCAGAATTTTTGGACGTTCTTTGAACTTGATGTGATATTGTAAATATTTCAAGAAAATACCCAAGTAAACATTCAAGGGCTATTCAGAAGAGGCCCACTTACCAGCAAGTATTTTAAATTACTGAGCAAATACAGTCAATAATGCTCTGTTTATTTAATAAAGTTTATTACAGAATTGGTGGTCACGGCGCAAAATGAAGAGAGGAGGGCAATTAATGGAGCATAAAATTTCTCTACCTCAGTGGGAAAAAGATTGGAATCTGCAGCCTATGAATCTCCATGGTTTGATGGACGAATATTTAGAGATGGGTGAGCGAACTGAGGGAGGTGTCAGTTTTCTTAAGAAACTGGAACTATCATGCACGTTAAAAGATCTTTTGCATTTCCGATTTCTAACCATAGAAATGTCTCTCTAGTTTTACAGTTTGGCTTTACCACCATCTTCGTCGCTGCCTTTCCACTGGCACCTCTCCTGGCATTGCTTAACAATATCATAGAAATAAGGCTAGATGCGTACAAGTTTGTCACTCAGTGGCGAAGACCTATGCCTGCCAGAGCGACAGATATAGGTGAGAGAAGCTAATACACCGTCAGGTACCATCTCTTAGCGTCTCCTTCTTTAATGCTGCTTAACCCTTGAAATGCTTCATGCATCGAATTGCATTGGTAACGTAACCGGCAGATCTCAATGACAGCTCTCCTGTTTAACAACACAAGAATACTCAGCTGCTTAGCCAAGAGGACTCCTCAAACTTGTTTTCTGTTTCCAATAAGGGATCGTAATAGTTGGACTTTTGAAAACAGGCTAAATAGTATTTTATGCTTTTGACTTGTGGAACTCTAGCTCTAAAATGCTATCCAAAATCAAGTGAATTTAGAAGTCAAATACAAAGACTAAATTCACTTTTAGTTTAAAATGGAATTAAATAAAAATAAGAAACCTCTTTCAGAAATATTCTGTTTGGCCCTTGTAACCAGAGATTGTGTTCATACCTTTGCTGCTCAGCTGTTTCTCCTCAGCAGGACGTGCCCTGCTGTAGGACTTTGTTCAGGTGGAACCAGTGGCGGCAGGAATGTGGGGACATGGCTTAATCTTGACTAGTTTTTCTGACTGCACAATTCGTTCTCAATAAGAAAGGAAAACTGTATGACCAATAATGACTTCAATATCACTACTATAGCTTGATATGACTTTATATGACTGTAAAAAACTAATTCCTATATATAAATTTCTCTTTTTTCCAGGTATCTGGTATGGGATTCTGGAAGGAATTGGAGTTCTGGCTGTCATCACCAATGCCTTTGTTATTGCCATTACTTCTGATTACATTCCACGTTTTGTCTATGCATACAAATACGGTCCCTGTACAGATCAAGGATACAGACAAGAAAAGTAATTAAGATATTATGTATATATACATGCATATTTCAGTGGAAGCACGCTTTTACTGCTGTCTTTGTGTTAACAGACTTGTATATATCCGTAATATTTCACCTTTTTTATCTGTGTAAACCTTCACAGATGTGAAGGGCGAGTAGCTCAGCCGTTCCAGAGAGTTTGCAAACTAGCTCCACAGTTACAGAAGTGTAAAAACATGTCTTCCCTTCTGAATGCAAACAACAAAGTTCAATATACATTGTAGCAGTTTGCAGGCTTTCTCTAGATAAGCTTTTCTTCTTTCCTGCAATAGTTCTGGGCTGTCTTCTCCCATTACTCTCCCACACACATGTATATACTTCCCAGCCCTCTTTTATCCTAAGCCGTGTTCACCCTCAAACTTCCCTGCCTGTTTCTTTTCAGAAATGCTTACAGCCTAATTCCAGCAAGACTGGCCTTGACACTCTTTAGCCTAACTCTGTATAATGTGTACCTTAGCTTCAAGCAAGGTACCTTGCCAATCTTGGCACCACCAGGATGGTTTCCTGCACTGTTCTCCAGACACCAATGTGCTGTGGGTCCACTGTGCTCTGTCTGTATTTCCCACTGTTATCACGACCTTTTATGGGATCTAAACAGATCACAGGACTCGTGGGCATCCTCTCTTTCATTTGGAGACCGCAGGTAGTTTTGGAGAGTGATTTTGAAGGGTTTTGTTTTTTTTTTTTCTTTTTAATGTGGGAGTCAGAGTTACCCCAAGAAAAGCAAGTGTCACTTTGCTAATGCTATAGCACATCTCACAAGCACAACTTGCCTTCGTTATTGCACAGGAGGAAGGATAAGAGTGAAAGCATCAAGGCTTGTCCAACAAGCCAGTACTGCTGCATTCACAGACTGTGCCTCAGCTCAAACCACAGGAGTCTGTCCTTCCTTCCATCTCTAATGATTCAAAATAGAGATTTACTCTTTCTGTGCAGTCACAGGAAGAGAGATTTTAAGGGCAAAAAGAATGAGGCAGGATGGGATGAAAAGAGACAATAGCAGAAAAATGTTAGTGCTTAATGTGCACTACCTGTGTAGTACCCTTTTAATACTGAACCATGTAATTCTATTTCTCCTTTTGCCATCAGTGATTTGAGGTGTTACAGCAAATCTGAAGGCTCAAAAGGTGTAATAGAATCCCTGATGCATCTCTTTTTAAAAGTTCTTTGCTTTCAGAAGACCCTTTGTTAAAGTACAGGACAGATTTCCAAGAGGATGGCATTTCTTACATATCTGTGTTTTTTTCCAAGAGCTGACAAAATTTCACTCCTACAGTCATAATTCAATGTATTTGTGTGGTTTGTTATTAATACTACTCCACTGTAGCCTTTAAGATGGCTGTTTGGTATATATGCACTGTTCATTTTACTCTTGGTGAAAATTCTTTGATTCAACTCACAAAACCTGTCATTTTTTGGTATATGCTGCGTGACTGGTGGCAGATTCTTCAAGGATGTTGAATTATTCTCCTCTCTGCCTCTCTAGCAATCCTTCTAAGTTCATTAATTTTAGGAGACAGTGGTGAACACTAGCAACAAGTTTTGGTTTACATCTGCTGGTAGATAAGAAGCAAAACCACGAGAAGTGATGGAAATAGATTTCTAAACAGTATTAGCCCTGAAACAGATGCTATTTGTTTCCTTGCAAGAAAACTTTACTTTGCTTAAAATTTTAGAAGTGCTTTTGAACTGCTGAGCAAATAGAACAGTATGCTCACAGTATGTGGTAGCAGAATATGTTTACATACAGAATTTACGCTATATAATCAGTTTATGAAGAAAGTCCTAACCCTATGCGTTTTCTTTCAGATGCTTAAAAGGATATGTCAACAGCAGTTTGTCAGTATTTGATTTGAGTGAACTTGGGATGGGATACTCAGGGTACTGCCGGTATGTTTCGATGCTCTTCCTTCTTGTAGTACAGGCATAGACATTAATACAGACATTAAACTGAAAGTCAGTGCTTAAATTACTGGCATAATGGTTTCTTTTTTGCCTGTAAAAGCATTGGAGTTCAAGTTTGTTCAGCACGGAAGTTGCGGGTGCCAACACTGTATAGTAAGATGCAATACTAACACAACAGAAACCTGTGTTCTGAGTTTTTCCAGGGCTATTGCAAGCCATATCTTTTGTGCCTCTATGAATAACTTCATTTCAAAGTTTCCCCAGCTGCCAAGAAGGATAAAAATTCTCATTTCAGTTTTGTTTAGCATTCTGAGGTCTGTTAACTAAAAATGCACAATTAAGATTTTTCTTGTGGCTCTAACCCAGGTCAAGATCCCAAACAGCTATGTAAAATGGATACAAGAGATTCAGCATAAAAATGAAATATGACATTGCACGAGTGCACTCCTGGTTTCAGATTTAGTTTTACAGCAAGAGAGCTTGAATTGACTAAGAAGTTACAGAATCATGTTGCACTTACGCAGACTTTGTTTGGAGAATCTCAAATACTTCTAAGCAAAGAGAAGAACAATTGGGAGTCAACACACTTGAACTTACCACTCCAAGGTGTCAGCTTTGTAACAACAAAATAAATGTTTGCTCTGGATTTTTGGAAGCGAAAAGTGCCATCTTACAGCAGCCCTATTTAATTGCCTGTATTGTGGACTACTCTCCTTTTCTCTTTAATTAATCTTAAAGTATCCTTTCACTTCAGTTTCGCTCCTTTTGGCCAGACCTGGGATAACTAGGGCGCTTTTCACCATATTCAGGCCTTTGAGGATGGCTAACTTACAGGGTTTTTATTGGCTTTACAGGTATAGGGATTACAGAGCCCCACCGTGGAGTTCAACTCCTTACGAATTCACTTTGCAGTTCTGGCATGTCCTGGCAGCGCGGCTGGCCTTCATCATAGTATTCGAGGTTAGTCACAGACTTTTACAGTAGTCTGATAAATAAGTTGTCAATATCATCAAGTGCTTGTTCATTAGTCAAGAGAGAGAAAAGAAATGTCACCCTCCCCAAACTGTTGTCAGTCAGCTGCTTCAAACTGAATTGACAGCAGGCACAGATTTTAGAGTCCCTCCAAAACTGTATTGCCTTGACAGTCCTCTTATACATCACATTGGTTCCCAAACAAATCTTTCATGAAGAAATGCAGCTTATGTACATTTATTACATGTCAAAATCTGTGTCAGGAAAATGATATGTGATTCTAGCCTAAGATAAAAGTAGAAATGTGTGTACTGACTTTGAAGAACGTATTACATACTGTCCAGGAATCCAGTGGATTACTTTGCTCTTAACAAAGACTGCTTGTAGGTAGTGTTCACTATTGGTATTCAAACTAGGATATCATAGAATCATGGAATGCTTTGGTTAGAAGGGACCATCAAGATCATTAGTTCCAACCCCTCTCCTGCAGTCACATCTTCATTTAGGTCATTTAAGCTATACCCCTGTGTTTATTTTTTAGAAGACTTCAGCATTTTCACTTTTTTGGTAGACCACTCATTTACTTTTCATTTACATTTTACATTTCTTTCCTTTTTTTTTTTTTTTTTTTTTACTTACTCATTTACCCATATATGTGTGTGTATGTATTAGAAAATGGAAGAAGTTGATTTTCAATCATTAATTGAATGTCAGTTCGATTTGCCGTGGACTTTTAGGCCCTAAAATGTGGTCCTAGAAATGAATGTTTACACATCTTTGAAGTAATTGTTTTTGTTCTTCTTTGCAGCACCTTGTGTTTGGAATCAAGTCTTTCATTGCCTACCTGATTCCAGACATGCCCAAAGACTTGTGCGACAGGATGAGGAGAGAGAAATACTTAGTCCAGGAAATGATGTATGAGGCTGAACTGGAGCATTTGCAGAGAGAAAGGAAAAAGAATGGGAAACAGTATCACCATGAATGGCCTTAGTCACTACCATGCTGCAGCAAAAACACTGTTTGGAAATTGAAGAGTGCAGTTACAAAACGAAGTCAAGAGTCAGGCATCAGTGTGTGAGATTCGCAGTGTATATATGTTCTTCCTGTTGCAGGCTTCAGTAGGACTGGAAAATAGATGCTTCCAATGAAGAAAATGAAAAGCCTTACCTGTAACTGGTCTGTGGTGAACACTAAGGAGAATTGGCACTCAGCAATGTGCAGACAGATTAAAAAATGGAGACTCTGGTTTAAAAAAAGGCAATGAATTTTCATGCTGTTCATAAAGATACTAAGAGCATAATGAAAATAAAAAATTACCTGTGAACTTACACAGTGAGGGCATGACTAAAACCAACTTACATGATATCCACTACTTCTACAGCTTCTGATTGCTCAGCTCCATCTGTAATGCCTCTGAAGAAGAGAGCAGTTGTTGCCTTTGTGGCCATAACTTGATAGCAATGATCTTTCAGGCTTACTGTTTTGTCAGGTTTGTCCTAGTCTCTTGTTGAGATTGTGGATGTGGTCCTACCCTAAAAAAGGGTCTATGGCTGCTTAATATATACTATGCAGTTCAAGATTTGCACATCGGTGTCGTTAATTTATCCTTCTAGTTGAAAACCAAAAATTCTAAATTCAAAGAGAAAACAGCAGCACTAAGAGAACACATCGCAGTGCCCGCATTGCAGCTGTATTTGAAAATGACACGACTGTTGAGTTGGCTTTCCACTTTTGTGTGCAGAAAGGCCACCTCCACACGCTTCCAGGATGAAAGACCTGTCATTTTCATGCTCGGATGTAGCATGCAGATGTCTAACTGTGTTACTGTTCCCTTTGACCTGTCCGGCCAATGATTCCATGACTTCACAGAATGCTAACTTGAAATATTCTCATACAGTGACTTCGTCCTGAATATACAATTAACTCCTTATAGTATGCAAGCTTATGCAGATATATATCAGACATACAGTATAACAGTAGGACTTGCTTGTTCAGGGAAGGAGAAGCAGAGCACTTTATAACAATGCTCTTCTTATTGTAATAGTAAATGTTCCAGTAATGTGCACTTCTTTTATTGGCCTAAGTAAGTCAAAGCATGGGAGTTACATACAGGCAGATACGTACGTATACAGATTGTATATAAATGCACACATACACAGTGGTTACTTTTAGATTTTTTTTATTATTATTTGTATGCCTTCTTACAGTTTTGGAGGGTTTTTTGGATAAAATCACTCTAAAAGGTAGATGTTCAAATTTCAGTTTTTATGTGCATACAGCAGCGTGGCTTATGGTTGTAGTCACATTTTGGTGATTAAATTGTCTATTTCTTTTTCCCACATTTCATAATGTGGGAAAAGATAAGCACCTAATTTAAACAAGTGTGCAGGGTTCACTTGCAGAGAAGGGAGTGGAGAAACAGTTACAATCATTCTGCTTGTCTTGTACAATTTTAAATAAAGTTTCTCTATATTGGATGAGAAAAATTTAAAAAACAAAGAGTCAACACAGTAACTATAAAGGCTGCAAATTTTAACATTATTTTTAGGGACAAAGCTGCAGCAAAATCACTGCTGACAGAGACGAAAAGACCTGAATTTTTACTACTTAAAATACCCTATTGAACCAGAAAGTGTGATTCCAGTATTCATTTGCATGCATTAGCACAATCATTTTATTTTCTAGCACCATATAAAATTCAGAGTCAAGAGCCCGTCAAAGTGGGTGGGCTCAAGTAATCTGTTGTATCCAGGGGGCCTAGCATCAGATCTTAAGTTCTTTAGTTGTTTCACCATATTCATGACATTTCTTGGTTAATTCCAGCTCTCTGTGACCAGACAAGGCAACTATAGGAGTATCTACAGCATTGCACAGCGGAGAAAGAAATTAGAAGGTATGGTCTAGTCAGATACATTACTTAATAGTTCTGTCATAAAGGGCCGGTGGAACTCAGCTCTCCGTGTTTTGGAAAGGCTGTTTTGTTCCTTCATATTCTAGGTTGTGCACTAAGTTCCTCAAGGAGCCCTTATCACAAGTAATTAGTTCACTCTTCTCAGTGCTCATAGAATCATACCATTTGATTTTAATTTCTTGTCTCTCTGTTTCATTCTGTGGAATATCAGGCACCGTGTGACAGCATGACGCGTGTGTCACAGCTTCTGTTTGTGTGCCATATAGTGATAGTACTTCAGTTCTTCAGGCCACAGATGAGCTCTCTTGTTAATGTTTTCTCTAAAAGCAAAATGCCTTGGCTGGCCCAAGGTATACAGATACAGGATAAAATTAGGCAAAAGTCAGAAATGTTGAATGATTGTTTTCTACTTTCCTGTTTCAGCTCTGGGTATTAGCACTTGTCAATACATACTTCAGCAAATTCCAATTGGACTTTAAAAACACATGGGAAGGAAAACCTTTTTATATTTGAGATTTAAATGTGTATATTGTTAATAATGTTCAACACTGGTGTATAAGAGTATATCAAAGGCAAGTATGTAGATCTGACATTGTGCATTTTATGCACTGGAAAAGCACAAGAAGTTTTGGAGAAACACTGTGTGTGTTCCTTTATTTTTGGAGGACATTAACAACATCTAAAGGTTTTGCCACTATCTAGCCATTTGCTTAAGCTGAGAAAACTTTCTGCTAGACTTGTTTGGTATGCTGTTTGCACTGACTGCACGTTATTTTACTGAACTGTAAGGCACACACTGTCCTCAGGAATAATGTATTTGATGAATGGTGAATGATCTTTTCATATTCTAAATACTGTCTTTCCAAACAAATGACCAGTATGAATAGACTGCATGCAAGCTGCGTTTGTGAAATCTGACAAAGCTTTAGAACTTCAATTTGTGCAAAAATGCTTTAGATCGTGGCAGATCTAACATATGACAACTTTGCTCTATGCATGCGCCCTTAGAGAGACTGCATGAGCAACTAGGTATTTTTAAATACAGAGGATTAGTCCAAAATGTCTTAATTATTCCTAACCAAATTCCGCGTCTTGATTCAGACAAAAGAAATTTCCATTTCAGAAACAGCAGAAAGTCCGTATGCATCATACACGTCTCATTTCTAATGAGTTTTCATTCTAAATTTGTGCCTAATGTGTGAGATGTGAATTCTGGTGAGTGAAAAAGGAAAAAAGAGTCCTGCTTCACTAGCCGTCCTAATGAGAGGTTCCTTCTTGGAGCTCAGGCGTGCCTCCGTAGAGAGGGATGCGTTGAGAGCCCAGTGTTCCAACTGAGTGCTGGCAGGGCTGCCTGAAGAGTGAGCCCAGGCTCCCTGTTAGGCTGCAGTTCCATTCCCTTACCAGAACGACAGCAGAGTGATCGGGCGTTAGAAACAAGGCAAACCACACGATGACTATTTTTTAAATACTTTTTTCCCTATCCCTTTCTGTTAAAGGATTTATAGAGAAAATTTAGATGGACAGTGAAGTTCATATTGATGTTGACAGGCTAAAGTTTCCATAGCGATGGTGGATGATAAGCGGTTTTCTGTTAGACGTTTCTTTGGAGGTACATCTCTTCATCACTACAAAGCACACGTGCGCTGTTGCTATGCCCTTTTCCAACAGCAGCTTGTCTTAAATTGTGTTCTGGGATCAGTTAGGCTCAGTGGGGTCCTGTGGAAGGCTCAAAAGAAAAATCTCTGGAGGGCCTAGTGAAAATAGGTTAGTAGGTACATGCCTTAATGCATAAATTCATAAATCTCCTGAGGTTTCCTTCGTAAAAAGTTCTGCAGAAGGAGAAAAGTCTTGGGAAACAGCTTTAGGCTGAGTGTTAATACGGGGAAAGGCAAGAACTTTGGTGATATTTTATTCTTAATGTGACATTAGGTGGTCAGCCCATTGTACGTAGCGCACATCTGCTGTTCCCTTGCTGCGGCTTCTGCCGCTGCAGACTCCAGTGGGAGTGCTGCTGGAGAGAATTTCTAGAGCTGTGGGCTCCGGTGGCGTTACCTGTGAAGTCCCATCACAGGACTCACTAATCTTTTGCATTATGTCACAGTTCTTTCAGGGATAAATTAGTGCATACGTCTTTAGAAGCATCATATTGTTTTGATTGACTGAAAATGATTTGTGTCCATAAATTGAAAAGAAACAGTTCGTACGTGGTTAACTTGCAAGTGTGACAAATTGTCATTAGAACTATTATAAACTAGATTTTTTACATGCAGTGGGCGATGGATGTAACAATAAAACTCATTTTATGCAAACAGCTAAATATGAAGGCAATAAAGTTAAAGGAAATTCAAACCACCACATTTTCTATCAAGTGCTACATAGGAGAAAAGGGACAGAGATAAAAGCAGTGCTTTCAGCGATCCCCTACAATGCAGTGGTACTTCCAGAAGCATTTTATTTTTTGTAATCCTCATAAACCACTAATGTTGCTTATTTGGTGGTAAAGGTTGAAACAAAAACGCAGCCAGCCTTTCACAGGAACGTTTATTTGGTGTTAAGGCGACACTAGAACTCAAACAAAATTCCACGTTTAGACTCGTTATTTTGTTAGTTCAAATGCATATTTTGTCTGACTAAAATGCACTCAGTGACACTTTTGGAAGGTGTTAAGTGAATTGCAAACCTAAATTCCTGTGGGGGAAAACTTAGCAGCTTGAAAAGATCCCTACGTCTTTTCATACTCAAACTCAGGCTCAGAAAGCCCCTGTTCAACTGGTGTAAATGCAACAAGCAAGCGTGTGGGGACTGAGGGTGAGCAGAGGAAGCAAAGGTCTCCACTTCAGAAAATTTTTCTCCAGAACAGGTTCTGCAGAACAAGGGTTTGAAGGTGGCAACAGCTCTCCTGATCGATCCCTTTCTTTTTCTCCTCTGGCTCATTCTTTACTTATCGTCAGTAATTAAATGATGCCAGTCCAATTTCCAGGGCAGTTTGTAACTTCAGAAGTTTTTAGGGGCTCTTTTGGGATGTCCATAACCGAGAAGCCAAGGCAGAGAGTGCACAAATACTAGTTCGTCTGGTGCTTTTTACGAGTTGGAGGTAGCGGTGTGAGGAAGCACACCCGTTTCTGGATCTGTCCCCTCAGCCACCTTCCCAAGCACTGCATTTTGCACTCCTCTACAAGCACACGCTCATCCTAAACACCCGACACAACCTTAGCATTTTTAGATTTATGAAATAGCATCCTATTGACAATTTTTCTGTAACATTGACATCACAACCGCATTTACCAGAAATTTGTATTGGCGTGATTTTGGCATAATCACGATAGCACAATGTTAGCACAGCAGCACAAAGTTACAATGGCACAACGAGGAACTGTAGAGAAATCCCTTCACTATTCCATGTCATACGGGAACTTTTTTACTCCAGAACCAGGATTTAGTCTTGAAATGTTAACGGTGTATTCCCTCCTCACCACACTGGAAATAACCTTGTGTTAGTTCTGTTGGCTCGTTTGGACTTTATGCCATGACCTCTGTGATGTTGTATGTTCTCTGCAGTTTTCATTCTTATTGCCGTGAGCTGGTTGTTAGGATGCTACTGGGTGAGATATTAGGATTAAGCCCAATGCAGAATAAAAGCTAATGCGATTCTAAACACTGGGAACATGACAATTTTTCTGTTAATAATGAAAAAAAACAATTCAGATCACCATTTTATTTTGTGTTCTATTTAGATGACTCAGATTTTTGTACTGAAAAAATCTTCCAAAGTGTTGGCTCTAATTTTTACCTAATCTCACTGAAATTTCAGTTCTTTGAAATAATCTCATGTGGAATCTAACTGAATAACATAGTTCAGTCATTTTTTTACTCTGCTAGTCCTGACTAACTTGCAATATCATGATCGTGAGAGATTTCTTAAAATGTGTATATATTTGAAATTTATGTAATATTTAAATACGACTTGGTTTCTTAAGTAAGGAATAAGAATAAATTTCAACTATTTTTTCTATTCATAATTCCACACTTTGTAAGTAATATTTAAAGTAAGATTCCAGTACCACAGAGCATTTCAGAGAAATTGACTTTTATGCACTACAAGCTGGAAGTTCCTCTGGCCTGTCAGCTTTTGGTTTCTTTTGTGTTTTAAGATTACTTTTACAAGCTGATATGTACCCCATAAACTAAAAGAATTCACTGAGGAAAAAGTCGTTGATCTGTTTAACTATTGTAAGACACTTTTGGCATAAATTTGTCTTTGAGATGCGGTTTACTTTATCAAGGTTTACATGTACAAATGCAACTACTTACTGTATCATACACATTTGAATATTGCATTTTTTCAGTAATAAACTTGGATATCTTTGAAAGAGGCTTTGAGCTTCATTATTCCAAATATTCAGAGTTAATTAAAAAAAAATAAATTGTACACTTGAAAAGTGAGTGGTCATGAGCCTTCAAACCACAGTATGGTAAGGAAGTAATTTAAGGGTTAAACTTGGCTCAGACACTTTTAACAACTAAATACTTGCTTCCTGTGGTCTGAGGTGCATTTAGATTCACTTTTCAAATTTTCAGTCATTTATGGTCTCCTGCGTTCACTAGTGACTAACAGTTCCCTAAATTTAAGCTCTTGTTTTAGAATTTACATGTTCCTAGTTTCTTAATCTTGTTTTTCAATGCAGGTGCAGAGGCTAGCTTTTCCCTGGAAGGATCAGTGGCTCAGGATGTAAATGAAAGAAGATAAGAAGATCACTGTAAACAACACTGACATGAATAGTTAATCAAAATGGTAATTTTTCTGACTACCAGCTTTGCTAGGCCACAACCTTACATCTTGGTAGAGGGCTGAATAATGAACTACTGATTAATTATTTTAGCCATCACACATAGGTCCACACGTTGGACCTAGTAAAACGCTGTGGAATGCCTGGCTCCTTCACAAATACAGAAAACACTTTGCCTCAGTGAGAAGCCTTAGTTGAAGCAAAACTAGTCCAGAAATGTGAAGTTAAAGAGAAATTCAGGATATTTATTCAAAAACATTTTGGATGAATGCAATTCCAACCAACATAGCTCTTTTTTTTTTTAGATGCTAAATGGACAAATTAGGATTCTCATTTGCAGCAAAGGACTTGAAAAGATACTAAGTCTTTAGTGAATCCAATGTAAAAGTGTTGCTAAACTCATGAAAAAACACTAAAAAATGCAAACTATTCATCTTCCAGCATGCAGAGCATAAGAATACGGCAGTAAGTTCCTCAAGAAATATTGGGAGCAGACTTGGTTGTTTTCCCAGTTAGGTGTTTCTGAATCAGATATCCTCCAACTGCGAGTAGAGGGGGTTTTATCATCCACCCTCTAAATATGTAGCTTCACATTGGTGTTTTGAACCACTTTCACTCCAGAATTATTTTGTATCCTTAAGCATGACAGGCTCTGTTAATACAACCCAGGCAATGATGTGTGTGGCCATGAGATATAAATGATACAATAGCATTATTTATTGAGTTTCTGTCTCTCCCTTGCTAGCCATGCTGAGGATAGAAGCATGAAAGGGAAGCCTGCCACAGGAGACAGCAGGCTGCCAGCCAGACTCGCTGTAAGCTTTTATGAGATTATAAAAGTGGTGTAAAAGGGATTAACACAAATATTGACTTAATTCTCTGTTTGTTGACAACATGTCCCGCACAAGCAAGGCAGTGTCAATTACAGACTGCTGTTTGTTCTCTGACTGAATACCCTGGGACCTTTCCCAGATGTAGGGCATGAACACAGATGGGGGAAGTAACTTCAAGGACCAGTCTGACCTATATCTACATCATAAAGATGGTCCTGGTAAAGCAAAAGCAACAGCAAGGCTCTTCAGAGCAATATGAGCTAAATGTATCAGCTGGGTCAAAACTGTCTGAGTCATCTTTGATATTTTCATTTAGTAGGTTTCCTTCAGTTGTGAGTTTTGTTTAAAAAGAAAAACATTCATCCAAAAATCTGTAAGTTTATCAAGGCGAGAGCTGGTCTGTTGAGTTTGATTTACAACAGGCAGGTTTTGGAAGTAATATGTTTCACTGAAATAGAGCACTAGGTGGGCTAGGTACCTTCTTCCCAGACATTTTAGTGGACAGATTATTTTATCTAATTATGTGTCTTTTTTCAAAATTCAGCATAGATTATTAATTAGGAGGCATCATCATGCAATGTTTTTTGATTTTTTTTATTATATAAAGGTAATAGATGGATCTTCTTGAGCTGAAAGGACGTCTTGCTGAGACTAACATGGATAAAGCACTATCCTGAATTCCAAGTAGAATTTGTTACTCTCTCCTATAACTCTTACAATAAATGTAAGTTCCACAGAGGAAGCAAACATGATTAACTCAGTCACTAAAAGACCAGTCTGGTCTATACAGCATTCCTGTAAGGAGGCTCTTTGCGATACCCGGGAATAGGCTGAGGCTAGCTCAGCTTCACCTCCCTCCTCTCCCCTCCATCAGAAGGCAGTTCACAGTCTCACCTTAGTAAGAGGCCTCAGAAACTTATCTGAAGTCTTGTTTTATCTCAGTTTCACCTTTGACGTTTCTCTTCAATGACTAGTTACTGAACAGAACAGGTGATACAGATGTATTGCAGCTACTTCCAAGCAGGAACTTCCATGACAAGGTTCATGTAACATTTCTTCTGAAATAGCAGTGCTTCCAAAACCCCACATCAGCTGATGATTTTCCAGTTCACTCATGAAATTCATAAATAAAAATCTGTCCTGTATTGCTGTAGAGAGCAGTTGTTCCCTTTTGGTCATCTACGTAGTTGGTGAATGTGATAAAAAGAGCTTTTCCTTTCTGAAGCTGGAGAAATAGTTTGATTAAAGGTCCCTGGTCCCTCAGCTTCTAGAGGCGAGATTCTCTGCTCATGTTAGTGTAGGATTTTTCTTCAGGATTGTAACCAGGGAACTGGCGCTTGTTTTCTTTGTTTATATTATTCCTGAAGGTGTCATCTGTTTCAGTTTTATTTGCAATAACGTTAGGCAGATGCTTTTCAAAGTCCACCTAAAAAAAAAAAAAAAGAAAGAAAATACCCCAGTAGTTCGAAGCCTGTATTCACTGGTTTTTAACATTGCTTAAAGGGTATCTTGTTGCATTTTGAAATTTTGATGTCCTTTCTTAGAACCTGAGGAGGTAGCTTCCCTTTGCAAATTACTCTCAAACTCGCAAACAGGCACTCTATAGTGCATGTCCCCTCTATACACAACCACTGATGTTTTCATTCCCCTGTGGGAAGTTTTTGACAAAAGCAACTTTCTCACAACTCCTCTGTTCGTGTGGAAGTCTTGAAATGTGCCCTCAGTGAATTTCCAATCACTTAAATTTAGTTTTTCACTTGCATATTTATCTGCATTTGAGTGGACCAGGTTTTTGTCTGGCCTATACTTGCCTCAGTGGTTTCACACGGCAGCTACTTGATTACTGTTGTTATTCTACATTTTAAGAAAATATAAAGTGATAAATGCTTTGTTGGTTGGTTTTTTCTACTTGGATTGAGATGGTTTTTTCCCCACAGGAAAGTTCTAGATGAAGTCAGTGTTGAGCACCTAAAAGCCAAATGAAAGAGCTGAAGCAACTCTAGAGCCACAGCTGCTCTCCAAATTAAATCATGAGCTGTAACGTCTAACTAAATTAGGCTGAGTGGAGGGCTGGCTTCTGTATTATTGCCAAATACTGTGAGCCTTGCAGCTGAAAGATTACAGGTACTTTTAAATCTTGAAAGCAAAGTACTCTAAAGGAGCTGAAAACATACACACTGCTGTATGTCCCTTTGCTAAACCTGGCAGGTTCTCCCTCAACAGGTGTTGTTTCTCTGCAAACTGTTTGCAACAGAAAATGAGGTGCTCGTCCATCATGGGTTCTTAATGCAGACACCTGGGGAGGGGTGGTGAGCGGGAGCAGCCCAGGTGCCGGCGGTTACAGCTCTGCCTGATGGGCTGGCCGGGCAGCCCTGGAGGGGAGAAGGAAGAGCTGCGGGCTCTGAAGGTGGAGATGGTGGCTGCAGCAGCAGGAGGGGAGCTTTGTGGACATGTGAGTGCCAAAGTCTTTTTCTTGGTGCTTGGTGGGAGGAGGCAGTAGCTGGGTGAACTCCTCTCTGGGGTGTAAAGTGCGTTTGTGTCCCCGCTTGGCTGCCGGAGCGGGGAGGGCAGGCTGAGGGAGGTGGGCCCCCGTTTCATGGGCTGCTGGCCATCCTGAGGGCTCTTTGTCTCAGAGACCCTGACTCCTCGTGTGCTGCGGAAAATAGCTAACTTATAACTGACCAACACCGCTCGGGGTTTGGCTGACCTCATTGCCAGCCTGCCCTTGCGTAACCCTAAAAGCGATGGCTGGAAGCTGCTCCGCTCTGTGCGTGGCACAGGCCCGCACGCGTACGGGCAGGGATGGCCGCTGCTCGCGGGCCATGGCGGCACCACGGGCCCAGGCACTCACCTCCTGGCCGCCGTGCCGCACGCCGCACCAGAGGAAAGTCTTGAGTCTTTTGGACCAAAAGCAAAACAGGTTGCAGACTGGCTTAATTAACACGGGTGGAATATCTTCTCCTTTACTAGGTCCTGAAAGGAGAAAGTAATGATACCTAAGTCTATGGAAAGCTAGGTGGGAGCCTCAGAGCGTGGTAGAGGGGGAGAGGGATCGGAGCCCGCTGCCTTCTGCTGAGTCTGTCTCAACAGGCCCCTTGCTGGACTTTCTGAGAGCTCTTTTAACAGCTGAGTTGGATTCTTGTGGAAAAGCGTGTCTATAAATACATATTGAACACCAACCTGTTACAAAGCTTATCAACAGCCCTACGAGAGCACAGCCTAGGCAGCCGATGGCACTGAAGTACAGGTAGGACAGGGAGTACCAGGCGTCTGCCAGCAAAGGCCTGTGAAGAGGTGACAAAAGCAGCTAGCAGTGACCAACAGGTACGTTTAAGTTGCCTCTTGACCGTGCCAGGGCAATGCAGCTCACGCTGCAGCCGGTGCGTGGTCTGGCCGTGGTCTGTGCCCCCAGCCTGCTGGGCGCTCACCGGCCGCACCCCGGACGCACAGTGCAGGCTCGGGCTGCACGAGGTGCCTCGGCACAGCTGAAGTGGGAAGGACAGGGACAATACCTGTCTGGAGCTGCCGTGGGAGCCGCCGTCGTCAGCGCCTCGGTGCTGTTGGCCAGCGTGCAGTTGAGAGTCGAGAGTTGCAGAGGAATGGACTTTGTTGGTGGTGCAGGGTAAATGAAAGAGCCCGTACAAGCCCAAAAAGCTAAGATGAGCCCAGCGAGGAGGCCTCCGATGGCACCCTTGGCAGGTATAGAAAGATACTGTTAAGGGTGATGCACGGGAAGCGCTTCGCTGCGAACATGAGTCGGGCAGAAGCAGATAATGGCTGGTAACAGCGTACATCAGTTATGATCTCTCTCAACCAAGATGAAAACACGGTGATTTATTGCCCTCTAGTAATAAGAGTTGAAGTAAAATTGTGACAATCGAAACTACAATATAGAGTTTAGTTTTACTTCTGGGTAAGAGGGATGGGGCGCTATGAAATGAGCTCATATTGTGTTTTGCCCGAGTTAGCAAAAGCAGAGCGATTGGAATCATTGTGTCCCAAGGTGAATACAGGCTGGGGTGGTTTTTTGTTTTGTTTTTTTTTCTTTTTAATGAAAGAGGAAAAAAAACTCAAAAACAATTGGAAAAAAAACCCCTCATGTGCATCTAATCACCAATTATTCCACAGTTGTGTAGAGTTAAATTCAAATGGGATAAACTCAGTGAAAAGGGACCTCTAAAGAGATCTTGGATGCCTCAGGCTCTAAATCTGAAAAGCAGCTCAGAGACCAAGTTTTAAAACCCCAAACAATTTTCAAGATGAAGTTTTACCAAACAAGGATTATTTTTTCTTACCTTCCAGTTAGCACAAGGAAACAGAATTCCCAGGGTAAATAATCCCAGCATGGGTCCCCCGCACATCCCGTGGATGGAGAGGGAAGCCTGTGGATGCAGAGAACAGGAGCTTAGTGCAGCAGCTGGAAGGAGCGTGCAGAGTTTGGGTTTTGGTCTGTAATCTTTGGTTGGAAGTGGTGGGGTAGAAGGGACCAACAGTGATTTCGGTGCACAATTAAAGAGAGAATCACACTCAGTATTGTTTGCTGGCAGTGAGTAAATGGTGAAGGAGCTGGGGGATTTATGATTTGAATTTTTTCCTAGTTATTCCTCTCGCAGAAATTGTTCAGGTAATGTTGCAGTCTCCATGGCTGTCAGCATTATTTGTTCAGTTCATTGTGTTTCTGTTAATTCATGTTCAGCTCATTACGTTTCTGAAGCAAGAGATACCTGCACAACTCCTCCCAGCAGCGAGGCTGCTGCAGCCATCGAAGTGCACAGGACACCATATAATACACCTGGAAAAGGTCAGGCAGCGAGGTTGTCAGTGCTGGTTAATAGCATGGATGATTTGTAATTCATCTAGTGGCCAAGGTGACCAGGCAGCACGGAGGAATTTGCACTTTGAGCTTTGGTGCTTGATGTGTAAAGTGGACCCTTAAGCACTCAGCAGCATCTTACATGAAGTCTTGTTGGGGTTTTGGTTAGTTGGTTTTTCTTACGAAGCAGAACTTAGCAATGAAATTAATCTAGATGTACAAATGTTTCCCTTTCTGTTGCCTTTAAATAATGTTTTTAAAATAATCTAATGAATGAATCGAGCAATGATAAACATCATTTTCTTCCTTTGACATTAGTTTTAACTTTGTGGTAGACAAAACTCTGTATGTAGCAGTCGTGAGCGAAGCCAACCAAAACTCCTCGTACGTGCTAGCACACCTTGGTTTCAGAGGTAAAAATTATCTTTAAGGGTCCTGAGTGCAAAAACTTAGTGGAAAACCAGGAACAGAGGAAGGCTGGAGACAGTTACAGAGTATTTGTTTGGCTCTTCCATGATCTTTACAAACATTAATAAATAGTTGTGATATTATTATGGTACTTATAAAAGGGTTATGATATCACTGCAATACTTGTAAAATGTGTCTTAAAAATTCAAACTACTTTGGACGCTTGATATGTTGTCGATCTGGTTTTCATTTAACTTTCTTACATTTTTATTTTTCTCTGGAAAGCTGAACAACCTGTTTATGCAATAGTCTAAGTCTGAATAGAAATGTCATATTGTGCTACTATAAAATAATAATATTTAGTAACACTACTATAGAATAATGGGTAATAACTACTCTGTTATTCTTTCTGTATTGTAAAGCAGATTCCAGAGTGTTGCCCAATATTTCCAGTAGACAAAACATTCCCAAGGATTTTGAGTAGCCGTGGTTGCTGCTAGGCTGTATTTGTTTCTGTACCACATAGTGTACGTGTTTAACTTTAGTGAAGCATCAGGCTGATGTTCATCCTGGGAGTTTATAAAGGGCTGTGCTCCTGTGGAAGTTTCCGAAGCAGCGTCTCTAGGCAGTGCCCTTCACTACTTGCTGCTCAGGGAGTCAGTTGAGAGTCTGAGGCTGTCAAGGCTCAGAGCATATAAAATCCTGCCCTGTTTTCTCGTGTCGTAATAGCAACAGAGGGGATGGACACCATTGTCATTAAAGATTTGGATCCTATTGAGGCTACCTACATAAGCCTTTGCTGATCCACGTGCTCATCTTCTCAGAGAGGTTTGGGAAACCTTTCTTGACCAAGTCTTCAAAGGTAACAGTTGCTAAAGCGTTGATGCTGGCAGCTACCGTGCTGTAGAAAGGGAGAAGAATGTTAAGTAAACAGGAAGCAGTATCATCTGAAATGAATTTGTATTTAAAAAGAAATGCTTCCTCTTGTTCAGCAGTAATACTCTTCAAAAACTATACATTTTATACTATTTTTCACATATGCTGCTGATGCTGGTGAGGTTTCTGTCCCTTCTGTGATTGCTGGGGGCTCTGCTTCACGCTGGCGCAGAACAAGATAGAAACTCATCCTAATTTACCCTTTAGTTTACCAACCTGCAAAGACCTTCCAAATATAGACCTGTTCCGGACTAAAAATATTACTTCCTTACAAACTAAAGGATGTGCAGTGGTTTACAGCTAAAGTATCATTTTAGATTCACAGACCTTAGCGTTCCACTGAATGCACAGGCGACAAACAGTCCCGGGACTCCTGGCATCGAAGAAAAAATGTCCATAACAAAATATGGCATGAGCTGGGGTAGAAGGAGAACAAGGAAAAACAAAAGCGATTAGTTACGATTTTCCTGAGTAATGGGAAAGAAGTAGCTACTTCTGAGCATGTTGCTGAATTCTGGTTTTGTTCCAGCTAGTAAGAGGTGTCAGATTTTGAGCAAAGGGGATGTCGTTGGCAGATGAATCAATCAGATTAATACTGCGGGCGTGCCAGTGTAGATGCAGTCTAGCCCTGATTCAGCAGCTACCTTAGTGAATCCCACAAAACTTAAAGTGTCTCTGTAGGTGCTGTGTCTGAGCCCAAAGCGGGTCCTGGTTATAATAATGGGTATCTGTACCTGATCAGGTGCCGAAATGAAATGAGCAGTCCAAGGGTCACAACTCCTGTAATGAGAGTACATCACCAAACCACAAAATACTGCACACACCAGGACTATCCAAAGTCCCAATAAATTCAGGTACAGTGCCCTAGAACAAAGGAGAGAAACTCTGTTTGATACAAGATAAATACAGAAAAGTTGTTACAAGTTCATAATTTCTAACTTTTTAGAGTGATACCTTAATCGAAGCTAGCTCAGTAACCTATTAAAGGCATCACCAGGCTAAGAAATTGTGTGTGATACTGACTTTAAAACAGATGGAAAAATACAGCCTCTTTATGCTCTCGGGCAGGGTTCTGGGTAACTGTACAGCTGGAAGAGACCGAGTTGAGACCAGTGACTTGTACGCAGCGCAGGCGGCTGCGAGCGCCGAGTCTGTCCCTCCTGTCCCCCGTAAGAGTAGATTGGGAGTCTGCTGGGACTTGTTGCTGCTCTCTCTTTACGTGGAGTATTCTGCACAGATTCTGTTGTGGTTGGAATGCTGCCTTTGCAAAGTAACACACTGGGTTAATTTTTCACCCGCCTGGATGTGGGTGACAGCTTCTGCTGGGGAGGTTGCGTGGCTGCGGTTCAGTAATCCGGCATTTCCTGGGAGCTGCCAGACTTAGATGGGCTACGTTGTGTTTGTCCACCACCGTCTGCAAAGTCTCTTGCTAGGGCCAGTTCAGGGCTGTGCTACTGGGACTGAGACATCTCTCGGAACTTGTTACTAGAGATGTTCTCACTGTTGTGACACCCAAATGTTTTTTAGAGACTGAATTTTCTATAGGGTAAATTTTTATAATCCATCGTGACCTTAAGAAAATGAGTATGATTGCAGCCAGCAAAAATCAAACTGTTTGAAGAAGAAAAAACTTACTACTTTATACTTTAGCCAAGTAGGCAAGAAATTAGTGCTAGGTGTATGGAAAAATCTGATTGTTTAGAAGCTGCGTGTCTAGCTATGCACATACTCATGCTGAACTTGAGGAAGGTAGCGGGCTGGAGACTTCTATATCTATATTAGGAAGTCTCATCAGTTTCTTTGCCATTGTTTCTAATTATTCTTATGCTGTAGATTTTTAATAACATTGATCTCATTTTAATTAGATCATACCTTATACTCTAGTGCCCCATAAAGTCAATAACCACCTTGAATACAATACAACACAATTCAAATAAATACATATTTCCAGTAAAGCTGTAGTTAGCACAGCTTCTTTGTGGATGTCCTTTCCATACTCTGTTTCCAAGGATTAGTTTGGCAGTCTGACTCCAAATTTAATAAACTGCAAGTAGTAGATAGATACCCGTTTTTCTCTCTGCATTTATTTATGCTATTTAGGGCCAGAAGGAGTAAGACTGCCAGGGCAAAATTAGCTTACTACCACCCAGTGGGATCCCGCTATTTATTTAACACAGCCGACAAACTGTTACTATAATTCCACGTCAGTATATTTGCTCGAAGACCTTAATAACAGGTCACTTACAGCTTAGCGTGCTTTTCCGATTTGCAAGAAATGCACCTCTGTATTGTGGACTGATTAACTCCATAGATCCCAAGCCATGTAAAGGTTCCCCCAATAACAATTGTCCAGAAGGTGTGTCGTCTCAAAGGATCGACGTCAAAGCTGGAGAAGAGAAACGGTTCAGTTCATTTATTTAAACACACATATATTTAGCGAGAGGCAGATGATTTTTCAGAGCTAACTGGTACATCTTACCCTCTGGAACAGAAGTGCTGCATTGGTGGTACTGTTTTTCAGCAAAGACATCTAATGTGTTGTTTCAATTCAAATTTGGAAAGTTTTTTACTTTTATATTGGAAGACATTACTGTCAAGTCAGGATAAACATATATCATGCAGACTCAATCAGAGAACCAACTAATTGAGATAAATCACGTTTATAAGGCTCAGATTTCAGATCTGTGCCACATTGCAGCAACAGACCTGCAAGTCATCCTGCCTGGAACCCTGTCCTCTGCGGGGAACAAAGCCACTTACTATGCTCTAAAAATCCTTCAAACTCTTAGTTCCATCTTCATGATGTGTTATTTCCTTTACGAGAAATTGCTTCAGCTGCAGTTTTATCTTTTTTTTTAACAGTGAAATTTCATTACCAGTAGTTCTAAGTACATCTTTCTGTCTTGCATCTGTTGCGTCTGCAGTTCTGCTAATCTTAATAGCTAGAGCGGATACCATCTGACCTTGCTGCTGGATTCTGTCAGTGACTTGCCTCGATCGATGAACTTTTCAGTCAAGGCCAGAAACGGCCAAAGGAAGGTCAGTTTGCTATCCCAGTGCGCTGGTGCACCTTTGCTAGCTGCTGTGGTGAGTGTACTTAAAACGAAGCTTCAGAAAATGAAAGTTATATTCAGTTGGCTGCCTTTGTAGCTACAGAAGGAAAAATGGCAAAATTCCATTTGACTTCAGCAAGGGTTTGATTGCTTTAAAGAGGGTAATGGAAAGAGGAGTTAAGCTCTCCTGAAGGTCAACTGCGTTCCCAAGAACTGAAGAAATAGGGAATGGACTTCTCTGAACCACTGAGGTTATTCACTCATAGTATAATAGCAAGTCTGAGTATTTTTAGCTTAGTGAGGGTAGAGTTTCTAAACATTAAAAATACAAAAAGAAAAGGCTTGCACCATTTGTTTCTTACTCAAATATGTTTAGTCGTGATCCTTCATAGGCATTTTCCCAGACCTTGATTGATCCACCATTCAGCATAGTTCCTCGAATCAAAACTGTCACGAAGCCAGCCACCATGATAATCATTTGAAATGCATCTGTCCAGACAACAGCTTTTAGTCCTCCCTAAAACAAACAGAAACTATATGCTCTCATCTACAGCAAAAAGCAGAAAGACTCCTTCTTTCAGGGACTCATGAGCTGTATGTATAGCATCTAGCAGATTGGGACTGTTCTTAAACTTGATATTCTCCCATGAAGGTTGTATTTTTGCAGGTCAGAAAATGACACGGAGCCTCAATGGTTTGTCCAGAGTCATATGAGGATATGTGACCTCCAGTTAAATGCTTTTTCTCTGCCGCCTTTGTATGCATTTGAAGAATATATCGTGGTGTGGAACAGAGGCTTAGGGAACACAAGGAGGACTGTTTCTCCTTTCCATATCACTCTGTACATTCCTTGGAGCCCAGCGGGTCCACAATTAGCCTAACACATCAAAATAACACCAGAAATCTGCAGTTCAGCTTTCTTTCATAGCTGTTTCCGTATTTGATCAAATCTGTGCTAGAGCAACATAATAAGTGTTCTCAACAACTGAAATATTGAAAAAATTCATTAGTGGTGATAGGAACAGAAGCTAGGTTGTGTCCTGAGCCATGGTGCGCTGCTGCTTCCCCTGTGATGTTTATCCTTTTTGTAATCCCGAGTCTCACTTTGCTTCCACTCAGAAGCAAAGCTCTCTGTGACCTGCTGATCATCCTTCTCAGTTTTTATCACTCTGTTCTTGGTCTAGGGTGACACCAGAGGCACATTTTTCACTATGATGTTTTTCAGTCTATAACTTGTAAAGATAAGAAGAATCGTCGTCCTAGAACTCTTAGTATGGCAGAGGAAGGTTATCACCTCCTTATCTTCATTGTGCCTCAAGGTGTCTGGTTTAAACCTTCAGACATGCAGCAGAGTATTTGAGAGAAAATATTTTTTTTCTCCAACTAGACTCACTTATACCACAGAGTCTAAAAGAAATTTATCTCTATGTTCTACTTTAACCTTCAGCTGTCCTGACTGTTACTTTCCTTCTGTGCTAGCCTGGCACATATTAAGGATGGCTGAATTAACAGCCTGTGTTCCAGCTGTTCAGTTGTGCCTGTTACGTACCAGAGTGCAGTAGAAAGTGCAGACAGCTCCTGTTGCAACTACAGAGCCCCAGAGATCAAATCCAGTGACTGTGAAACCAAAGAAAACCAAGTGGTTAGAGAAATGGGAGTAGATCATCTGGGTGGTAACAGAAAAGCCGTGATCCTTTAGCCTTAGAAGGATGGGAGCAATTAATAATTTTAATCTTTTGTGTCTACTAGGAGCTTTGCTGGATTGCTTACGTTTCTTAACACTACTGAATACTGTTTTGAATTGTTTTTGTCTTGCAAATTGGATTTAACTAACTTTCAAGTGTGCCAAAGTAACACATAAGAAGAATAATTGCATAAAGAAAAAACATCATTCCTATGGGACACAGCTTCGTAAGCAATGCTTTCCTTCTGTTCTTAGTCTAGAATTTTCTCTTGAGAAATCAAGTTCTTCAGAGATTTCCAAAGAATCCTAAGAGAAAAATCCCCACACTAAATTCCATTCCCTGCAACTAGGAACAGTTTAACGCTAAAATATGCTACATTAAAACAATTTTGCATGTTCATTTTCCTTCATAAAGTTGCTTTATACGAGAGGTACAACTATTCATTTGGCTTAAATTGAAGTTTCTCTGACCGGGCATAGTTTGTGAGGGCACATCTATTTGTCAAGGTTCTCTTACTAGCAGAGTTAGTATCACCTAATAATGAATGTGAACTGTCACATAAAATTCAGGTGAGCTTCAGAGGAAGGGAGCTCAGCACTGTGTGAGAGGTTGGGCAGACTGGATGCAACTTAAATGATGAACAATGACAAGAGCCTCCCAATCTCTTCCCAGTTGGTTTTGGTGAAGCTGGGAGTTGGACCATAGGGCGATTCCTTATGCCCTATGGCAGTAAAATTGCTAATCCCACTTATCGTGATGGATGCTGTAAGCCTGGTTTGCAAAGATTAAATAGTGTGCAGAATGACAGCAGAACGGCATTCAGCTCCAGCTCCGGGGAACAGGGTTATGCACATGGGGACAGAGAAGGAGGGACTAAAAGTACAGAATACGGTCTTGGATCGTCAGCTTGTACTGTGAACTTTGTAAGGAAGTTGAGAAATTGTTCATTGCTAACCTCTTTGGGTGGTTACTGAGTGCAAAGGAGAGCAGAACAGCAAACAAGGGGTTCCCACTAATGTACTGCTGTGAGATCTGGGGAGTCAGAGCTATGAGGTGCAGGCAAAAGCCTTCTTATGAAACCTCTGAGGATTTTTTTTTTTTCAGACTTCTTTATTTTCCTCACTTCATTTATTGTCATTGCCTCGTGGTGTGGTTATTTGGGGTAGCCATGTAACGCAGCATGGGAACTCACCTTGGTTGAGTGCCAGTGATGGAGCATAAACCACTATTCCTGTGTAAAGGATCTGAAGGAGAAAAAGGTTATTAAAAAACCCACATGCATGTGAATGCTCAGTGATAAGTCTTCTGTTTAGAATGGGGCTTAGAGCAAACCACCAGATCTAGAGGTTTCTGTAGACCAGCTTGTATTGTGTATGGTTTTCTGTTTCAGCCTTTACAAAACCTTTCATTTAATTCTTTTCTGATGGAAGGACTGTTATCAATCTTGGTATTACTTATTTCACCCATTGCTAAGATAACTAGATGACAAAAGTATCCCAGTCAAATTGCAAGAGGAGCTCTCGGGAAAACACGAACAGTGATGCAGAGATAACTTGGATTGCTTGGAAACTAAACTTCCCTTGTTCCATTCAGTCCCTTTCGAAGTAGCTGACTCAGTGCACTTCATGTGTATGTTCTCACAGAGCTGAGGGAGAAACAAACCCTGGAAGTCAAATAGCTCTTACTAAAGGGTTTTTAATTAATAAAATGGAATCAATGTGGAAAGAAATGTCTTCCAGTATCCCATCAAATCCCATCTTCCCATCAAATGCATAACTAATGTAATCTTTTGAGATGGTCCCAGCAGGGAGGAGCAACCCCCCCGAGGTTGGAGCTACCTGGGGTTCCTCCCAGGTAGCTGTTGCCACATGCCACAGCTTTCAAATGGGATAGCTTCACACCGTCATCATAAATGGGTAACTAGTGAACTAAATGTACCCAGTACAGCTTGTCCAGCTTCTCAGGAAAGACAGACTCCACTGATTTGGAAAGAGAGACTTCAAGGGAACATAATGAGACCAAGAATTTGAGAAGCTGTGAGAGTTCAGCTCAACATCCAAGTCCAAGACAACAAAAATGTCATTTTTAATCCTAAACAGGAGAAAGCTAGAAAGTTAGGAAACAACCATTGTTTCTTTTCAACATACACAGTCCACGTGAAAGAATTAAGGGAGAGTACTCATTAAAACATCTCATTGTAAAAAATGCGCATTCTAAGACTAGTCTGACAAAAGAAATGTTGAGTGAAATTAGCACAAACAGAGAGCTAATGTCTTCTTACCGTCTGAAGGACATAGATCAGTGTTGCAGCAAGACGGACAATCTTGTTAAATCTTAACTCCAAATACTAGGAAAAAGAGGAATCTCAGTAAGTTGCACACCTAGCATCTGTGACACAGCTGCTATTAACCTTCTGTTCGCCCTCAGTAACAGCTTGTTATGCAAGTAAAATTGCTGGCAACTGGCACTACTATGAGTAATGAACAGGAGAGCGTGGTTGTTATCACACACAGAGATAATTACTTTTTAAGAAACTGTCTCATCAATAGAATGCATTTGAAGTTACATCTTGGGTTGCAGTACTCAGTATCTGCTTTGTATCAGGAATAACTGAAAGACCCTGGTAGCTACAAGGAAAAGAAATCTGAACTTCAAATGAAAGTATATTCTAACTGTATGAAGAGGAAACTTTGAGGTTGTCTCTAGGAGAAATAGCATCGTTTGACTCTTGCAGTGACCAAGTGGTGGTGGAGCAGATGGAGAAGGAGCAACATAGAGTTTCACAGTGCTTGAGCTAAGCTGTTTTTGTCCCTTGCTCTGTCTGTCTAAAGCCAAATCTGCACATTATCAATATGGAGAGGCAAGTGGGGTTCTGGTGGACTTCCAGGTGGATGTAGGGAGGTGTTCCCAATTACCACGCAACTGCAGAGGTGAATAGATCTCTAGCCCCAAAAGCCCGGATTTTAAGCCTGAGTCAGCACGTGAAGTCTCTCTGTAGAATTGACAAAAAAAATTAAGTTATGCTATTAACCCCGTGGTAGCTTCCTACACAGCTTTGGGTGGCCAAACCAAAGGTGGTCTCTCCTTGGGCCACAGTCCTGTGAGCTGCCCAGCAGATACCAGGCACCACCTGTATAAGTCTTCTCTCTTTTACAAGTCTCTAGCATAGTACATCCAAAACAGCCTCTTTCTTATTAATTTTGTTCATGTTCATCTTTATGTGTTTCTTGTGTAATAAACTCCACAGTCTGCCATACAAAGAAATAGCTAATTTATGTAACTTGTTTCTAAAAATAATTCATGAAGCCAGCAGTCATCTTTCCAACACACTTGAAGGGACTCTGGCTACAATGACACCTTTGGTGGTTCAGATGGGGAAAGTAATTAATTTTCTGGTCTTGCATGCAAACCAGCTGGAAAATGCAGTGATTTGTGGCAAGGGTAACAGATGATCAATTTTACTTTTTTCCAACCCGAAACAAATATTTCCAAATACCCAGGCTGAGCTGTTTGACCAAAGCTCCTCCTTGTGTTTGGGCTTGGAGAACATGAACAGCCTTTCTGTCCCCAGGAAGCTCCTCATGAACTAACCTAAATTCCTTCATCCAATTCTTGCTTAGTTGAAACTACTCCCAGACAGCAGTGGCCAAATTTGTGGCAGTTGATTAAAGTTACTGAAAAGCTGTTCCCAAAGGCTCAGTAGCTGCCCCGTGGGTGTGCAGGTGCTAAGGGCTGCTAGCAATCAGGAGGACTACTGATTATTCTTAACTACTGACTGTCATGAAGAAAATAATGTGTTCCAGGAGGAACGCCCAGCAAAAGCTCTAGAAAATTCTGAGATCATTAATTTCATTTCCTAGCATCCTGAATTCATTCTCCAGCCTGGCTTTTTTTAAGAGACATGCCATCTTCTTTCTCCTATTGCCTCCATTCCACCTCTGCTTTTTAGATATCAAATAGTCCACTTTTATAGTAAATTGGACAAAACTGCTGGATCTAGACCAAGTTTGAGTTGGATACTACTGAATTCTCTTCTTGTCTGTCTTTAATACCATCTCTCTAACCAGAGTAGCATAGTTACTTGGAAGATCAGAAGCATTTGGATACATTTGAAATATTTTCCAGCTGGACCTTAATTTGATGCTGGTGTATAAACCCTTATCCTGTCTTTGCTCTATACACATAACAGGAGCTCTGGCCCTTAATTTGTGCTTTCAACTTATGCGATAAATATAACTAGTTTAAATATTAAAACCCATTTCTGAAGGTAATTAATATATTGACACACTTGTTCTGTAAAATGGTGCAGAACATCTTCTGTCAGAGATTTTTCTCTAAAAATATCTATATACATGATACTGACTTTTCTGTTAGAATAATGCCTTTTTCCATATAACTTTTACTTACCTCATAAGTGCTTGTAATGCCAGATCTGTAAAATACAGGTAGAAAAAGTTCAGCAGTAAAAATGATGACAAGTGCATATGAAAGAAAGAACAGCACAAAGGATGCCCCATAGCGATAAACTTCAGAGGGTGTCCCCAGAACAGTTACTGCTGACATGAAACTTGTTGTGAGAGAGAAGGCTATTGGTCCACACGTCATCTGCTTACCACCCACCAAAAATTCTTTTGAAGTTTTCTTTTTCCTCTCTTTAACTGCAAAAAAGACTCCAATGCTGGCACACACTAAAAACAGTGCTGCGAAAACAAGATAGTCCCAAGCCACAAACTTTTTGATCTCTGGAGCGACAAAGTTTGACATAGCACCAGTTGGACAGTTCTCTGATGGAGGGTTCTGGTTTTCTGGGGCTGTTGCTCTGATCAGTTGACAGCAAAGTTGAAGCTTATCTGTAGCTCATGAATGGCAAATAATAAACAGGAAGACTATTCAGCTAGGAGACTTTTTTTTTTTTTTAATCCAGCTCACTTATAAGGAGGGAAAAAAAAAGCAGCAAAGGATGAGTTAAGAAGGTGCTGAATGCACTTAGACCCCAGTGCTACTGGTGCTTCTGCCAGGCAGGCTGGAGCTGGGGACTTTGCTATGAAATCTCTAATACACTCCCCTTTTATCTGGGAGGATTTAATTTAAGGTTAAACATTAGCCCGACGCATTGACTTGATCGCACTCTTTTCTAACCTCTCAGCATTTTTAAATAATAAAATGAGAGCAAGAAATAAATAAAAGAGAGCGAAATGAAGGGAAGTTTGGTGTATGGACCTATGACCTCACTGGTGAGTTTTTTAGAGGAGCAATTCCCTCATATGGTTAAAAAGTAAACTTGAACATCAATGATAGCATTCAGAATTCTCTTTTTGACATTCTCAGTGTGCTTCGTGGTAGACCGTCTGGAAGTTAAGGCTGCCTCAAAGAACTGGAGCCTTTAATGCTTAAAAGTAACTGTGGTGCTTTCCCCCCAGCTGCCGTAGCCCAGCTTTGGTGTGCTTGGGAATCTCCAGATGAGCAGAAGTGCAGTTTGTGCTACACTGTTTGAGGATTACTTTTAGTTAGAAACTAATTTTTCACTGACCACTACTAAAAGCAACTTTACGTATGGCTTATATGGGTTTGTGTTAGAGATGGCTTGGTTTATTTATCCATGTCCAGCTTGACCAGATCTGCAGGACAAGATGGTCAAAGTGAAGCAGATCAGACAACAGCCACACTTTTCTTAACTAAGTCTTTGGCATAATATATTGAATTGAATTTATTAGGTTTTCCTCGTGTTGTGCTGTTTTGGTGTTTGGTTTGTTTTTTAAATAAGTGAATATTTGTTTTCTCTCGATCTAAGCCATGACGATACATTTTCCAAAGTAGCAGGCAATGATTTGTCATCCTGAAAGATTAAATTGTACAACGAGGTAGTGTGTGTAGTTGCAGCCCTGAAGGAAAGGTGGAAGGTACGTTTGGAGACAATCAAGAAAGAGATGCAGTAACCCGGGGCAGCCGTTAATAGCCAAAGTCCTTTTCTTCAGCCTGTACCTTCATTGCTTAGCGCAGTCAAAGATCCAGGACAGCTTGTGGCTGGAACTGACTTCTTCTGTCCACATGTGCAGTAGATTGTGCCACCTCTGTGGCTGATTTTGGTGAGACTGAGTCTAAAAGGGGGAGTTAAAAGGGCAGTTTCTGCTGCAGAATTTGAATGAAAACAAAAAAAACCACTAAACCATGCAAAGATACTTGAAAAAGCACCACTTCATTTATAGCTGAAATAGTTTTAGTCCCCAGAAGCTGAAAAAGTGTGAGCTGCACGTTTGTGAGGTATGATCCAGCCCTCTGGGAAATCTGGGATATCAGTTAAGGCCCCATCGGTGGCCGTAGCACTTGTTTGTGTGCTGTGACCTCTGGGCAGTGCGACGGAGGGACCAAAAACCATCTTGCATTACTGGGAATCAAAGTGAGACTGTAGGTAATTTTCATACAACCGCCTCACAGTAATTTGTTTATCTAAGTATACCCTCATTGCTAGTTAATATTTCTCTTTTGTACAGAGCAGATGTCTTAAGGCATGTCCACTCTCAAAGAAGCTGCGGCTTTCACTTGCCAGGCATTCCTCTGCTTTAAAAGAGAAGGTTGCCTTTTCTTTTTCTTGTCTTTCCTTATAACTGTAAGAACATGGATGTTTTCTGCAGGTTTTAATTCATACTTAATTCATACAGAGTCTGATTAATAACTGCCCTTTACAATGGTAAAAGCCATGTCATCAGAATTGTGAGGTTCTAGGGTCCACCATCAACCCAGGCTGGTGGGAGGCTACTTTAACGGGGTATGAATGCAACAGGTAGGAGCTCACCAGGTAAACCACATGCGTGCTCCTTCCCACAAACCACAACAGATTGCTAGCTCAGTCATGATGACTGAGTGAATTCACAAAAAGCTGCAAAGAACCAAACGTGAGGAACTGCTTGTGGGGCCTGGGATAAAAATTAAATATAAAACCTTAAAAGAAATAATAAAAGTCCTCTGGGTCAGAAGGCTTCTGTGCTGGTCATGTTACCAGGGAAAGTCAAAGTGGAAGATCCCTGTAACATCCGTTCCAGGAAAATCAGTGTAGTGTGATATATTATTACTGGCTTGAACCCATTTATGAATAGTCTGTTTGCCATCAGCAAATACTGCTAATTAGCAGCTGGGTTAGCTGTGCTGTCACTCAGTGATGAATAAAGCTGCCTGCCAGCTCACATGGGCTTGGTGCATAGCAATGTGGCTTGGATTCCAGGAAACTTTCCAAACAGCAGCATTCCTATTGGCGTAAATGTAATCCCACAGAGACTTCTTTTTAAATTTCTCTAAATTATGAATGGTCTTTCTAGCAGAAAGTATTTTTTGATGATAGTATTTTACACAAAGTAGAAAATGAATAAGGAATAATAAACTGGAAATCAAGTTAGAAATGTAAATTTGTATATTGATGATGCTATAGCCCTCTGATACACTTTCAGCATAGTCTCATGGGGTTGTTCAGAACAGCTAAATTCTTTTAGGAACTGCCTATCAAGTGCTCAATTAATAATCAGCAGATGACAACTGGGTTTTTTTGGCAGCCACCCAACCAGGAGGCAGTTCTCCCAATGACTGGGCAACATCATTGTATGTGATGAAAGAAGAGAGTGAAGAATGGTGAAACTGGTCTCACATGAGATGGTTGAGATGTGAAAGCATTGGAAGAACCCTCAGAAAAATTGGTTTGTGCATCCTCGTTAAGTTAACATGTAATAAAATAAATGGCAAAATGAGGATACACACATCCATGGTCAGATAGTCTCTTTGAGACACCTGTTAGGGCCTGAATTAATGGGATCAGAATCTGGTAGAGGAATTGGATTAATGGCATAAAATATGACAGGATGGTCCCCTCTTTGAGCAACCTCTCCCACTTACTTGCTAGTATTAGAGCCACGAATAAACTTTTCTACAGATATCTAGGACCAAACACTAACACCAAAATGTGAATTACACCCCAAGATGTTGGTGTACTGGTGACCGCTGTTTGTCATAGAGAATTTGCTCACAAGAAAGAATACAACTAGTCCTTACACCTATAAAGGGAAGACAGAGAACTATATCCTGAGTTCCTGCTATAATTCAGGGACAAAACAAATTCAAGGTCTGCAGATGAATTCCTTGTCTTGTATAATAATCCTGCGTGTAGCATTTGAGAGTGTCAGTCTTGAGGTACTCCAGCTTCCTTCTGAGCAGGAAAAGTAATGGTGCAGTGGCATGTGGTGAATGCTAAAACCTTTGTCCTGAGGACGCAGCTCTCTCCCAGAACTGCAGGCACAGGCCGCTGAAAGCAAACACCATCCTTCACCCCATCCAGCAGATAATTCAATAGGGAGCAGAGGAATATTACTGAAAATTGGAAAAACTGGAAGTCTTTCATAAAAAGTAATAGTGAGGGAGGGGTTGGGAAAGATGCTTTGTTTATATCCTGGAGATCAAAAGTATTAATAATTCAGAAACTGAAACTGAGAAGCAGCTAAGTGTCTGAAGAGAACACATAGGGAGCTCTTTAATGTTCTCTTTTTCAAATGCATTTATAAAATACTGAATTTGACAAACACATTTTATATATTGTGAGTCTTTGTGCCCTAAATACTGTATGCAGTGCAATTTATATACAATTTATATACAAGTATACTTGTATACTGTGATCAAGTCAGTGTTTTCCAGTACGTACACAAGCTGGTGCACATGCACAATCTGCTACACCAGTATTTTGAGTATATTTCTCAGTAATGTGATGACTCTCTGGTATGATTCTTGTTTCTATAGCAGCTCCAAAATTTCTGCTTTTCACACTCAAATATTGGTAGCTGTAGTTGCGTATTGCATTGTTCAGGAAGTCATAGTTTTTGCTTCTGACTGTACCTTTTGGTTGGTTGGGTTTTTTTTCTTGATCTGAGAGCTTTCCTTTTGGAGTAGATGCCAGTTTCAGATGACAGGATTTGTCCCTTTCTGAGGCCAGACTAGTATCATGCAGTCTGAGGGTCAATGATCAGACCATGAATATTTTCCCTGGCTTCAGCTGAGTTAGTCTGTTGAATGTTTTGTCATGAGTGACAGATCCTGGACCCGACCCTTGATCAGAGACTGATCGTTGGTACTGACAAGAGGGAGAAATGAGTTTGAATTTCCTAAATGGCTTAAAAATTCTGTGGCTTCTGCACTGACTTTGGTGCTTAAGTTTAATGTTAGAGTCAGATTTGTTCATTATTATAGGAGTAATTCTGGAAGAAAAGACCAAATCACATGTAAAATTAGATATAGGTTTGTTGGTGCTGCTCCAAATGCTTAGATCTATACATATAAAAGACATCTGTTTTAACTTAAAGAACTGGTCTCCTCATGAGTGCATACTTTACATAATATTCATAAAGAGCAACAGCCTCTTCTTATTTTATTATAAAAAATACATATTGTATATATTTCTCTAAGCAATTCTTTTCTAACACGTAGATCAGAAAGTTCCTCTCTTTAATATATGCTGGTTTCCACTAGAAAACAATTTAAACTGCAGCTGTCAAGTAAATATCTGTGCAGTACTGAGGTATTTGAAAGATATTTTTGTCTTCTGATAATGCAGATAATAAAATAAAGTCTGTGAACAGTTTGTTGTGTTTTATAGTAGACAAGTGGTTTACTGTACCCTGATACATGACTCTTTTTTTTTAGCTTCCTTCTCAATATTTTTCAATATAGAGCTGTGAAAAACTCATAGAAATAGGCAGTGGAGGATTAAAGTCACATTTAACTAGGTGGCTTAAAAAGAACTAGTAAGTAGTTTATTGAGGAAAAGTAAATTTCTGGAGCACAAAATACATGGAAAATTAAAGGTGTATCATTCAGAAGTCCCTGTTAAGCTTACGGGTTATTATTATTCCTTGACGGTGGACTTTGTGGTTTCTGAAGAGGTCCTCTTTAATGATTACTCTTTCCTCAGAAAGACGTGCTCAGTTACCTATACAAAGATCATTATAACCGAGTAGTGTGAGGAACTGGAGATATTGCTAATACTTTCAAAATACATTGTTCCTCAGGGATACGGAGTCCTCCCCACGCGATCGCTCTTCCCCAGCAGTGCCAGGTCCTGTCAGGGCGGCTGGTGGTCAAGTCTCACCCCGTCCATGTGTTTCCATCTACTTCGTTTTTGCATCCTGGGATGCAAAGTTTGCAGTGTTACTTGCAAACCCAGTTGCAAGCTTAGTGAGCGTGGCCGTTTGGGCTGTACGAAGGGGGGGTTTTATTGCACACCCGTTTAAGGGGAAAAGTGCACGGCTGGCACTGAGAATTGGACTCTCGTCTACAAAGACAGTGAGCTGGGGAGCTGCATGAGAAGGAAGTGCTCATCTGAAACACTGGGTTTTGAACCATCGTATTCTAAAAAGAAAAAACAGATTAAAATCATGTCAGTTATAATTTACTCCTCCTAACTTGTAGTGCAGTGGAAGTTGGTCCCTCTCTACTGTGTGGCTGCAGTTTCCAAGGACCTGAGCCAGCCTTGCAGCTCCCTGGCTGCCTCTCCTGTGGGCTTCTCCACCAGGGCAGCAGCCTGGCTTTGCTCCTTCTGCTCCCCCGGTTTTTTGTAGGTGGAAAAATAGCACATATGAAAATGGCTTGCTACTTATCTCCCCACAGTAATGATTCATTTTCCAGGAATGGCACAGATTACAATGTAGAAGGATGTTTTTATCCAGATACCAGTCAAAGTGAAACGTCAGATATTGCAGGCAAGACCATAAGCTGCGTAGTCCTTTCAGGAGCTCCATAACAGATAGGAGCCGGGGGGAGTTGCTGAGACAGCTGGTACTGACCTGGTTGTGAAACAGAGTCAGAAAGGCTGCTCCACTGGTAGTGTGGACTCCGAGGCCGTACGGCTGTCCTTTGGATCATCTCTGCTTTCCACTTAGACACTGTGATAAACACTCCTTAAAAGGTGGGGCTGGGGAATGTCCTCCCCTGGTCTGCAGCATTCCCCAGTTACAGCGCCTGGATGCTTTTGCCTGTGATGTGTCTTGTACCTGTTCCATTCTAATGTCAGGCTGTTGCTGCAAGTCCCTGGCTTTCAGAGGAAGCTTCAAGAATCAGATTTCCTTTCCCTCCCTCCTCCTAGTTGAGTGCAGCAGAGAGAAGGGAAGGAGATGGACTGAGGGAAGGCTTTTTCATTTCAGTAGTTGAACAGGTTTTAGTAGCTGTTAATAGGGGAATGTATGGATTGACAGAAGGATGAGATGTCTTGATACCAGCATAGCTCATCAAAAGACAGCAGTCAGACTGAATAAAATAGCAGCATTAAGTTCTAGTTTGCTTTAAAATTAGGATAAAGTACAGCAAAAGGAAGTCACCTTATATGCTGATTAAAAAGTACCTCAGGAAGCATGAGGCAGCTGGGAAGAAAAGGGGAGTTGAGTTCTCACTGCAGGTGGTTTAAGGATAAAGAAGCACAAGGTGCACTTCCAAAGGATGAAAAAGTAATGTGTGCTTCACTATTTCTGCGCCCTTAAAAGCTCTAGAAATCAAAGTCATCTGTGTTGGCCTTCAATTGTTAATAAGTAGTAGAAAAAAATGCCTCAACCCTGCAAGAAGCGTTGGGAAACAGTTCCACAGCAAGCCTAGGGGTAGAAAGATGATGTGCACTTAACAGGATTGATGTTAATGGTCCGTGCAGGAGGCTTGTGCTGTTCACGGACAGCTTTAATGACCAGCCCTACTTAAAATAAAGCTGAGGATCACAACCTATCACTTAACCGCAGGTTACCCTGCTAAAGGGGAAGGGGAAATTCAGACACTGCCTGAGGAATGAAGCTGTTTAGCACTAAATTGGGCTGGTGTCTATCCCTGGAATAGAGGTTTCATGAACTCCAATAAACGTGTTATAAAAAGTACCTTTTCCTACATCACAGAAAACCCAAATCAAGGGAAGACCTTTGTTAGTAGGACTTGGAGATCAATCATCTTTAATAATTCCTCTTTATTGTTTTATTGTATTGCTTCCACTCGTCTTTCTTAATACATTTCAAAGGGATCTCTACGTCCAGCTTGGTTTATATAATTTCAGTCTCCTTATGTGCTTACATCCTTTCTTGATATAGATTACAGCACAATATTACCACACTGCAAAAGGGTTCATGTGTTTCTCTGCAAAGGGAACAGCTTATCTTGAGCTATGGAACTACTCAGATATTTCTTATTATCATTGTATGCCTCGAATTATGAGCCATTCTTTTTTTTTTCCTTAAAACAAAATAATCGATGATAAAGAGATGGGTGTAGTTAAAATAATCCAGCAAAAATTTTAAATGAATGAATTTAAAAATTGCTTGCGACTGTACAATACATTTCTCTTGACAGAATCAGGTGGAAGAGCTGGCATGTCTCAGTCTTGCCTCTAGCATGTGTGCAGAGGTGAGGAGGAAAGGAGCTGGACCATGGCTTTTATGTAGGTCTTTGTCCTGACGGACCTTCTGTTCTCTCTTACATCTGAGGGCCTAAAGCTCTTACTGTTTTCTTAAAATCCTGGGATTAATTCAAATTGGACTTTTACTTGGGCTATCTTTAAGGCTGTATAAAACTTCACTTCTTGTCTTCCCTGAAGGGCTAAAAGCAGAGAGAGGAGGGGAAACTTCTGGAGGCTACCAAAAAATAATATGACAAAGTGAGCATTAGAAATTGGAGAAAATATGTTTGGCTTAATGGAAAACAACCTTTACCCCTAGACAGTAGGTAGTAGGAGACTTCATGTGTGGTGCCACGTTCGCCTGTTTTCGTAAGAGCTGAGCGTGTGCTCTGCACCTCATGTGAAGCTGGACGTGTGATGTGCTGCCACAGTAATTGCTTTGAAATCGAGCAAAGGGACATCATAACAGCATGAATAGCTGTAAGAAAGGCTCTGGAATTTGCTCATGTGAACAATTACTCCTACATCTGTTCATTCTTTTTGATAAGTTGCTTGGCTTTTTGTGTGCTGTTGACTCCAGTATAGCAGAGACACTTCTGTTTTACTTGTTTTGGGAAACCACAACTGTACCTTGGGGTGACTTAAGGAAACTTGTGCTCTGCTTCTCTAGGGGCAGAGGGTGCAGACAGGGAAGCAGATTGCATTTTGGACACAGTCTCGAGAGAGCATCTCTGAGCAGGTATCACGAGGGCTCCAGCTCACAGCAGTACCTGGTGATCTTGGCAGGATAAGCTAAAGAGGCATCTCCGAGTCTCCCCAACTGTCATTAACCATAGTGAAGGCTGCGAAACCTCAGCTAGAGGCGCACATCGACATTATTTCCTTTAGGAGTATATAAATAACAGCTCCCTGCTCAAAAGTGAGCATCTTCCTGATGCCCAGGAGAAGCGTTTGCAGGGTACCAGGGCTGTCCTGCAGCCCATCTATAGTAGCCCAACCTATGGGCTCTGGTACATGGCGTCAGCAGGGGTTTGACTCGGGGTCTCCAGATCTCCCTAGTGAGCGTTCGTGCTGGCATCACATGCCAAGTGAAAAATGCTAATTTAAATTAAAGCCAGTTATAACATAAATTAGGGCTCCATTCTGCTGCTAACTTCCCTGCTTGCTGCCTGTGGAAGCTTCTTTCTCACAGGTAATGGGAAAGGACATGAATCCCATTGGTGCCTAGGTGGCAGCTTGAATCACAGAAGCTTTGCTTCGTCATTTATTGGCAATAAGTTTGTTGTATGCTGGCAAATGTCCCAAATACCATATTGTGTGTGATTTTGTCTGCATCTTATTATATAAAATGTGATTGCCCCACAGCTACCTGGTTTTCCTCCTTCCATTTGGGGCCTTTGTGTGTGCATAGGTGTGTACATATATATGCATATATAGTGAATTCGAGGCGCCATGGAGATTTGGTGTGTGTTCCTTCTTCCATTCATCATGTTGGTTTTGTTTTGGATTTTTAAATTTTTCCGATTTCTTGTATATCAAAATACTTTGGGGTAGTTCTCAGTGAAAGCTGCAAGGAGTTAAATGTTATTTTTATTCAGTCCAAGTCATTTAGTCATTTGAAAGCTCGATTCTGAGTACACATGTTGAACAGTTTTGGAAAGCTAACCCCTGAAGTTAAGCAGGGAAAAGAAAAATATTATTATAGTAGAGTGTGGTCTACAAATGGTAGTAAATTAGACATTGAAATTAAGGATGTTGGAAATAAACTTAGGTTCAGCAATCAATTCTGGATCTAGATGTCTGTTATATATGAAGACCTGTGGTGGAAAAGCTGCAATTTTACATGCAGAGTATGTTGTTCAGGAAAGATAAATGATGTCTTTTCCTCATGTGACATATGGAGCATTTTAAACATGTCCTTCAAGAAGAAAAATTCCTTATTTTCTGTAAAAGAAAACAGGACATCTCTCTATTGCATCTTTGTTCTATGTCACCTTGGACTGAAAAAATAAGCAGTGAAATAAATCTTGTCTGCCTACTGTAGGCTTGAGAATAGAGCAATAGCTTTGCTTCTATTTTATGTTCCTCTTCAATCTGTGACAGTGTCACTGAAAAATTCAGAGTAAGTCACTCGCTCCTGGGAGTCTTATAACTTCACTGCCAAAGAATTTTGGACATGGGGATGACAGGAATTGTTTTTCAGCCTTCTGGTTTTTGCAACTCATCTCGCTGCTTCTCCCTCCTGTACATATTGCACCAGGACAGAGTAGCAGCACACAGAATTTTTGGGTAATGTGTTTACTGCTGTTGTTTGGGTTTTTCCCTGCTTGTTTCAAAGTCAGGTTGTTTTGGTTTGTGGATTTCTTGCTTTGCTTGTTTTTAATATTTTTGTTGTTTTGTTTTTGGTGTTGTTTTACCCTGTTACATCTTTGGAACAGTAACTCTCTATTGCTCTCTATTTGGAAGAGTGAAGGGAAAAACAAAAGAGAGGCAGCTGTCTTTTTTGGTTTTATTTTTCAAGTAGGGTTTGACTGTGGATGAAGACTTGGAATCAGGACTTCCGATCCAGTGCCTCACTCCTGCCCACTGGCTGCCTGGCCATGGATTCGTAATTCAGTCTTGTACCTTCCTTTTCCATAGGAAAGGAAAATAAGAAAGACCAGATGCTTAACTTGAAATGCAGGAAAAGGCATGACTAATCAGCCTTCTAACAGGTAGCCAAAGGTTGTTGCCTCTAGTGGTGCTGCCTGGGGAAACACTTTCAGACGGGTCCAGGTCCCACTTGCAATGCAAAAATAGCAGTGTCACTGTATCCCTCCTCCATTTCTCGCCTCCGTCAGTAGATTTCGACAGGCATTTGGAGTTACGACCGGAGTTCTCTTTACAGGCTATAAACCTTTGATTTATAACTGTAGGACAAGCTGTAGGACACGTTCTCAAAATGTTATCTAATCTGGTAATTATGCTAATACAAATGAGCGCTCACAGAAGTGCTGTTCCTCTTGGCTACAGCAATGTGCATTAAATGTTTGTGAATTAGTTTTGCAATGTCCATAGTTCCTTATCATTTTTCTCCTGAAGGCTTTGAGACTAGGCACAGCTCCGTGACACAGCAACAACTGATAACTGACGTCTCCAGAGGAGAATCAGATAGGAATAATCTGGAAATTATAATACAGAAATTGGTATATAGCTGTTTTGAAGACTTGGACTAATCCTAGTTAAACAGGTGACTAGGACTGTGTCAGTTTTTTCCTTTTGGGACTATGAGTGAAATTTGGAAGACAGGATTTGATCGGCGTTTGTCAATCTGATGGAGCCTTTGGCAGTGTGATTAAGCATCCTGCTTACAGCCGAGTCGTAGTAAGATGTAGTAAGTCATTCCTGTGCTTTCGTATTTACGTCACAACTTTCTTAGGAGTTGGCTAACTTACAAGAAAGGACATAATGACTGTATATAAGTTATTGAGTGAAGACCTTTCTAATTGGGGTAAAATATCTGTATCAATGCCATTTTGCTGTTTCTGTTCCAGTGACTTCTGGGCTTTGTGTGAGTACAGCTCAAAGGCTCTCAGAGTATGAAAAAATGCTGTGCTGCTGAGCAGCATCTTTGGAAGGCAAGCCATGGTTCATGTGTTGAGCCTTATTTTTGGTGTAAAAACGTGGTTTGGTCCTGAAGGTGAATATCCTACATTAGCAACAATTTGGCAGCGTGAATTAGAAGATTTAATTGCTCCGTTTTCCAGATCGAGGCAAGTAATTACCAGTTGTGTGGAAATGAGAAGCGCTTTTTTAACATGCTCGATGTAATGAATGAGTTTGTACAAACTCAGCTGCATGTATATGTTTTGCTCTTCATTTGTGCTTAATTTACATGCATGTTAACAGCATTTAGATGTGTAGCCATTGGAAAATGTATTCTAAATGCTTCCCCTTTTGGAACTTACACTGTTGTGTTCCCCCCCCTTGCCATCCCCGCCCTAGTTCTATTTCTGCTGAACGCGGTTTGATTTTTGTTTTGCCTTAAGATGATGGGGTTTCACTCTCATTTCTTCTGTTAATGAAACTCAAAACTTGTTCCTATAGTTCTTGGCACATTCAATCTCTTTATTTTCAGTAAGATGACATTCAATGTAATCTTCAGTAAGTGATGCTTTGGCAGGGACTCAGCTCCCAAAAATCTTAACTTCTTGTCTTGTATGACTCCCACGTAAGTGGAAATGCCAAAAAATGACCACTTAAGTTAGACTGAACGTATCCAGCTCAGCTGATAAGGGGTCTTGGATGGACAGAGGGTCCCTTCTTCTGCAAAAGCCCTAAATCAAGGTCATCCCTCAGCATGTTATTAAAACAAAGCAATCTGCAAGTCGGATTTAATCCATGATCTTATTGTTCTATCTATGTCTTTCGTATCAGCAATGAAACTGGTGTGTCATTGGCTATTACCAGAAGTAGAAAAAGAGACTAGAGCCTCCAGAGTTCATTGCTTATAACATTTCACACAAAAATCATTGAAATTCTTTCTTAGGGAACTCAGTAGTGTCCTTGATCCTGCAAAACTATTTCCATACAGTATCCCTTGTGTTGGTGAGTGTGCATGTGTCATTTTTGTGAATATGTGTTGCTTGTGTGAAGCAATTTGTAAGGCAAAACAGAAGGTGGTTCAAGGCAAGAGCAAATCCTGGAGCAACTGTGATCAAAATCCCCTACGGGGTACGGAAGTACGGAAAAAAGACTGCTTCAGTGATTGTAAAATTTACAGGGTCTTGGTCTAGGTTGTTTTTTCTTTTGCAAAATTAGTAAGTTGTAAGGTAATGTCACTGTAAAAGGCACAGTCGTGACCTATGCGTTATGAAACTACTCACTATAGCTTTTGCTGGGGTTAGTTTTAATTTCTAGTCTTTCATTAAAGCTCTGAGTTTTACAGATGGTGTTGTCAGGGTCATCACAAATAACTAAAGCTGGAAAGAGGGTGGGTGGGTGGGAGAGTGGGTGGTGATGGAAGGACAAAATGGACGTAATTTGTTATGCGCTACTGCAGGCAATACCTGGTATTAATATAGTTGTGAAGTGTAATGTCTCCTGAGAAATCTTCACTGAAAGCTTTTGAAAAAAGTTCATTAGTGACAAGAGGGAGCCTCAGGATCTATGTTAATATACATCTCATCTCTTCAAACCTATCCTAGCTACAAAGTCATTGCCCAGGGAAAGCATGAGCTGATTGTGTCAGTCAATTTTCAAGCAAAGGGAGTGTGTCCATGTGACAGGTCTGCCTGTCGTTAACCCCTGGCAGGGACATGGGAAATACAGAGCATTTAATCATAGCCGTGCCCCATGTTGTTGCTGAAGGTCACTGGTATGATCTGTGAGCTTAGTGCTGTAGAAAAATATGAGATGTAGAAAACACTTCAAGAGAAATTTTATTGGGTAGATGTCTTCCCTGAGTAAACAGACAGCTGTTGCTGTGTCGGGTAGATGCAGATATGTAGAATTTCTAAGTACCATATTTCATCAGGGTATCCTTTATTCTGCAGGCCATAGGACATTTGTGGGTGTAGGATTTTGATGGCTGCAAGATTTATAATTCCCATAGATATGAATGCTGAAATCTTTTTTAATGCCTTTGGCCATGGTACCTAAAATTCACTATTAGAGGCTGATCATTTGTGTGCCGGAATTGAATTGCTTGCTTACAGCCCACTTACTGAAATGGTTTCATCATTTTAATTATTAATATAAACATGGGGCCAAGAAATAGAAGCTGACTCTTTAGTAGTACCGTGTAGATGCACATNGTCCATGTGACAGGTCTGCCTGTCGTTAACCCCTGGCAGGGACATGGGAAATACAGAGCATTTAATCATAGCCGTGCCCCATGTTGTTGCTGAAGGTCACTGGTATGATCTGTGAGCTTAGTGCTGTAGAAAAATATGAGATGTAGAAAACACTTCAAGAGAAATTTTATTGGGTAGATGTCTTCCCTGAGTAAACAGACAGCTGTTGCTGTGTCGGGTAGATGCAGATATGTAGAATTTCTAAGTACCATATTTCATCAGGGTATCCTTTATTCTGCAGGCCATAGGACATTTGTGGGTGTAGGATTTTGATGGCTGCAAGATTTATAATTCCCATAGATATGAATGCTGAAATCTTTTTTAATGCCTTTGGCCATGGTACCTAAAATTCACTATTAGAGGCTGATCATTTGTGTGCCGGAATTGAATTGCTTGCTTACAGCCCACTTACTGAAATGGTTTCATCATTTTAATTATTAATATAAACATGGGGCCAAGAAATAGAAGCTGACTCTTTAGTAGTACCGTGTAGATGCACATCACGTAAAAACATGTCTTCCTGTGCTAGTATAAACAGTTCATAATTCCTGCTTTTTCCAAATGCAGTTCTAGCTATAACACTTCTTCAGTGTGACCTGCTTGACTGAAAGAAGTCCAAACTTAATCTCTGTGGATTTTTGTTTCTCTAATTTAATGTGCAAGGTAGCATACTGCAAATGTTAGCTTTCAAAGTATAAGAAAGAATGCAGTTCATCAACTTCCAAGGTACTCGTGCAAATGTATTGCATAAAACTTGGTATCAAGAAAGTTTGTCATCTTAAGATCTAATCCAAGTCAAACAACATGCATTTACACACAGGAAATCTGACTGGGTGGTTGTAGCCGTTTGTGATGGTCTTGCTATTTACATATTTATCTTCATCATTACGATATTTAAACTCTTTTGTTGTGCCTGTAGCAAGGAATTTGCTAATCTTAGCAAACATTGCATGCAGCTATTCCTCAGTGCTCCCAGTTTCTGCACCAGAAACTAGGAGTCTCACAAATACGTGGAAGACCTTAGGGAACTCAGCAACAGGCTGAAGCCTTCTCTTGTCACACACCCTGAAACTGTGCCACAGAAACTGGGAGCTTTCCTTCTCGCTGTGGAGAAAATGCTCAGCTCCTTGCAGCATTGTGCTGTAATGTGTGGAACTCATTCCTTGTGCTCCAGATGGTCCTGGCTGCACATATCTTCTTCAGGTACAGCAACATAAATTCATTTTTCTGTCCTTTGTTCTAACAACTCCTTGAGCAGACAAAATAACCCAGCAGGAAATAGGACACCATGCTGAAAAATTGTTTGCCTTTTACAGTCCTCCATCTGGAAAATCAATCAGGTAGAAATAAAAACAGTAAATCAAGAACAGTGGGGACTTTAAAAAATAAAGTTAATGTTAATTTAGTTAGAGGAGACTACAGAAATGATCTTTCCTTCTCCATTAATTTTTTTCCTGTGGTCTATTAAATGTCTTTTTTCAACTCCCATCCCTTCACTCCTCATCTGGAAAACAGAAAATAAAAAGAAAGAGGAAAAACGATTACCACAGAGCTGAGAGATCTTAGCATAGGGATCAAGTAACCTGTTTTTCTGATTACATGGAAACCCTTCTGTGAGTGTGCTGATGCAGATACGTGTGTGCGCCACAGATTTAGAAGCAGATCACTTTTTCAATGCTCTAGCCATTTGTATTACTGTTCTCAATCTGTCCAAGTCCTGCAGATGAGAGCTGGAAATACAGTTTATTCCTGCGCAGCGCACCAGGACTTCAATTCTCCTGCTGCAGTAGACAAGTAAATCCTATTAAGGTTGACGGAGATTTATTGATGTCTTGTTGGGGGAAAATTTGGGTTTCTACTTGCTACATGGGCCTTAAAGAAGGGCTGAAGGATGGACTTCGCATGCAAGGATGACTGAAGGGATTGGTTTAGTTCTCTTATGTATGAAAGGCAAACTTCAGTATAGTAGTCCAAATTCTTGTTTGCTCAAAAACTTAGTGAACAGGCTCCCTTGACTGCTGTCACGTTAAAGCAGCCTGGTAATGCCTTTGTTTTCTTCTAAAGGAGAAGGGGGAGCAAAGTCCTCTGTTGTCTCAAGAGGGATTGTAAATGCCAGCTGATGCTTTGCCACACAGATTTATTTAATCTAAGTTATTACTGCAGGTTAGAAACAACGGTGTCTTGGGTTAAAAGCAATATAATGTTTAAACAGAAGGTTCATAACATATTTATAAAACTGGTGCTGTCCAAATAGATTAGCCAGGAGATAATTTTATCCTGTGGCTTCTTACAGCAACATCACTCATCCCATTTATCTGTTTAGTCCAAATTTTACTAAATCCTAAAAAATAAACAGAATTGCTTTCCCCCCTCCTCAATAATAACTGAGCCTGTGAGATGCAATAGGAGTTTGTGCTTTTAATGGCTTCCAAGCCCCTGATCTCATTTCAGGAGTGATCATGCTGGCCTTCCCCTGGAAAACACTGGGACACCCACAGCCATGCACTTCTTGGAAGCAAAGAGCACTGCCCCAGCTCGCTGGGGGCAGCACAATATCCAATTAATAATTTCCACTGCTTAAGCTGGTTTGAAGCCTCCTAAAGAGCAAGGTGCTAAAATCACAATATTTTAAATAAGTAAATAAAGTTGAGCAGTGGTGGTTTAATTAACACTTGGGACACTGCATTTGCTGCAAAAACATCTTATGCCAGTGTAGAAATGCTCCTGTTTAGCAGCAGCTCCTGCCTGTGTCTGGAGAACAGGATAGCCTCAGAGAACTATTAGGAGGGGATGAATCTTGGTTAATCAACAAGTTCACAAGCATGTTCATCATGGGTTTTGAAAAGAGTTAGAGAAGTAAAAATTTGGAGGTAATGAAAACCAACAAACTTTCCCAGTTCATATGAGGTTTCAGGACATTTAGATGGCTATAAATGTGGTACCAATATTTCAATAATTGCTGGGGAATGGAGGGCCAGTTTGAAACACTTCAAACCATCAACTTAACATCTGTATCTCATAAAAAGCATGGAAATAATACTTATGGCAAATCAAAAGAGTACATATGTTGTAGTAATAGTGTAGTAGAAGACAAATGTTCCTTAGGAATGAAAAGTTTAGTGCTCTTTTGTTTGAACTGGTACGCGCACTATGTTATAAAAGTGTTGTAATTAATATTGCATTTCAAAATAAGTCAAATAAGATTTAAGCCTTAGAGACTTCCTGTAGCGTGAACAGCAGATTAGGGACAGAGTGACACAGAACTAAACCATAGTTGTCTCTTGTTCTAGCCTAGGAGGTGACATCCCCGTTCTCTTGGAAATTCACCCTTTAGTCATTAATGGCAAAATCTGAATATTGTTCAGATTAGAAGGCACGTTGTAATGAGAATATGCTATGATCTTTCTTTACTCTCAGTTTTCAAAATTAACAAGTCCTACAGTTTACTAGCTTGTTTTTAAATAGAATAACTGCACAAACATTTGCTGGTGGCTAGTTTAGCATTGGGAGAGTTGTGGTTTGTGCTATCATAACTAATTACATGAACTAAATGGGAAACACGTCTGCTTCATCATCCCACTGCCTCCCTCATCCACCAAGAAAATGTGAGTTGCTGTGAATATTCTCATGCCACCAGCTTTACCCAAACCCTTCTCCAAACCACTTCAGCACAAATATTACATGGCTTAGAAAATAACAGCTTGAAGGCTCATGGACAGCCTCTGAATAAATCCACCATACTTTTCTGAGACTGCCTGTGAAGTATTGTATCCGTCTGTCTTCTGTGAGGGTTATAACAATTGCCAGGGGAGCTGGACCAGCAATATTTGTAGCTCTAAGAGGAGAGAGGGTTGGCAAAGCAGTGTCACTACGTGTTGCTAGTGGTGACCTGCTGAAGGAAGCCTTGAAGCTTGAAGAAAAGTGGTTTGTTCCCCAGTCCACCTTTTCTCTCCCATATCCATTTCAGTGATATGTAGATATCTGGTTTTCACCATCCTTCTGTGGGGCCCTGACTAAAGAGGGCCTTTATCTCCTCTGAGGTCTTTAGGAATTATTGCCAAACACGATTTTAATAAATCACTTTTCTCACTGTAGCAGACTTGGACGATAGAGCCTCTATGGCACCATACTCTAAACATACACATGGTGCTCCTACAAGCTTGTTCACAGCCGGTCCAGATTTTGATCCTATGTATAGTGCCTTGGATCTGGAGCAAGGGGATATTGTCGAGGCTTGGGCAACATTTGGTCCTAATTCGAAAATAATTCAAGCTCTATTTAAATGCTCACTTGGAATCTCTCGCCGCTTGGAGATTTTAGACTGGCAGTCGCATGAGCTATCTAAACTGTAGAATCATGGAAAAGCGTATTCTTATTGAAAGCTGGCTCATTGTATTGTAAACTGGCTAAACCCCAGAATACATTGGCTATGAGATGAACTTGTTCAGAAAGGGAAGATATTTCCAGTTAACTTTTTATAGGGATTTATTTTTAATTTCCAAGGTTTTTTGTTATTATTATTTCTAAAATTGATTTGGTCCTTCAGCAGTTGTTGGTCACTGCCTGTTTCTTGCTGACCACAGCTGTTCACAAATATGACTTTAGTGTTTCTTTCTTGATCGCTACCAGACTACCTTGCTGTTTTGGAGGTGACTTCTGTTCAGGCTGATGTCTTAGTTTGTCTCAAACATTTCCCTGGACCTAGAATTTGGTCTAAATTCACTGTGACAAAACATGGGCTCTAAAATCTTCCCCCCATAAAACAGTCTGTGCTCCTGTATGCTCCTCTCCTTCCTTGTGAACTCCAAGGGCTTCGGTAATGCAGTCTGGTCCTCTTTGACACTTCTACCAAAATATTCCTGGAAGGAATTCCTGGCTCATGCTATGCATTGCTGGTAAGACTGAGAGGATGCCATAAGCTACTTTATACCAGGTACTTGTGTCTACTGCTTCAGGCCTGTCCTGTGTCTCTGTTGTTGACTGCTGCTGTTTTTCCAAAAGGATGGAAAGATGCTGTTGCCTACATGGGGCTGAAATGTCTCATAGGAACTTGCAAGGCAACCTTTGACCATTGGACTCCATGTCCAGCAGCCATCCTGTTGTGACAGTTTTAAAAAAAAGAAAATCAACCATGGATAAGCAGATGGTCTGTTTAATCATTGATGACCTCTGAATCTTCTGACCCTTGCTTTGTGTTGTCCCATCTATTCCTTGCATTTAACTGCTGCCTTCTTCCTAGACAGTAAGAGATGACACACTATTGATAGTTTATGTGCTCGGTGTGTGGCATTATAAGGCTGGAGCCTGTAGGACATGTTAAGGTATAATGGTGGTAATCTGCTTTGGCTGAACTGAAGATAAGAGAATACTGGAACGGGTTGCCCAAGGTGGTTGTGGGTGCTCCATCCCTGGAGCTGTTCAGGGCCAGGCTGGATGGGGCCTTGAGCAACCTGGTCTAGTGGGAGGTGTCCCTGCCACAGCAGGAGGTTGGAACTAGATGATCTCTGAGGTCCCTTCCAACCCAAACCATTCTATGATTCTATGAATACAACATCTGTACAGACACATAACAAAGGTAGAGGAGTTGAATGGGAAGAACTACAGAAATGTAGTTCATCCAGTGGGAAGAACTATGGAAATTATATGTCTGTATATGTTAAAGAATATTCAGTAAGCTGTATGTCAGAAAGAAAACCAGAAAGGGATCTAAAATTATGATTTTTCTTACACACCTAAATGTGTAAGAAAAAAAAATCAGTTAAAATGTTGAGGTTTGATACTTCAATTATTTGGTCATTGAAGTTAAACACTTGGCTTTTAAATGGGAAATTAAGAAGGACAAATATTTTTAACCTAACAGTAAAGCAGCTGATCCTGATTTGCCATTCTGTTAAAAACAGTAAGCAGAGTGAAACACCAAATATAACCATCTCTTTATATATATGTCTATAGATATACATACAGGTAATCCTGTGCCCTACACATTGATGGTTATATCCTGAGCACCTTAACCGGTTGCCAGATAATAGCACAAGAAATGAATTAATTTCAGTGACTAACTAAAAGAGAGTGCAGTTGGCAGCTTGCTCAGAACAGCAGCAAGCGTGAGCCAGCAGCACGGAGGAGGCACAGTGTATCCCAGCTGAGCGTTTATTGTCGAAATTACAGTTAGACTTCTCTTCTCCGATGCAAAGTCCTAGAGCCTTTGACAGAGCCGCTGGGGAAACATTTCTCTTGAACGTTGGCAGATGGAGCTCTTTCCAACGTGTCTGAGCATTTGTCAGAGGTCAATGAAAGGAACCCAGTTTTGGGATCTGAAACATTTTGGATTGATGGTGGTGTTTGGAAATGAAGGGGGGGAGGGCAGGGAGGGTGTGTGTCCCCTGCGCCCTTCCGCTGCCCCTGCAGTGACAGCTGCTTTGGCAATGACAAATCTTGGGATCTTGTTTCCAGGCAAATGAGCTGTTGATGACTAAAGTAATCTGGAAGTACACAGAGAGTTTATAATAAGGAACATAATAAGGAATATATTCATAATGTTGAAGAAACTATCCTGAATTGCCTAATAGTAGAGAACTATTTCAGCTGGACAGGTTTCTGGCACTTTGCCAGAGTTCTGCAATTAGTCTTGAGATCACTCTTAAAGCGTTTTTCAGAAATAGGATCGTAACTAGCACAAGCTAGTAAAGGATTTTGTCTGGAGGAGTCTCATTCATTGAGGCAGGTTGCCTTTCATGCTGATGATCTGTCTACATGAGAGCTGATTCAAAGACTCTTGGTGCTGGAGGTGACATCTGAATTTCTTGCTATCAGGTCAAGTCAAATAAGAGCAATGGAGAGCTGTCAGTGAGAGCTGCCCTGCGCACTGTATGTCCCGTGCCAGAGCACCACGCATGTGCCTGCGGTGGCAGGGATGCAGATGGGCTGTTTAAGCAGCATGCGCTCTCAGACCGGGAGATGTCCACCTCCTAGCAGGACAACCCGCAGTGCCTGCTGCTGCCCTAAACCTGGACCCTTCCCACTGCCCTGGAGGTGCAAAGAACACTGCATGTGTGGAAGGAGGTGGAAGCGGGAGAGGGGTGGTGGGTGACCATGGAGGAGAGAGAAGCAGCATTCCCCATTCCTAGTACAGTCCCCGAGCCCCAGCTTTTTGCTTCAGGAGTTACCTCCATGCCCTCCTATCCAGAGATCTTTATGGCTTTCTGATCTCTGGAGTTGCTTCGTTTAAGTCAGGATTCAGGCCCAATCATAAGAAAAGAGGGAACATTTCTCTTCTATTTCTCTACTTGCTGTACTGATCTCTAGACTGATTAGACTTCTAATGACCACTTTCTTGGAAAAAGATGTAAAAATAATTTTTTTAAAAAAAATCCCAACCAACCAAAAAACCCCAGCTGCTTAATAAACTATAAATAGCTCTCAGGGAACAGAAGTACCAAGGTCTGGCATGTTTTGCACGTATGGTTGCTCACTTCAGAGGGGACAGGTAATGTGAATATTGAACCTCGACAGCCAGGGTTCCTAGGGAAATGCTCGCCGTGCCCCCTCCCTCGTTATTCAGCACACTTGTGATATTTTAGATGCTTATTTGTACTGGGTTGTGAGAGGTTTTGTTGTCTTTAATCTCATAACCTCTCAGTCCTGGCTCAGAGCACCCTGTTTTCATACTCCTCTTATAGTCTAGCCAACCAGCAGCCAGCTCCGCTATTTTTCATTGTGAAATGGAATAAACAACTTGATCTGTAGAAATACTTTTTAATTTCTGCTTTCAAAGCCACAGATTTTTCCCAAGATGGTAAGAAGCTCAGCGGGTTCAGCAGATTATTAGGGTTTTGTTAAATACTTCTTAGGGTTCAAAAATTGGTTGCAGTACTACATTGAGAAGTAAAGACAGCATGTCCTGTGTTCACTTACTGCATTTCTGCTCTTCAAGGGATTTTATAGAATATGTGCTTTTATTTAAGCTCTGCTTATAACACCATAATGGCAACCAATGAGTTGATGATTGAATTCAGAAATTAGCCTGCTGGCTGCCATCCTCTGAAGGAAGGAAAAACATTCCTCATGGTTCACTGGAGCTGATACTAACGCATAATTTCTTCCCAGTGAGGTCAAAATATATATTTAAAAAAAAAGGAATAAAAAATTCTAGATATTTTTTAGGTTGGTTGTGCCTGGAGTTTTTGTGGCCATTGTTTGCTCTGGTATTTTTTAACTCTTGCAATAGATGCTGTCTGCCAGTAGATTTTGCTTGTGTTGGCCCATAAGGAGAAGCCCCAGTCAGCCAAGTCGTCATGGGTAGCTTTCAATAGATATCTCATTCCCTGCCCTCAGGGAGCTTCTGAGCAGTTATCTAGTAACAAACACATGGTTTTATTAGTAAATATGACACGATCTCAGAGAGGAAAGTCCTAAATGATAACAAGTAAATAAAACTTTAAACAAACAAAAAACCCCGCTGATGTTACCTGTGCAGGTTTCTCAAGGCAGGCTCCAACATGGTGCTCTACCAGATCTAGCGAGACTGCTGCCAGTGGCTAATCTCTGCTTGTGTCATGGCTGCGTTAATCACTGTCACCCTAATTCCTGGTAATTAGACTCAACCTGAGAGAATATCAAATACCTCAAACAACTATGTTTGCAAAAAGGTCATGAGGAAACTTAATGATCTTGATATGAAGGTAAAGTTCATCCTAAGTTTTTGTCCAGGTGGCGTTAAACTGAATCAATGGGTGACGCTGTCCTTGCAGAAGTGCATACCTTGTAGAACTGGATCTTGAGCCAAAGGCAGGTCCTGCATGCCTACATGTATGGCTTCCACGGAGTGGAAGTTCAATTTTTTCCAATGTACCTGTTTAGTTATGAGGTGACTTCCCATTTTCAGATTGATCAGACAACATTTTAATTTTGATTTACTGCAAATGAGTGGAGTATTAGGTCCTTAACAGCTAAATCATTTGAATTTAAATGTTCGTGACACCTGCCTTGCGGTAACAGAGACATACGTGAGCGTACATTTAACTTCCGTGCCTGTGAAAGGCCCATAAACTCCTGTGAAAGGTTTGTTAGGAAGCTTCCAGTAAATAATAGCAGATTTTTCTCGTAATTTCTCTTCAAACTTCTGTAATTGAACTGTATGTAAGTAACCTCTAAAATATATTGTATATAAACATAGACGTTTGCATACACTTTGCAGTTTTCTGGCAACATTAGAAATGCTTTGATCTATGTAGTTGATCTTATTTTTAATTCCTTGAATAATGTTATTTTCTACTGATCCATCTGAGAGGTTCTGTTAGGCTGCTCTTTCCTCAGCTCCAGTGATGTGACACACATATCCTCTCACCAGCAGAGCTGCCTGGACACCAGTTCAGAGCAGCCAAGAAACAGCTGGAGGGGGCAAGTGGAAGCATGTGGTTTTTTCTCATGTTTATCTTGGCATTTTCAAGCAGTCTGAGCTTTTCCAGACTTGTGTATTTGTTAATACCAAAGAGAGGAAATAAGTCATTTATGTTAAAATAGAGAATGAATGCAGAAATACATATCTTTGGCTAACTGCAAATTTAGCATAGCAGGGAGACTTGTATGGGTTGAACAGAAAACCACTGACAGAAAGGGAACTTTCTACACTATCAGACTAGCTACCAAGTATTTGAAAGTGAAATATCACTAGAACAAAACAACAAGCAGTTACTTTGCTTCTAAATTTTTAACCTTTCAGTCTTAAGAAAGCCATCTTAATAGAAAAAGTCTCAAAAAATAAGTCTGCAAAAAAAAATTTGCAAAAGAATTAGACCTGAAAATGTTTCCTCCTCCCTCCACCATGGTCCAAGCTGTTTTCTGTTTCTTCTTCATGATCAATCAGCGTGGACGAGCTGTAGGAATGTGCCCAGAAGGCACATACAGCCTTGAGTATCCTATGGAAAAAATTTCTTCTGTCATCATGTCGAGAGGGATGTGGCTTTGATCCTGACAGCTGTTACCGAATGGCCCCTTCTTGCTCCACTCCTCTCCCTTTCTCGTGGCAAAGACTGAGGAGTACAAGACAAGTTGGTTCAACCACAGGCAGGACTGGCCCCTCCAAGGAGGCAGCAGAGGGCTTTCCAACTCTGTTTCTGAAGGGGAAGGTATGTAATTACTGGCCTTCAGATGGAAAACGTGCTGAGCACATTTTCAGCAGATATGGACCTGCCTGTAAAATAAAAAGAACATGTTCCTCAGCTTTACATCCCAGTCCTTCGCCGAGCCTCTCTAGTTCATGACAGCTGCCTGCTTTAGTGGTGCCAGAGCATGTCTTTGAGACTTTTTTTGTCGTAGCTAGGGGGAAGTTGCTGCATGAGATTGTAACGCTCCTGAATGTGCCAGCATCTGGGTGATAGCTCCTTGCTGTGGACCAGTGCATCCGCACCTGGGAGGTGCAGGGGTGGGCAGCAGAGCGGTCATTCTGGGGACATAAATCCCCTTTTTGGTACAGCAGTCAAATTTGACAGGGAGAGTGCTGCCAATTATGTGATAGGGCTTTCAGGTTGTGTTGGAGTGCTCACGGGAGCAGCGCTGTTGAGTTAAAACCATATTTACCTCCAGAGAAGCCTGGCATTCAGGGCTAACGTGGGATTTGGCCCAGGCCCAGCAAGTCTGTGACAATGCCTGGTGTAAATTGATTACCGAGCTGACTCGAGCAAATACAATTTAGGACTTGGGAGATGATTAATGGTTTGAAGAGAGGCACATAGCCTGGCTCAGCCTTGCCAGAGCTGTCAGCCTCTCCTGCAGCATGGCAGTTCAGGTTAAGTGAGTTTTGGGGATTTTCTGGCTGACAGCAGGACAGGACTTACACCATTTGTTATTGCTGCCTGTGTCAAATCGCTTCAGTCCAGCCAATTGCTCCATGCAAGTTGTAGCAGCTTTTTTTCTTAATTAAATATTTGTGATTTTTTTTTTTTTTTTTTAGTTTACACTTTGATTCTAGTTTTATCAATAACTAAAATCTGAGGTCTTTGTTCAAGCACATGCACACTGATAACTATAAAATAATGTTCTGAGAAAGGACCATGTAAAGAAAGAGCAAGATGGCTTATCTAAATCTTCATGTTTAATATTATTGTTTCTCTTTTGAATTGCCCGTTATTGTGACAGATTGTCTCTTTTTAGTTTACAAGCTAGCTTGAAAATCATAAGTAGTTTATGCTATTAAAAGGCACTGAAACAATATCTCCTACTTTTATGTGTCTAAAAGACTAGCAATTTTAACGTTCCAAAAATATTTAATTTACTATAATTTAAAGGCAGCTTCAAGTTACTAATAACTACATCCATATGTTTTTGCATGCTAGGAACAGGAATATATGGGCTAGCAGTAACATCTCAGTTGCTGAATACATCAATCCCGAAAAGTTCATCTGGAGATTTTTTAATGGACAATGATTTCTATTGTTTCCCATTTTATGATTCAAATTGCTAATGTTTTAAACATATGGGTTGGGGGTCCTAAATCCCAAGATTTTATTTAAATGTTTTTAAAAATATTTAAATGCTAAAAGGAAATAAATTTAATCTTTAAGATGCCATCTCCACAATCAAGAGGGTAGTGAAACATAAATGGCTCCAGTTTCCAGGGTTTAAGAACACAATTTATCAGGGCGCTTGTAGTAAAAATGCATTGGTGCCAATGCTGGTTTGGTTTGAAGTTTAAAATGTCTAGTTTAATCAGTTGCTAAATGTCTGACAAGAACAGAGATGGGTGTAAGTCTCAGTGATGCCTCAAAGAAATCAAGGTATAGCTCTGTGTCCTCTCCTGGGGGCACGTTCCAGCCTGGTGGCAATAGGTGCCCCTTGCACAAGGGGGCTGGAGGACCAGTGTCACCAAGCCACAGCCTTTTGCTTGCTAGGCGACCCTGGGGCTAGCGTTACGGGGAGGAGTGGGGCATATTTACCTTTAAGTAGAGCAGGAATGATATCTCATGTTTATACTAATTTATTCAAGGCTTATATTTAATACAGAACAGAGATATGATACCAGGGTGCTACCATAAAACATCTTTGAGACAAGATAAATTATAATATGGAATGCTATTAGTGTATTAGGCTGAAATTAAGTCACAAATGCCACAATAAATAAAAACAGAGTACAATAAGCTTGATAAAAACCAAAGCTTTCTGTTATCTCCCAGGTATCTTCAGTACATTGTGTCTTATTGCAGCAGAACGACATCAGTTCATTTCTTACTGCTTTCAGGAAATGACAATAAACTGGTCACTCAGCCTATAGCTCTAAATATTACGATGCATAAATCAAAATTCACTTAGAATCCTTAAAGAATTGAATATACCAAAAAAAATCTGTATTGTTCTTCTGCTCAGTATAGGAAACAACACGAGGAAACTTGATATATTTTTCATATTCATAGAATCATAGAATGGCTTAGGTTGGAAGGGACCCTAGAGATATCTAATCCAACCTCCCTGCCAGGGTATATTCATGGAATATTCAGGTGAAGGTTTCTGTCAGGCTGATTAATTTAAAATGAGCAGAAAAACAGGATCTTGCATTTAGCATCCCTGGAGGTATTTAAAAGATGTGTAGATGTGCTGCCTAGGGACATGGTTTAGTGGTGGGCTTGGCAGTGCTGGGTTAATGGTTGGACTTGGTGATCTTGAAGGTCTTTTCCAACCTAAACGATTCTATGATCTTCAGTCATTTTCTTATTGCCTGGTGCAATCTTCCTGGAAGCTCTCCTAATAAAATGAACTGCAAGTTGTCTATCCAGCTTTCCAAACAGCATCTATTGATTTTTAGATTTTTGGCTATAGAGTTTACAACTTTTGAACCTTTCTAGAAGGATAACCTAGCCCAGACACTGTACTATTTCTGGTATTGAAGTCTGCCTCACCACATGACACTGTAGTCAGGCTTGTTTAGCTAGCTTGGGTTTCTTCATGTGGTAATAATTTGTTGTACTGAGTTTTCTAATTCTTCCAGAGAGTTCAAGAATCTCTTTCTCCAGAAGAAAGTCAAAATTAGTAATTGATGTTCACTTTCTTGCCACTTTTCTGCTAATTTCTCAGAGCTCAAATGGTTGTACACTTGCTGTTCAATGCCAAGTCCCATTGAATCCTGCTGGGAGTTTAGATAAAGTCTGAAGGACAAAGATGAACATTTGGCATATGTAGTCACACTTTTAAAAACACATTATAAACCTAAATGGAAATCATCAGTCTTTTTTTCTTCAGAAGGAGGTAATAACCACTGAAAATGGAAATATAAACCTGCCAGTTTCCAGTCCTGAAAAAATTACAGATTCCTGTTAAAAACCTCCTCTAGTTCGCATAATGCCTTTATTTTTCTACATTATTCAGCTTCAGATAAACTTCAAATTACTGAGTCTTGAAAGGGCCCCCCTAAGCAAGTGATTCCTACCCGTAGTATTATCTGACAACAGCAGCAGTGGTTAGGTTGGCCAAGTCAATGTTTACCAGATGTTCATTGCATTGACACTTGCGAAAATATGTCCTGTAATTGAGACTTTTTCCTCAGCTTACGGCTTTTCCTGCTGTTCCCAGATTGCTTCCAACAGTCAAAAGAGGGGTGCTGCAGAAAAGCCAGCAGGACCATTATTTGTGCAGGAGCCTGATAAGCTAGAAATATCAGAGTAGGTTTCTTAACAGGAATAGAGAGGTAAATAACATAAATACATTTTAGCCATTAGAAAAAAAAAGCAAAAGAAAACCTGAACTTACTTCTCATTTACTTGAAATCAATTTTTATATGGTTGCTTTCCCACATTTGGAAGAGTTGAGAATCTTGAAGGGTTTGGAAAATGATGTGAGCTCATCGTATGAAAAATATTGTTTGATTTCCACTGTGGCCTGGATAGAGATCTGATATGTTTTCTCTGTGGGAAAACATAACCCACTGAGCAAAAGTGGCTTGACTGAACAAGGAGATACCAAAGCATGGCAGAAGTAAGAGGGAGATGCAAAATAACCTTAGGGAAAACAAGGCAAGCTGTAGCACAAGCATGCCCTGCTTTTTATGAAAAACTACATAACTGGCTAAGCGTGAATTTAGAAACAGACTGGTGCCTTGTTAGACCTGCAATGGGGAACCCACTGCAGAGCAGCAGCGCATGGAGCTGGGTGTGGGAAGGGAAGCAGGCTGTGGCCTGAGCCTGGGTCCTGGCGTGGTGTCCTCTGCAGCAAAGCGGGGGCAGGAGGTAACTGTGGTGCAGATTTAATTACTAGGGAAAGGACAGTGCAGGGCATGTTGAAGCATCTCTGGAAAAGACTATTTTTTCTCCCTGAAATAGTATGTTCCTTTTAAAAAACAACAACAACCACCCCCCCCCCAACCCCAAACAACCCCAAACCTCTTTAATTATATAATACTTGTGTAGCTCTAAATATAAAAATATTTGTGCTAAGAAATTTCCTTGTACTTGTTTTGAAGGTCATCTGATGCTCACTGCCTTTTTCAAGAATACGATGTGCTTTACTCTCCATCTTTTGTAATGAGAGGAGAGGAAAAAATAATAGTTTTATAACTGCAAGGAGACTAGAATTTATCCCCAACCTTCTTCACAACGTGGGATCAGAAATCGCTCAAGCACAGATTAGCTGAAAAGGAATAAATTAAAGCTAAATTGCTCCGCATCGACTAATAAATAAAATAAATGGCCATCATCCCAGATGAAATACTCAGATAAGTATTTCGAAAAGCGCATCTCCTTGGCATTTGCTGCTGTGCTGCAGCTCCAGAGGAGATTCATTAGGTTGGAAATGATGCTCAGTATCTCTTTAACTTTTTATTCTCATGATCATAGATTAATCACATTCAAAATGCAGAATTTCTCTGTCCTGAAATGTGTTGGTGTTGTCTCTAGTCAGGAAGAAAAGTTGAACTACCGTGGCTTTTTGTAAAGGAAAAGCTGAAATTTTGGGTTTTACAAACGCCTGGCTACGGTTTTTAGTGTTTTCTCGAAGCTGTACTTTAGCTGCACTTTTGATGTCCACCTATATACTGATGTTCACTCTGAGGAAAACACATTTGTCATTGGTCTTGTAAGATAAAACCTATAGAAAATTTCCTTCATGAAAAATATTTTTTCATGAAAATTGCTTAGAGAGAAAATTCCTGCAGAAATCGTCATTTGAGTAAAAGCAAGTAAACAAATGAGAAAACAACTGTTTTTCTCAGCCATCTGTACAGGCCACTACAAATAACACAGCTCCCAAACTGCTACACGTGGCAGGCTCTGTGTTAAAATTCACAGGTGTGGTTTTCACTTCAGTATATCCGTTGTTTTTTGTTGTTGTGCCTACAGTTACTTGTATATGCATCTTTATCCGGAAAGCCCATAATAGTCTTAGCTACTGTCTGCACTCATTGTTCCAAAAGAAAAGCAAAAGCTCACAAGCATCTTCCTCGCTCTGAAAGGGCCTGACACAAAACAGCGTTCACCTCCAGCAGGTGAAAACTCCCTGGGTGTGCTAGCAGGGGGTGCTGAAAAGCCATGTGCTGACATGAGCCGCGCTCCCCTGGAACTCGGTGGAAAGCCTTTTGAAACAGGTAGGGAATAAGCTGATAAAAAATAGGAATAAATTTAGTTCAGTACCTGCTTTCAGTAATTACCAGGGAGCTGTGGGCAAGATTAATGGAGGGTATAGTCTTACAGAACTAGAATGAAAGTACTCAAGTGAAGATACTTCTTATAATTAATATTATTATTTTGATAGAAACTGAAATAAGAATGAATATTTCATTTGTCAGTTTTTTAATAGGAAGCCAGATAATTCACAAGAGCTAATAATTTTAAGTGCTTAAACTTAACTATCTGATCAGATAAGCTATGAAAAATCTAAATAGATGAGAAGGAACATGTCCTCAACTCCAACTGATGAAAATAGTTTGTTTCTTAGCTGGCCCATCTAAGAGCATACTGGCTATTCCTCTTCTAAGCTGTTCTCATCTCCTGTGTGTTTAGCTGAGTAATATGAAACGTACCCTTTTACTGTAAATTCAGTTTAGTTGCCTGAATTCAATGGGTTGTGTGACTGGGACACGTAGGTGCCTCTCATCCAAGGGCATATATTTGCAGTGTCAAATATTCTACAAGCAAATTCATTTTTAGAGTAAACAGATTCCAAACTGCTGATAGATCTATGCATTATCTTAAATCTATGCTGAAGAAACAGAAAAGAAAATGAATAGAGACTCTATGAATACACCACAGAAACCTCCCCCCACCCCAAATCATTCCTTAACAAGATTAAGTGAATTCTTTCTATTTGGTGAACTTTCTGTATGGTATGTTCTCCTTGCAGTTCTGACGGTGGTTTCACATCACTGATACAAAACTGGTTTTCCTCTCCAAATTTGGGTCTAGTTTAGCTACTGTGCAGTATATAGCCCAGACCTTGCAATGGCAAGTCACAGTGAAGTTCCTCTGAAAATAATATTCTGCTGCCTAACTTTTCTGCTGCTAAAGTTGCTTATTGGACCAAATCACTTATCTTGGAATCTTTTATGCTAGGGAGTCCTTTATGATGTCACAAGAACTCAAAATTTTATTTCCTTTCTCAGTTCCTGTTCCCCCTCCATTCTTGTTTTATAGTTTCACTCTATAACTTCAACTTATTAACTTTCAAATGATAGCAATTCTCTCCTTTGTGAAGTTAGATCCCTGCTAAAAGCAGAAATTGCTGACCTTGTAAAAAGAACCCAAAATCCCCTAAAATAAAAAAAACAAACCCACAAAACCAAAACCAAACAAACCACAAATGAAAACTTTCCCCACCCTTCCCTGCTTCTTTGGAGCTGTGTTGTATCCAATGACTGAATGTTTTTATGTCTGTTAAGTGACTGCTTGGTTACATCACATTGCATCCTCAGAGACGAAAGGAAGGATGCTGGAAAATGTCTCCCTTTGAAGCTGTTCCAAGTATGTGATTCTGGCTATTTTAGTTACGTTAAGTTCTTTCTACCATCCCTCAGGCGACGTGATGATCAAAGACAAGCCAGAATATCCCAAGAATTGATTCTGACTATTTTAAATACGAAAGAACAGGAAAATTAAAAGCATGACAGAACCAAATCAAACTATGATTACTTCAGACACTTTCTCTTTGGGAACGCCTATGAAAGGTCAGGTCTGCCTGCAGCATGTTAACATATCTGAGGGTCCTCTTTTATGTACAGGCCCATTACAAAGTTGGGCAAGAGAAATTTTATTTTCTTCTAAATAGTCTTTTGTAATAAGAATAGAGAAATTTTAATTTCTTCTAAGGAGCCTTTTGTAATAAGAATGCAAATTAGAAAAAAAAAAAAGCAATTCTTGTTCATTCCTATATGAGCAAACCCAGTATTTGTCAAAAGCTGCCCAGGGGGGCACAACCATCGAGTGAATTTCCTGTGCCTCTCTCTGCTTACCGAATGTTAGCTGAAGCTTTGTCTCCTGCAATAGCCTCTGAGTGATTCAGTATTTCAGGAGCAGGAGGACAAGGATCACCTGGGCTGGTGTCTTCTACACCTGCACAGAAGGGAAATGTTTTTTCTTCTCTGAGTGGACTCTTAACTTTGTGCCGATTAACTATTCATTGGTGCAGTTTCGTAACAGGCTGGTCTTGGAAATAGCTCAAGGGTTGGTTAAATGTATAGCCATCATATTTCCACTCTCCTTTGTTGTTGAGAAAATAAGAGTATTTTATCATTAATGTTTTAATTTTAACATCTTGAGATTTTTTTTTTTTAAATAACCTATTAAAACTTAACTTCTTGGAGCTTAACTTCCTAAGTTAAAACTATGTTAAAATTAATCCATGCAGACTATTTTATATGCCTCTATTTCCAGCTATAAAGTTGGAATAAATTGTTTAGACATATTTAATCTTTTCAAAGCATCTTTTAAACTTAACAGTAATTCAGGAAGTCATTATAATTTTCCTTTTTAAAATCCTTGGATGGAAAACTCAGTTTTTTAGTTTTGACGATGAGCATGCTTATAAATTTTCCAAAACATTTGTAATTCATGTAAAAAAATTATACTTAGCTGCATAAAGCAATATAAAGGTGAAGCATTGTGTATTTTCACCTGTTAATTTCACAATTCACGTAACAAACGCCTCTGGTTATTTTATACAGCTTCTGTGCAGTACTTGCAAACAAACATCTCCAAGAGAAACCACCAAAATTAGTGTGAGAATTAGTTGAAAAGAAGCAATATATTTGCTACAACTTTTTCCAGTTGGTAGAGTTTTTCTTCAAGTTTGAATAGTTTTCAGTGATTATAAAAGAACCTACATCTGATAAGACAATTTTTGAATTTGAAGTTGCTGCTTTTGATTGAAAAGAGGATATGAAAAAGTCCAAAGACAGATGTAGTTAATGAGATAGTTTTTGCTTCTGTTAACGAATCTTCTTTCATTTGGCACCACTGTATACGTGGATATATATATAGAGAGAGATAATAGAATATTGCTGTGTGTATGAGATGCTGGGACTCTCCACTGAACTCGAGTTTCATTGCAGAGATGCACATTCCCTCTCCACCTAACTAGCATCTTCTTTCAAAGGATCTTTGAAGACAGGGTTTCAGTGTTGACCAAAACATGGCGTTCCCACCTGTGGAAGAACATGTGTTGCTTGTAAATAGAAGGGAAATTTTAAAAAGAGCTTTGTATAAATCAGGGTTCTAATAGCCAGGCTGAGCATACGCGCTTCCAAAAATCAAGTACAAGAGAACAGCAAAGAAAACTGAAGAGAAATAGAAGTAATAAAATCCAGCTTTTCAAAGACGTCACAAGCACAGCAGGGCACCACTGACAACAGTGGTTTATTTTTTCTTCCTTGCTTTCTTTCTTTTGTGTGCTTTAGACTTTTCCTGTGGTGTAAACAAAAAGGAAAATATTCCTGGAACATTTTCTATTTGTCTGGACATCTAGTTTAGTAAAAAAGCGGCACTAAATATAAACAAATGTCATTTAAATCATCAGAGGTCAAAAAAAAGGAGGCCGTGATCTATTATAGCAATAAGTTATATGAATTTCATTATTAAACATGTTGTTGTTATAGCTACCAGGCTCAGGGTTGGTTTTGGAACAGAGACCATCCAAGCACATTGACACTTTCTGAAAATTATATTACTCCCGTTTGAAATGACACAGAACTATTTATTGCTTCGTCACCATTTTAATCTCTTATTTAATAATATTTTATTCGGTTGAAAATTACGATACACAATAAATTCTACCAGATTTGTATCTGGTGACCGCTCTTGAATGACAGCCAGAGAGCTTTCACTGCGGGATAGGAGCAGTTAGCCGAGCAGCTCGGCAGCTTCTCCGTGCTCAGGCCTGAGGCTCAGACGTTACCTGCGCTGACGTGTGGAGTTTGGCAATTTTGGCTGAAAGGAAGGCAGAGGAATGCAACATTTATTTTATGTCACCTTTCCAGTTCTGTGGAACCAGCAGGTGGTGATTTAATGACCTTTTTTTTGAAAAAAAAGCTTGGCTGAGTACCGTGACAAGCAATGACAGACTTTTGGTACATAGATGTAATCAGTAATGTTGTTTTCACATCATTCAACATTAGGACTCTTCCGCGTGACTCTTTTAGATGAATCCTGCAACCTGACATGTTTGTGTATGCGTACGTATGAATGTACACGTGTTATGTATGTGTACATACGGGTGTACATATCAGGTATAGGATGCGCAGGCCTGTGCATGTATTCTTCATGACTTCAATAGTTTCAGTAATGACTAGTTTAAAACCACATTTTAATAAGATATTAATTTTAAAACTCCACTGAATCAGGAACTAAGAAAGGTAGATTTTACATGGCTTCAGATTTTGGGCTGATTTACACCCTAAACCAATTTATGGATAAGGCAGGGAAGGACTTAGCATGTGGAAAAGGAAGCCTGGGAATAAAAGTTTTTTTTGCTGTAAAAAGGATGATACTGAAATACACAAATTTTACCCATTATCTGCACCTTTTTTTTTTTTTTTTTTATCTTATATGTTTTATGCTCGTTAAGGAACCAAAGCTGTTGTGGTTATTGGTAGACTCCCTGGTAGAAGCAAAGAACTTTGTTTCTTAACTTCATGTGATGCCATGTGCTTATGCTGTGAGCAAAGAAAAGCATCTTCTGACTTCAGGGAACCTAACTGGCTGTCGGACAGTGTAAATACTAACTCAGGGTTGGAGAAAGGTCTTCTGCTTTTGCTTTATTTTTCTGATAGAAATACAGTGTTTTCTGAAGCCCAGCAGGTGTGAGAACATCTCACCTTTGCCATGCAGCACTATGTTTGGGGTTGCTATTGCCCTCTTCTGTAACAGCCCTGCACCCTGCTCTACAAATAGGTTAGACTATTGCATCTGAGTTCATAAATAAAGATAATGCCATATAAAAGTTGTGTAAAACAGAATCTACATAAAGACCTCTGCTTTAGATCTAGTCAGTGGAGAAAAATAGGCATTTCCTGTGGAATTAATCATCCCGATGCAGTACGTGAAATAGATCAGGAGCAAAAGATATTGGAGGAGTACCCCAAGCACAAAATATCACTTCAGCTATGTAAAACCTGTTACCCGTAACCAGGTAAAATAGGCTGAAGTCATATGTCTTAATAAAGCTACTTTAATAACAACTTATGATTGGCTCAAGCAGACTGCCTAACAGATGTCTCTTTTTTTTCTTCTTTTATTTTTTTCTGATTTTTGCACCTTATTTTTAAAACAGTTATGTGCAACTTGCTTCAGGCTTCTGAAATAGCTTTTCCATTACTGGGATCTGATAAAGCACTAAAAAATTGCTCTGGTAACTGTTAAGGACAGGTTCTGTTAGGAGCATTGAAATGAGAGAAAAGAGATATACTTAATGGAAGGACTGCCCACAGAGGGATCTGTTGCTAATAGCTGCACAGTACTTTATTGTATGTTGTTCATGATTAGGAGATGTAACGTGGAATTCAGAGCACTTGGGGACCTCCTCAAGTTTCCCCACACCCCTCTGCTCTCTTGAGTTTGCATAGCATTCATCTCGGTGGGAAGGTTTAATCACCTGTCCCATAGGGATGCTACCACATGCATGTGACTATGCTGGTTCACACAGAGTTTTGAAATCTGGAAAGTTCATCTTCCACTTAACTGTATGCTTTAGCAGTCAGGTGTGACAATGAAAATAAGATATTTTGCGTGTGTGCTGGGAGATGTGAAGTCAAGTTTGAGAAGGTGGTTCTGTCTTAGAGATTTTGCTGGCTGCACAGTGACTGAGCTTGCTTTTATTTTCCTATAAAGACATCCATTTGGGGTGTGTGTCCCATCAAACAACAAACCAGGACATAGTACAAGCAACTTAGCGTGTTAAAAGAGGTTTACTTATTTCTCAAAAAGAGAAGTTAATGCATTTATACCAGGGGCTAGGAGGATCACAGCGATGGAAACACGGATGAGAAGCAACCCTGTGTATCTGGGCATTCATTCAGTATTGTTGGTCTAACTATTGTTACTAAGTATCGTCTAAGAAAACACTGCAGGAAGGATCCTAAATATTCTGGTGTATCATTTACTGCAAAGCTGTTTGCTTGGGAACACTTTGGTAGATACACAGCTCACATCAAAGGGCGTTTGAGAGAATTCCTAAGGCGGTGGGATAATATGGAAGAAAAGTGAATGCCAGGAAAAATTAACTCTTCTTGAAATCCTATACATTTGAGTGCTGTATTCCAGTGCTTAAAGCTGCATTTTCACTTAGCAAGCTGGAGCTAACCAAGCAGGCAGCTGAATAGGTGGTCTGTCTTTGGCTTACGTGCAGCTCGAGCATCCAGGTTGGGCTGCTGGTTAATGGCAAGTGAAACATCTTTTGCCTTTGCTATCTGCACCCACCAGCATGCCAGGGCAGCGGGGGCAGCTTGCTGCTGTAGTGATGGCCTCTGAGAGCTTGGGCTAGTCAGGGTCTGGTGAAGTAAGCAGTAATGAAACAGGATTTTACTGAAGTGTTACTTGTTTGCTAGTTTGTACCTAAAAATGCTTGTAAATACAGTATCAAGAAGGTTTGCCCTACAGGCTCTAACTGCTCTTACAAATGTCTGCAGAAGGATTTAACCAATATGTAAAGAATGTCAAATATTTATATATAAACCCTACACAAGATTCTCATTTTGAGTGACATAGGGAGGGAAAGGCACATGTCCTTTGTGCCTCCCTGTAAAGACCCTGTACCAGGAGACCAGCAGCAAGGGGACGGCAGAGCGCTGATTTGTCGTGGCGTTGAAAAACACAAATACAACCATCACAACTTCCAGGTATGGAAGACTGTCTTTTAGGGTATGTCAGTGTGTAAATATTTTTATAGATTCAAATCTTGGTGGCAAAATGAAAAAAGTCACGAAACTGGGAGAATCATAGATATAAGCCATTGCTCAGCATGCCCTCCTTTACTTGGAAACACAGAGGTTGAGAATTCAAATTTCTGATCAATTTTTTTTCTGTTCCCATTGGGATTCTTTCTTGAACACCATTATAATATCATTATTTCTGGAAGTTTTGTTCTGGTTTCATGAGCCTGTCCGTGGGTTTTGGAGGTTCAAATTACTGACAAAATATGTAGCAGCACATGCCAGTGTAACTGTAAAGAATTCCATAATGGAAGTGTTAGTCACCAGCATTGCTTATCAGAGCAAAATAAGCTCTCACATAGACATTTCCACAAGGATGCCAAGCCATTTTGTTAGGTATTTGCACCAGCTGACCAGAGTCAATAGGAGTTTTCTTTCTCAGCACTTTAATTAGCTGATGCTGAGAAAAATAAAAATATTATAGTTTAAGAATTAGTTTACTGGTTCCTAATATATTTGCTGGAGAGTCTTTGGTTCTCTTTCAATATTTCATTCAGTACAATACACACCACGCTTTCATTTTGTGGTTTATTCACACTACGCTACGCTACACTCAGTCTTAGCCAAAAGGCCGAGGAGCGGCCATCCTGACCACCCTGAACCCTTTCCCCATCTCTATTGCAAATGCCCCTTCCTGTAGAGCTTATAAAGAGGAATCACTGTCTTTTTCCACCATGTCCAGTTGGTAACTGTCATGTCAAGGCTCCTTCTACTGCCAGACATCCTCTTTCCTCTTGTAAGGCTCCACCATGGCCCTGTGGGTATTCTGGAGCAATTTCTCGACAAGGCTCACGTTTCATAGCTCCTTTGCTTTCTCACAATTATACTTTCTGCAGTTTGTGGCACTTCTGTGCTGTCCTTTCATGTAAGCATTCAGTTTACATGCATGATAAAATTTTATAGCTTTTCAGCATCTGTCAAGTGTTTTTTAGAATCAAATTAATTTCTTATTAATCTTCTGTGCTAACAGTCAAGTTCCTCTTTGTCTAAGGCAAAGCCATGCAATGAAGGGGAGCTTTCTATTTGATTATCAGTTGAACCCTTCTGCTTTTTGCACTTTCCTCCTTCAAAACTATACTGAAGCTTTTTATGACCTTTTGTGTGTGTGTGTGTGTAGCTGACATCAAGTGTATAACTGGAAATAATACAGAAAAGATCTATAGCAGATTTACATCTATTCCTTTTTCCTCGTACTCTAAGTTTAGCCTTCAGATTCACTTTATTACAACTCCTTGCATCATTATTCAGAATATTGGTCATAACTACAGTCTTTCTTCCACAGTTTCACTACAAGTTTATCTTAGTTGAATCTGTTACTTGTATGCAGTGTATAAAAACTGCTAAGAGACTTGCATGAAAGTCAATAATTAGTTGTTAGACCATTAAAAATTCCTTCCACTTATGTGCATGCATAACGGTGTCTGAGTTTCATAAATACCTCTGAAATTTTAAGAGCTATAAATATAACTGGTCCCTAGGGAAGCTTTGTGAATGCTTTTTCCTAGCCTGTCATTTAGATATGTCAAATCAAACTGGGAACCCAAATTTCACCGCCCAGGTTTGGAAATGGTGTGATTAACATATGTTTACATTGCTGCTGAGGTAGAAGAGGGACCTATCTGCAGAGAGAGGCAATGGATGCGGAGGACACGATGTCAGAAATGATATGCACTTGGCGGGGTTTTGCTCTGGTCCGCTTCTGAGTTCTGCCGGGGAGTCTGTCTGGCACACTATTAATTTACTCATCTAGCTAATTCTCTCATCAAGATCCCAGGTATTAATCAGGCATTAGGGCTGCCGCAGACTAGCATTACGTGGTGGTGCTGGGGCACAAGGAGAGCCGGGGCTGTCCCACGGCTTGGTGCCAGTGCAGAGGGGAGTGCCCAGAGGGCTATGAGCTCCTGAGTCCTCTTACCCCAGGCAGCTGGAGCGAGGCTGGAGGTCCAGCTAGAGCGTTAATGGGTTTCCATGGGTTTGAGGGCTTTTGGCAAGATACCTCAGCTTGTTGCAGAGTTTCTGGGCATGCATCGTCCCATGCAGCAGCCCACAGCAGGGATTATTCTGGCTGTTCGCAACCCCACCAAAACAGGCACGTGGCTGCGCGGGCTGAGGGCTACTGCTGGGTGGGAGACAGTTGCACGGCCTCCCAAAAGATTCTGGCCTTCTTTTTCCTTTCCCCTAACCTTCAATAACCAAGTAGCTTCATCTTCTTGGTGCTATCTTGATAATGAATAACCTACACTGTTCTTGCCTTCCGTTGCACTCCATGCACACCCATGTGTACACCTAAGCAAAACTGTCACTTGAGATTCCCACCAGCCAAGAAGCTTTACAGCCACTGTTGCTGAAGAGCAATGACCCTGGGATAGTAGTCGATTTATCCTGATGGGTTGTACTAATTACAGTTTATGTTTTGTTTTTGAGAAGGAAAAAAATAATATATTTTATATTAAAGATACAAACGAAATGACATGCCAAGTGTTACCTCCTGTCATAAAGTATGTGTGCACATTCAGCAGTTTTTCCATGCCTGTATTGGGATGTCTTCACCTAAGGCAAATTGTTTCCACATACACCTATGTGGTTTTACATTCATTCAGCCAAAGAAGTTTAGGTAATGAATTTTACTATATGTAGGTGAAAGGTAATACCTAAAGTATGTTGAGCAAATTTTTTTTTTTAAGACACGCTGATATGAATCTGGATTTATCATCATGTCCTAAGCATCCATCTTATAGTAAATATTATAATTAATTGTATTTATAAGCAGCTGAAATTTACTCTAGATTTTCCTGTTCTTTTACTTTAAACAGCAGGGTTCATAAATGTGTTTTAAATTCCACAGGTTAGATTTTTATTCCCCTGCCCCCCCAAGCATGGATTTCCCTTCTTCATTTTATGAAGAGTTTAGAAGCAGATATTTTTCCTTTCAGCTTACCAAGGGATTAATAATATAAAACTTGGCAAGGAAATTGCCGTCTGTGAACTGGAGTGAATATTACTTGATGTAATCCAGATATAATAGTTCCTTGTGCCGGCTGTACCTTTTGCAGCATAAAGAACATAGGAACGGTTTAGTGGCCTGTGTAAACAAAGAGGAAGCAACTTTAATTTGTAGATATGAAGGAAGAGGTTTTTCATGTATTTAACGCTGAGAAAATAGGATTTTAAAATAGTTCCAGTCTGGAGAAAAAAAAACAACATCACCAACAAATTTGAAAGAATACAAAATTTGAGGTTGGTTGGTTTTTTGTTGTTTGTTTTTTTCGTTTTTGTTTTGCTGATGCAGTCCAAATTTATGTTTGCTCTGGACTGAGATGATTCAGAGCTCGGTGGCTGCTGTGCCTTTTTGAATGGAAATGAAGTCAGCAGTTTTGGACTGTGCCTGCAGTGGAAGCGCAGCAGCTGAAACAGAGAGGTAGAGGAGATGTAGAAGGATCCACCACCTCCCTTCCTTAGAAGTACTCTTGAGAGGGAAGCAAGGGGGGAGGCTGTCACCATGCTTTATATCAAAATGTTGTCCGTGTGAAGTGTGAGGTCAGAGCAGGAGTTTGAGCTTCGTCGCCTTCTGTTTCCCTGGAAATGTAGTCCTAAAATGGAGGCGTTGCTCCATTCCCATTGTGCGGAAACACACGCTGCTCAAAAGAAATAGATGTCGTTGGAGCCCCAAATGCTTTCTCAGCTGGGGCATGCAAGAAGATTGCTGGTTATCCTGTTGTTCATCTACCATCTTTTTAATCTAAACTTTGAAGTTATTTAAGTTATTTTCCCTCTACTTAGTAAATCACCTTTCTGAGGCTTTTTTTTTTCTTCATATACTGAAGTATCTGTAGTTTCCTGTCTGTACAGCAATGATGCACACGATCCTTTGAATTTGATCCAAGGAGCTCCAGCTCTGTTTTATACATCACTCATTGGTACAAGCCAATATCTGCAAAATATCTTTCTTCATTCTCAAGGGGGGAGGAAATGGATCGGATACTTAGCTCTGGATAAAGTCCTGGTTTTTACATTTTTCTGGTGCTCAGCATTCGTTAATATGGGTGTATAAATTCATCTCATCAAAGCAAACTGCTTATCTCTGAGTGCTTGACAACTTGATACAAACTGCTTTGCAATGCAGTTGTGATCTCCCATCCAAATGTTGATACTGAATCGCTGCCTCCAAACTAAAGATGGGACTCTGTGTAAAAATAATTCCATGCCTTTCTGTGAGCACGTTTCTCTAATGCCATTGAACAGAAGCTGCCAGCTGTATGTTTTACTAATAGAAACCAATTTTCTGAAATGCATTAGCCTGCCCACCAAAGGACAATCTCCTTCATTCATGTGCACCATATAAATAAATAAAAAAGAGCAGCACAAGGTAGTAAAATCAGCCAGGCCAAAAAAAGAAGAAAGAGGAGGCATGTTCCAGTTCTGTCACTTAATAAAGCACAGATATACACAAATGAAGAAAAGGCTTTTTACAGGCTTTGGAGAATTTTGCTGTAATTTGCCAACATATTTTGTAGGGTTTATGTTCACAAACACTCATCTGTTCACCGAAACACGTATGTGCTTTGGCAATGGGTTGATCACACGACACGCACCTTCCACTGGGGTTTTTGGGTGCTGTCTTTAATAAATGCTAAGAGCAGCTGCATGCGATGCTAACTGCTGCACTGCCTAGAGATTATAGATGTTATGGTATACTGTTATACACTGTAGTTACTCCTCTTCTACAAGTAAGTCAAATATATGCTTCATGCTGTAATAAACCAGAAACAAAACATAGGCCTAGGTTACACTCTTACAGAAATAAATGGGAGCATATTATTTAAGATCAAGCCCATAGATGATAAAACTTTATAGGGATGTCATTTGTTGCTAAATACTATAAGTTATTTTGAGATCTCTTTAATTCTCATTGATAATTGTATGTTACACATTACTGGAACTCACAGTACCTAATTTATTGATATCTCTTCTATAAAATGCTACAATAAGAACATACTTCTAAAATTATACTTCCTCTACTTTCACTGATCTGGTCAAATGATAACATAGATTTTTCTTCATATTTATAAATATTATCGTATATCTAGAATATATGCTATGATAATATATACTACTATATATGTGTGTGTATGTATAGATTTGTGTGTGTATATAGTTATTCTAAAACCTTTGAATTTTGAGAGGCAATTTTCTGTAGGTGTTTTTGGCGATTTATACAGAAAAAAAATCTATAGTCAGGAAATCTCTTGCACAGGACATCAGCAGGAGATTATTTTTTTTTATTATTAAATTCTCTAGGCTTTTTCTGGAACTTAGTTGAACTATTACGATTTTTTATTATTATTTTTAGGAGAAAACAGTAGTATTGATTTTGGGCTACACTTCCTCTAGATGCTATGTATAGTCACAAATTCAGCAAAGTGTTTTAGCACGTGTCCGTGCCTATTTCCAATCCCTTTTCAAGCAGTGTTTCTCTTGGACCCCATATATTCCTTATGCAATTAGTGTACTCCAGCACCACAGAGCCACACGTGTTCTTGCATCCGTTTTGCCCTAACTATCCCTCTCCAAGAGGGAGTGCTCCACACTTCAGGGAGCACTGAACTGAATACTAATTTTTATGTCCACAGCATGAAGGAGGAGGATAAAAACATTCCTAGCAGCACGGGGGCCTAACTTTCCTTCTTGGTGTCAGAGGAAGTGCTCTCCTATGGAAGATTAAACATGCTTCTGTCTTTGTAATGTGTTTAAAATGCAGTTACGCTGGGAGATTTTTGCAGAGGGGAATAGCTGCAAAGTGAGGCAGAAGGACTTTGTGTGCCCAGATGCACTCTGCAGCCGTTACACCTCGCAGTGCTTTCAGGCAGCTGCCTTCCCTCCTAAGGCATTTGCCTCTGTTAACATCACTGTTTTCTGTCTTTGACACTGACGTTTGGTACGTGATTCATTCATTGTTACTATTTGCAAAAGTAGCCTCCTGAATTTTATCATCATCATCATAAGCAAAACAAATGGTATACATTCCCAGAACTTAAAACCGCTGCGCTTTAATGTTCATTTTTCACTCATCGCTTGTTTAGTTTTTGTTGGCATTTTGCATGCTCAGACCTTTTTTGGCGAGTAGGATGATAAACGTCCTGCATACTCGGGGCAGTGGCTGGCTGGAAGTAATCTGGCAATAACTGCGGAGTTGTGACTCCAACTTAAAAACCCCACAAGCACTCTTTTTCACCCTTCCGTTACATTTCTTTAGACAATTCAGCACAAATATAAGGACTTGTAGTCAGATCTGGCACGTTGGGTGGTTGTCGCTGCACTTTTAATGCTGGCACTGTTAGAGGCACGTCGGTGGCCGTGGCTGTAGCGTGATCCTGCAAGGCCTTCCAGGGCAGACAGAAATGGGTGCGGGCTGAAACCCTTCTCTTGTTCTGAACTTGTATTTTCACTTAGTTGGTTTTGCTGTAACAAATAGAAAAACTTTTCAGCGGTGGTGAACTTCCCAGAACCAACTGGGCTGAAATCAAAGGTAATGTCTTAAACTACTCGTACAAAGCTCAGGGTCATGTTTTGCCAAGACTGTGAGGTTGTTTGTGTCATTAGAAAAATTACAATTGTGTAACTGAAGGGGGATAATCATACGTATAATTTTTTTATATATATGTGAAAATAGTTTTGTGTTCATAGTTTTAACCGTTCTGCACAAAACTTCACGTGCTCTTGCATACCGAAATGGCTTTTTCAGCCAAGGGTTTTGCCATACTGATGCAAAGTTTGTGAATAATAATAGGAAATATATAAAAAGCCATTTTATTTTCCTTTGGTAAATTATCTTCTATTCCCTTGTCATGAGATTGTCACTACATGTAGTACAGGCTATTTTTGATGGAATGACATGTATAAAACTTCATCACACATTAGAAGATAACTAACCATCTTCCTACTTGTATCAGGGGCATTGTGGGTGATCAGAGCTTTGCAGGCACAGGTCTTTGTGGAACCAAAACCTGCCTTTTTGTGTCTTCTTCTGTCATTTGAAAGAAATGTAGCCAGCGTCAGAGAAGGGAGCAGACATTCTTCTGTTCATATACATCAAAAATTTTCTCTTATTCTCCTGAACTGAAAAATTTTTATTGGTTAAATCTCTTCTGCTTTCCCTCCTGCCCAAACATGTAAAGCAGTATGAGCTGGAAGGAAGGACACTACAGTCCAATTAATTCCTTTAGTGAGCCTAATGTGCTTTGAATTGGGTCCTGTGGCAATCATCATGCGAAGAGCAGCAGATCTTTTGGGATGCTTACTATTCAGAGACAAAACCGCAGTTGAGGCCTGCCTACAGGTTTACATAAAGCGGTCTATGTCTGCACTAGCAAGCGATATGCAGCAATAGGTGAGCAGACTGAGGTGGTCAGCGCAAAGGCTCCTAGACCTACACCATCAGCAGTTTGTGTGTCAAGGCTTGAGCTGTTGCCCCTAACTAAAATGCTAATGCAGGTACAACCATGACAGAATTTAAATTGGATCCCCTTTAGAAACCAAAGAAAAGGTTTTTATTTCGGAAGCATTTCCGTCTTCCTTTGTACTTGATACAGTGCCCTTCACAAATGCAGGGAGCCAATTAGAACGAATTTTATATTATTTACAAAGAAACTGAGCATCCTGAGGCGAGAATCCTATTTCTTTCAGGGTGGAAATGCCTATTATGTCATAGGTCTAACAGGAAACAAATAACAAAAAGTATTGATTATGATGGGAGAAATGTCCCCAGAGCACGTATGCATAGTTCTGCTCCCAGAGGTCACTTAGCTGGAACAGGAGTAACAGACAAAGCAAAACCAGATGTTTTCTAAAATGATTAAAAACCTCTGCTACTCTCCACTTCTTCACTCACACTGTTATAATCGCATTTCTTCCTAAAATCCGATACTAACACTATTATGAGGGACTGTATTAACCTTCCTGATTATCACTTTTTCCTCCTTTGTTTCAATCTGTTAAAAATTGCCACCAATTACATCTCTCTTCCTGCTACATACAGCAGGCGCCATCCCTCTGCAAACTTCTTCTTTATTAATATGCAAATTTCAACTCAGCATTTTCCTGTCAGCCTAATACAATTGGTTTCTCCCCCTCGAGGCCTTTGGCGGGTTTCTCAGCTGTGCCATTACAATAAGCATGACACAAATGGCTCTAAACCGTCTCTCGCATTCCATTTTTGAGAATGCGGCAGTTATTTTGGGGGGTAGGTGTTTGCTTGGCACCCAGAAGAGCTTCAGCTGCTGTTTCATGGCAGATGAGTGCCAAAGGGATGGAGTGGGGTCAAGCATCATCACCTCCTCATATTACAGCTTGTGCAGAGTGGTACTGCAGTCTCTGGATACAGAACGTGCTCTAGTCTTATTATTTTAAATTTACAATCCTTAATATCTTTCATGGCAGAGTAAGGATTTCCCTTTGTCTGCTTTTGAAGCCTTCACTTTAAAGCATTTTTTTGCCCAAGAGCAGCCTCAGACAAACCAGAGGAATGTGCTCAGTAAAGCCCAGCAGTTGCCCAACAAGTCACCACCGCACAGCAATAATGAGACCTCAAGTTCAGAAACTCAGAAGTGAGTGTTTCCAGTTGCTGAATATTGCAGTCTTGGCCCTTGGCCACCAGCCCGTGCTTGGGCTGTTTTTGTTTGTGCTGGTTGTCAAAAGAATATGAGGACGCTTATTCCAGGGTTGTTTTTTTTTTTTCCCTGAGTGAGCAAGTCCTGCCAGTGCGGCTGCCAGCAGGTTAAGTACATCTATACTTTTTATTCAATAATTAGTGGAGAAGAGATCTGGTAATGAAAGGGGAAAGAAGAAAGGAGTGAGCACTGCAGCGTTCACATGGATTAGAGGTTTACTTTGGCAAAGTTCACAAGCATGACGTGTACGTGTATCACAGGTGTTTTCCCAAAGCATCTCGGCTGCCTAGACAAGATGTAATGGCAGCAACTCATCCGTGTGCTCCCTCCTGCTGGAGCAGGGCCAATATTTTGCTTAACCACAAAATAACTCATTCAGGAAAAAAAAAAAAAATGAAAAAAAAAAACCAACCCCACTGCACTTTCAATTGTTTTCAATTGCAAAAGTGATTCTTGGGGCCAGGATTATTCTGATTTAGACTGCCAGAGTTCCTTCTATCATCACAGAAAACATAATCCTGAAGCTCAAGTCCAAGGCAGAGAGAGAAGATCCAGGGTCTGCTCTGAGCTTTGAATGAGTTGCTTTTATCTTCAGCTTCTCACTTGCAGAATGACAGCTGAGCTCCTGCCTCTCTGTCCTGTTTAGATCAGACCTGCTGGGAGTGTGACCTTCTAGGCCAGGGGACATCTTTGACAGAGCCTACTGTTGGGCAGCATTCATATGGTTTGGGTCTGAGCGACCACTACAATAGCAATCGTAGGTGGAAAGATTAACAAACAACGTGTAAAACTGAGGACAGTAATAGGAACAGTTGGTGAGGCTCATCATGTTGCTGTAAATGTCCCTAAACCCCATGAATGCAAATTCCTATGGAAACTTGTATTATGCTGGGAATATACTCTCTGCTCTGTAGAAGAAATAGAAACGCATTGCGATAGTGCAGTGTAATAAGGTTGCCGTATTTTAGCTGAAGCAAGCACTTTTTTATTTGCTTGTTGCTCTGGAAGCTGGGAATGAAGTCAAACACTCTCCCGTGCTGTTGAATGGGACCATTTGTAAATGCCTGACGCATTAGTGATTGTTTTGTGAATCTGTTCCAGCAATTACATCAATCAAGTACATGCTTATGCGTGAGAGTGTAATTTGAGTAGTGCTGGTGAGCGGGTTTAGTGATGATGGCAGAGTTTATCAATTATTTGCAACTCATAATCTGATGTTGAAACAGTCTTGCGTGGGTACCAGTGTGGTTATTTTCCGTGAATTTTTCACAGCTCGGTATCTTTAGTTAATACACGTTTACTGCCAAGTGGGAGATGGTTTGGGACATAACCTTTTATGAAACAACACAGGAAGTCACAACAGCTGCTAATGACCAAGACTGACAGACAGAAGGCTTTTGTAGAGAGTCAATATTAATATAGTCCGGAGCTTTGATTTTTTTGAAATTAATATTATTATACAGTGATCCTTAAAGAAGATATTAGACAATGAAAATTAATTACTGTCACCACCTTTACTGTTTAGCATGCGTTCATAGGTAATAAGCTCATCCAAATCACCTAGAGAGCAAAGGCATGATTTAGCAGGTGTTTAACACAAGCGTTCATGGCAATTTATACAGGGGGTGATGGGAAGCTGCTGACATAAGATGAAAGGTTTGATTTGTCCCACAGAAGCTCTGTTGTTGCGAACTCTGCCGGCAGTTATGTGCCCCATCCTTTAAAGGGCCAAGGAGACCTTTGTCAGGGATAGTTACGTGGAGCTGCTCTACCCAGAGCTCTCTCACCACGGCAGAGCTGGGGTGAATCCAGCCAAGTAACACCAGCAGATCTGGACCATACTTTGTGGTCTATAAAAAGTCATTGGGAGTTCCTGTCTCCTGTTTTTAATGAACTTGGAAATCTGTACAATTAATTAGGCCCTGAAAGTGCAAATACATGTTAAATTTTACCCTGTGAAGTTGCCCTGCTGGCTTCAGAGGGATGGTTTTGTTAGGAAAGATGATAGCAGTGCACATGCTTGTGTTATTAGGACCTTCAGCCTTTAATGAATAATGCATGGCAGCCCTGTAGTGATATTAAATTTCATGTCATTACTTGTTCAGTGCATTATGGATAACACATAATTGGAATGTCAAGGGGAAACACTGGTTTGATATTACTTTCAGCCCTTTGAATTCTGCTATGCAACCCTAAAAAAGTGAGGCTCATATGTAAGCAGGAAAATAAATGACAGACTAAAACTCTTTCTGTTACATGTAACAATAATGTTTTGTATGTTCCTGGGAAACTAGCAGTTAGGTCAGTAACATTCGCATGCCACATCTTACAGAACTTAAATGATGCTGCTCAAAGTGCTGCATGTGCAAGATGAGTCTGAAGAAGGATATGTTCAAAAGAAAGGGATCTGTAGGGCTGATCGGGCAGCACAACTTTGTCTTGAAATTAAACTATAAAAGAAAAAGAGAGGCTAGCACGTAAGCATGTCTTTTGGTTTAAAGTGACAAAGAGCAGCAACTCTGTACCAGACAACTGTAATAAATTCTCCTGCAATGTTACAGAGTGTCAGTCAAAAGCATCTAGAATCTAGGAGGACAAGGCAGCTGTGGGAGCTCTTCTCACTAGACATGAAACAACTAAAGAGCTGGCAATGTAAGGTCTATGTGCAGTCATCAGCTTAGCTGCTGCTGGGGAAATATCCTCTCTGCTTTGGCATCTGGCCCCCGAGGTTGCTGGCCAACTGTAAGACGATTTACCACTGGAGTGAGGCTGTTTGCCAGATGGATAAGCCCCTCCAAACTGAGCTCAGACTTTCTGACGTCTCCCACTTCTGCCTGCGCTGAGCTAAGGGCTGAGGCTGAGACCTTGTCAGAAGACCCATTAACAGGGAATGGAATATGGAGAGCATAGCTGTATCCAGGAAGAGGCCTGCAGCAAGTGCCCGGGCACCTGCTCGACCCGAGTCCTGCTCTGGATCGTGGCACGGTACATGAAGTACCTGCAACACCTTCTGTAACTCCAGTGTGCTCAGCCCCAAACTAATTGCCATCCAACCTGCAAGGGTATTGAAGCTGCAATACATTCTCTATAGTTTTGGGAATAATATGTTTTTCTCATGAAGTGTTAATACAGTATCATGCATGCACCTGCATGTATATGTAGGTACATATGTGTATAGTCTGGGAGGCTACTACTTGTTTCACGATTACTTGTTAGGATTATTTTGCAGAACAAAGAAAAAAGGAAAATTAAAACAATTTTCCTCCCTTTTAAAGAAAGTGCTAGAAAGTGCTTTGGAATCAGATACATAATCATGCCCTTTATTTTTAAAGCTCTATCTCGCTTGAAATAAGCATGCAAAACCAACTGCATAATACTCATTTTCTCTTTCTAGAAGGGAGAACTGACACTCTTGGGATTTCAGCCCCTGGTAAGGCTGTTACAGCCCTGAGGCTTAAATCACAAAGCCACTAATATGCTTCGATCTGCTCTGCAGCTTTGCCACCCCAGCGGATGGCTAGCAGTCTGCAACTGAGAATTAACACAATACGGCTGCTTCTGTAATTCCCATCATATATCTATGGCTTCTTTGTTCGTCCTGTCACTTGTTAAAGCACCAGGTATTGCTCTCCATAACAGGAGCAAGGATTTGGATCTGGGCACGCATTTTAATGCACTCCTAGAAGCTTGCAAGGCATGCTTCTGTAAAGCCCTGCTTGTTGTGTAACATACCTCAAGTGGCATCTCTCCTACATTGTTGCATACTGCAGGCTTGTAACAGAAACATGCCAATGGCCGCTGCTTCTGGAACATGCCCTTCTTGAGAGGAGGAGAGCAGGTGAGCTGTTGAGGAGGAGTGGTTCTCCTCCTGCCCTGGAAACAGCTGGAGAGGGGACATCCCAGAGTCCAGGGCTGACATCGCTTCAGTGCCAGCTTACCAGCACTTTTCTTTTTTCTGCCAGGTGCAGCTTTTCTGGCACTGATCTGTCCACTGAGGGGCAACAGGCTGAGACCAGGAATAAAGCCTCATTTCTTTGCAATTCTCATTGCCAGTCATGGTCTTCTTCTAAAGCTCTTAGAGGTTAAGTTATTTTAGGTAAGGATTTAGATTTGGCAGCTAATACTAAACTACAATTGCATAGAAAAGGCCTTCAGGCGTATTGGTATTTCACACCTACTTCTGCACGTGACTACCACAACTGACACCACTTAGAAATGTCAATGCAGAGTTTAGCTTTCTAACTATTTTACGATAAAGGTTAATAACAGTAAAATATAGATAGAGCTGTTCTTTGGATTTGGGGTTGGGTTTTCATGAGTGAACGTAAACCAAAGACTATCTGATATATTACCATAGCTAAAGAAAAACAGCACAGAGGAAATATTGCACCAAATTCTGTCTTCTAACTGATGTCAGGAGAGCAATAAGTATGGCAAAGTGAGTGGGATCTGTGAGAACAAATTCCATCTTCCTTGCAGCCACTGTAAAAAGCTATTGAGAGGTGATGAAACAAATTAAGAATAAAGAGTATCCTTGGTAACTTTAACTGTAGAGTCAAAAGGTTGTCACTCACTACTGTTACTACAAAGTTTTTACCGATACAGCTACCATGGACTTAGATAAGATCCATCACTGAAATATCAACTAAAGTGCCTGTTGCTTAATTTAATCCAAGATACTCGACCACAAATAAAACCATTCTCAGGTCAGACCACGCTGGGACTCCACGAGGTGTTAGCTATGCTGTAGGTCATGCTGCAAGACCAGAATTTCCAGGGACAGCCTTTTCCTCAGAGCCTTTGAAGCACACGCAGCTGCTGTTGCAAAGAAATGGAGAGAACATAAAAAGTGAGAAATCAGAGAAATTTATGCCCTGGAGAATATGTATTATGTGCAGCTTTGTATCACAAGCAATCAATTAAAAGAAGCACAAGCTGTATTTTAGTGCTGACCACACAGAGTCGATCAGCAGAGCCCACGTGCTGCTGGTGTAGCCTGAGAGCATGGGGGGGTCTCTGAGCACCACTGCCCTCCCCTCTGCCTTCTGCAGAAACTTGGGTTTACTTCTCAGCACATCATTTCCATGGGCATCCTCTGGCATCCCTATGTAGGTGGACCTTACTGCTCAGTGTGTGCAGGTAATTCCTTATACTGTGCAGATTTTAGATGACCAGTTCTAAATCTATCATCTGTGATTGTTATAGAAGGCAGCAACAGTTTTAAAATATTGCCTTGCATTTTCTGTAGCAAAGTTTTTATTCATTTTACTTAGGTGGGTGTATCTTACAAGTTAGTAGAACAAACAGAAGGTTTCTTATTCCTGGAAGCTGTCCTTGAGTTTGAAGGCAGGCAAGAAAGGAAGAAACTTCAGTTTCTGTGACAGTCAATGATATCTGTAAGATGGCATTTATTTGCATATCTTTTAACTTTATATGTGTAATTTCTATTTTTTCTACCAAAAAGCTGGTAACTCCAGAATGGTCCTAGATAATACCCCAGGGAAGACTTAAAAATAAGAAAGGAACAGTGAAGAAGAGAAATTTGTTAGTATCATAGCCCTTGTCTTCAGCTGGAGCTCCAGCAAGAGGGCAGAAATCTCTGTCGTTGCGTGTGGGTGGTGGGACGAGCTGTGTGGTAGAGGGGCCATGGGGAAACTGCCTTCACCTTGTGCCAAAGGAATACGTTATCATTGAAACCCAGGCAAATAAAGGGCTCTCTTATTCTGAGCTACCTTCGCTGCCCCAGAGGAGAAAGGTTTTATGGCTAGCCTGGAGGGATAAGCTTTCACCTCAATGGGGAAATTGCCATGGATCTCTCTAGCCAAGGAAAAGATGCTGAGGGTGGGTGGCTGCAGCAGAGAAAGAGCTGCGTGTTCCTGTGTGCTGCATGTCGATCGCGTGGGGTTTATGACTTGAAACAATCTGCAGTATGAGCTTTTGTCTTGAGATTTTGAAAAGCGTTCACACCGATGTAATCACAGTGCACTAATGTGAGTTACAGCATCTTGGGCTGTGGCTGACTCTGACCCCGGGTGTGTTTTGCTTCCAAGTAGGAAAGGCGTAGGAATGATTAAGTACCCAAGAGTTCTTGTGAATTACATTTAAAATTAAATATACTGCGTCTACATAATGACTTACGTGCCTCGTTTTGCAGACATATGGCTCTTTCTCCATGTGTTATATCATGAAAAAATGTAGCTTGTAGCTGTGCTGTGGAGCAAGATGTTTGTGATTATAAACACGAATTCCTTAATTACATCACTTTTTATTTTAAAAAAATTAAGTAAATGAGAGCTATCAGAATATCTTCTGGGATGGTAACAAGATTATGTTTTACATTATATATAAATAACTATGTGTACACGTAGCTATATGTGTATATGCGTACGTAGCAATCTCAGACAGCAGGATGCAGGTGGCTCTTTCTGAATCCCAAGAGCTGGATGTACATCCTGAAGGCAAGCAGATTTCAGGAGAAGATGATTGGTACATAGGCTTTGTAAGGCTGGAAAGCTGTGCCGGCATTACAATCTGTTAGTAAAACAGTACTCCTAAGAAATGGGTTGTCCAAACCACGGCAACAGCTCTGTAGCTTTCTTAGTGACAGGTATGATTTCATGGATTTTCCACATGTCACTTTGAAACCCAGATGAACCCAGAGGGCTGCTAACAAGACTGACCCCGTTTTCCTGGAAGAGCCCCTTCCAGGAGCACTTGGGGATGCTGACATTGGTGTCAGGAGAATCATGAAGTAGAAAACATTTATTTCTAAGGATAATTGATTCTTGTGTGCTGCAGGAGGGCTGGAAGGCTGTTAGGACATGGTCCTCTCTCAGGTTAGCAAAAAGGGGCTAGTGGGACCCAGGCCTCCAGAGTCTGCAAAAAGACACCAGAAATCTCACAGGAAAGACATCTGCTGTATCTCATCATCTCAAATTGCTAGACAAACCCCGGAGGAACTTCAGAGATTTGGCAGAAAAGGTAGATAAGATACAGCCAGGACCGGAACGCAGTTCTTGGCCCTGGAGATGGGGGGGAGGAATCAGAAAGCAGATATATCATTTCTTCAGACGCGCTTCACCTCTCTCTCTTTGCATAATGCTTCGGTGAGTATTCACTATGCTGGAAACTGTCAGTATCTTGAGGGTTAGTTGTCTTTCTCCTTTTCTTGCTGGTGGAATATGCAGTTACAAGTAAAAGGTTGGTTATTCAGAGTACTCTAATAACAAGAACTGTTGCAGCCCACATCAATGAACTTCAGTGTGAACTATTGTTTTCCAAAGAGTTCTAGATATGTGAGCTACAGGAGGATCCTAAATAAATATAGGAACCAACAGGACTTATATCCTGTTTTCAAGGTTTGCAACCCAGCCAAAATATCCAGCTGAACAAACCACTAAGAAACACATTAAAGCCAAGCCCCAGGACTAAAGTGATTTGATGTCTTTCAGCCATATTTTTGATAAAATCCTTCATGTTTTTTGGTTGTGAAGTATTGTCCCTGCGCTGTTCAAGTGGGTCCGGGAGACTGAAGTAACCAAGGTGAAATCAAAGCACAAAGTTGCAGGCTAAAGCAAATCCAGGGTAGTAGTTTTGTTCCTTTCTACAAAGCCAATCAGTTTAATACTGAATAAAACCTTTTCATAAATTGACATTTTTTCCACAAATGAGGGCAAAATCTAAAGGTGCAATTACATTACACTTGCATTATCGTCAATGTTTTATTTTAAGAGTTTTTGTAAGTATCTTTTAAGGCTGGTTATTTTTGCCAGTACATTTCAGACTGCCTGTGCAGAAATACCTGAACCAAAGATTCATCTTCTATTCCATATATTTCAGTTTAATTACATTATCTCAACAGCCAGGAATCTCTTTGTAAAAAAAAATTCTAAAGGAAGTAAAGAACTACTGAGAAATGAAACAGATTATAAATTACTTTTAACTGCAAATTTAAAAAGCAAAAACATTTCCTTGACAGAAACAAGAACAATGAAAAGAAGTATCAGATGGTTGTCAATGGACAGAAACATTGTATAGCAAATTTGTGCTTGATTCCTGTTGTTTTGTAGTAATAAGGGAAACAGTGGTAGAATCATGACTGATCAAATAAGGAGGACTGGAAAAGTTCTTTGGCAGAGATCAGTCTGCACAGGAACTTGGCCTGTGTACAGTGAAAATACACTACAGATGTATATATTACGCAGGCTGGGACAGTGCTGGTCAAAACCTTCTATAGTGGAGTCATGTGGGAAAGAAAGTCTAGACATCATAGATTAACTTACTTCATCAAAAATCATGCAATCTAGAAATTGCCTAAAACCACAGCTGCAGAAGTACACATACAGCATTTCGTAACCAGTTACATTAACTATAGATGTTCAGTGGGGAGCAACCAAAAGATTTTAGCCAGTTGGCTCTATTGGTAAAGCTTACGTAGAATTTTAGTTCTAGTTACAGCTTTTTGAGCAACCAATTCATTAAGCCAACCAGTCAAAAACAGCCTATGTTTTATTACAGAGAGTGGCTTGCAATCAACTACAAATTGTTCCAGTCCTACATTTTCACAGCTGCAAGCAAACAAACTTAATCAAATAAGAATCCAATTTCCTAATTACTGGCACACAAGGCCAAATCAAAATAATTGGTCTATTTATTAGTTTTAGCCAAGGACATAGGCTTTTCTGCTGAGGAGGCAAAGTCAGGAAGGGAAAGGAGTAATGCAGGATTGTTCAGTCACTCTTGGGAAAGGCAGGGAACTATGTATGGAGCTACAGTCATCTGTGGAGGGTAGAAAAAATTGAAGATATGATAGTGAGACGGGTTTTATATATTATGTGTTACATATGAATCCCTAATTTATTATCTGTATGTTTCTAAGAGCTTTGGAGTGAAACTTTCTTAGCTGTGCCCCTTTTGGTGGTTGTGGATATGGAATCTGCAAGGTTATGCCATGTCCGTGCCCATTGCAGACAGTCAAGTCACAATTGCCCTTTTGGACCTACATGTTCAGTCCCAAGGGGAGATTTCAATGGTTCTAAAGATATTGCCAAGAAAAATGTTGTTCAGGCAACAGACAGAGTACAGGGAGAACAGAGTGAGAACTCCCAAATCTACTCCAAACTCCTGCAGGTCTGTCTGTGCTCTGTGTTTGCCCAGGAAAGGACTTACCTGGACAGCCAGAAACTGGCTGTGCATTTGGACATTGTCAAAGAACCGTGCATGGACAAGGCTGAAATGGCTTGGTCACTGCCAGCAGCAAAGTCTGTAGATGGGAGCTGCGCCAGCATCAGCTCTATTGCAAGGCAAATATTTAGGAACATTACAACACCTTTTCCAGGTACCACCTTTTTGCTTCCTTCTCCATCAGACCATGTCCCTCTGCCCTCAGCATAGAAGTTACTGCTCTGGCATGTTCGTGGTTTGTGCTCAAACCTTACTTCATGGTCTCAGCAGTTGCCACCAGCGGTGATGTTAGCCACTGCCATAATTCCCTCTTCTCAAAGCTTCCCTGGGCCCTTCCTTCCCTTCCAGGCAGCATGTTTTGACTGTGTCCCACATGTTCTCCCCAGCTGAGCTCCCCCAGGCTGGCTCTGCCAGCCCTTTCCACTGAGATACCTGGCATCTGGCAAGGGACACGCAGGCACCTGCTCAGCTACAGCATCTCCTAAACCTGGGGTCTGAGAGTAATAATAATAATAGTAATAAGTAGCTGCCTTCTGCTTGCCAGGCTAATGTATTTTCTGTTTTACTCAATGTCCAACCACTCCAGCTGCAATAGGTGACTCCTGTTGAGGAGGACCAGGGAGACGTGTCTGCATTTACCCACTCCAGCAGCTTTCCCAAAATTTGTGTTCAGTTCAGACCAGACCAGAGTGCTGACACCAATTCTTCCGAATCTTTTAGTCCCTAAATGAATTTGAGCTTTAGATACCTTATGTTATAATACCTTTGTAATCACTCTCCTTATGCCTCCTCGTGTTCCCCATGGTGCTGGCAGCAATCACAGCACACGTCAGATCTGAGGCACTGGATGTGCCTTGGATCGAGTTGATGCAAACTATGCCCAGATCTGGACTCCACTCCGGTTGTACTGCAAACACAAAATCTCTCTCAGGTACGCATTCAACTTTCAAAAAACAACATGCTACCTGGAAAATAACTTATTTTACCTTAAACTATGGTGGGGAAGGTGTTTGCCAGGCTCTGTCTGACCAGTTTCCAGCTAATCTGGCTGCTGCAAATACAAATATGAACCTGTTTGCCTAGACTAAAGCTACATTTTTAATTGAGCAGTTTTACTAGCAGTTATAATGGGTCTACCAAAATTTGACCAGATGTCTGGAAGAGAACTACACTAATGCCTGTATTGGGTGGCAAATGAACATAGGAGGAAAAAAGTAGAAGAGGGAACGAGGTATGTATCTACAATGGATGGCACGGTCTTTCAGACCCCCAAAAAAACCAAAACAACAATTAAAAAAACACCAACAAACCAACCAAACAAAAAAAACAAAACCAAGCACAACAGGATTTTTCTGAAAATAAGTGACTTCTCTCATTACACTAACCATGCAAGTAGGAGTACCGGGCCATTACTGCCATCAGTTATGTTAGACGTTGTGTGTTTATGGTAGAGATCCTTCAGCTGTGACAATGTATGCTGAGGCTCAGTATGGTCTCCTGCAAAGTCAACCTAGGAAAAAATATACGTAAGGATACAGGGACGGTTTTACTGGGAAAACACTTCAAATGTTGTGAAACTTTAGTGTTTGGGTTGTTCTGCATCTTTTAATGATATGTTTGTTCAACTGGAAATGAACCATTTGTGAAAGAGCTTTTCTAGAAGACACTGAGTGTTTTTACGGTTTGATTTTAATTCGGTGGAAGTATGAGAACCCAACTTACAGAATATCTTGAAGTGTCCAGTGTGAGAAAACCTAGATCTGATTTTTCAAGTGCGTGTATTTTCAAGATGAAGTCCAGGTTTTCAAGTCAAGCAGTTGGAAAATAAGAAACACACAAATGACAGAATTTTCCAGTTGGTTTTCTGGCCAGCTATAACTCTGCTCCCCTTCCAGGCTCCTCCTGTCCCTCTGCAGGTGCCAGTCCATGTGGCACCATTGCCCCCCAGCAGTACTGGGGTATTCACATGTATTAACTGTTGCTGTTCACCCCTGTGCCGTGCGGGTTTCTCCAAGTGCCCTGGTGGCAACTGCTCCTCTGATGAGCTATACAGATTCATTGCATTGTTCTGGTCGGTTCCTGGGCTTTTCCTTCACTCATCAAAATGAGCTGCATGAGCTCAGCAGGAACCTGGACCACTCTCCATGAGTCTTCTGGCTCGCAGAAACCAGCTCCATATTATGAGGGATAACCATGGCATAGAGTTACTTTCACAAGTTGCTCAACCTTCGTTTCAATCCTTGGCCCATGGTGTTTTACCGGGAGGATGTTCAAGAACTTTTCTTCTTTGATGGCTCGTTTCCATCCAGTTTATGTCTATTTGCTCTATGTGTGTGTGTATAGCTTAAATGGTTCTCATATGTTCCTAATGTTTAGCTCATAGTGTATTTATGGAAAGCAACTATATTACTTCTCAGGCTTTATTTTAGTAGGCGTAATGCAGCTAGTGTCTTCCAGCCTCTGCCATAAGACATATTTTTCTGTTCTTATGCTTTTCCTTTTTAATTTGGAATAATGTTTCTTTAACAGGAAATTTCTGTTAACTCACTTGAAGATACAATCCAACTAATACTTTAACAATCACACTAATATTTATTTCTGTTTAAAATATCCTAGTTGAAATACACTAGGCTCCACTCAAATTCTTCCACAGCTGCATTAGAGTGCTTTAGTTATCCTGTGATCAACTAATATCCAAAGCTTTTTCTCCTCCTCTGCCATTTAATTTGCTGAGTTCCAAGCTCAAGGCAGAAATTCTTGCTTTCATTTCCAGAGTACATGTTTTTGCCAAATTTCATCCAGCTTCTATTTCTATGTGCAAGCTGTAAATTCTTCTTTGTCCTCCATATATTGATTATGCCTCCCAGTTTTAGGACTTCATCATATTTTGTTAATATCCTCTAGATCCATGTGCCAAAATCACTAAGGAAAATATTACGTTAGTTCTAAAAATGTTTTTTTAACAACTCAGTAAGTTATCTTGTTCAAGTTGTATGTTCTTATTTTGTTACAATACAAGTACTTTTGGACCTACTGCCCCTTAACACTTAAGTATTTCTGAAAAGAGAGACTTATCTTGAGTTATATAAGGTTTGCTGATGACTTTAGGGGTAAGATTTTACCCCTAAAATCATAAATAAGCATTCCCTTAAAATAACAAATGGTAAAATCCAAACAATACAATGTGGGGGGTTTTTGATAGTTGAGACAGGGTGACTGTGCTGGAGACATAAACAAGCCCAGAAGAACATCAGTCATCATCCACAAAAATGTTATTTGTAATTGAAATGGGCAATCCCTGTAAGTTTGCTTAAGTCCTGCAATATTTAATATTTTCATTGTGAATCTCAAAATTTTTCCAGTTTTCCAGCTCTGCTTAGTGCATGTAAGCGGTTTGTCAGGGATCATGAAAAAGTGCTTCTTTTTGTAATTTTATTTGGGTTTGAATTTCAGTTTTCAGTTCAATTTAAACTTCTAACTTAGCTTAAAATTTAAGGAGAATGAATTCAGGAGAAATTCAACTGCTCGCCTGACAATGAAAACCTGTTCTTCTTCCTCTTTTGTGAACTGAAATGCAGAGTGAAAGACAAGACTTTTGATATAAGACTTTCTTCATACATTTAATAAGCTTGTGATCTTGTTACCTCCTGCTGAAATGAGGGAGTCACAGCAATGAAAAGTGCAAAAACTGATGTGCATCGTCTTAGAAAAGAGAGGGAGGGGAATGCCACCTTAGTGGGTGAAGCACGTCAGTGAGAAATCTTTTGTCTGCATAGGCAATGAATGAATCATGAAAAAATAAAAGGTGTTTTAGTTTATATCAGAAAATCATTAGTGTATATTAGAGTATTAAAGACATACATCAGTCTAGCTAAACAGGTCAATACCACATAAAGACCTAGCTCCACTCTGAAATGTTATGTCTACCCTCAAAGAGTGCAATAATGTGAGCTACATATAGCATCTATTTCTAAAGGATGAGCTGTCCTCAAAATCCATTTTGTTCCAATTCACTACTTAAATCTTGGTTATGATTTTATTTTCCGGCAAGTTACTGTTACATAAAAATTTACATGAACTGTCCCATCTAAGTTCAAAGATGTACATACAAACTAGTGTTTTCTGATTTCTGTACATTGATTCGATGGAAACTAGGAACTATTCCTGTCACATGTTTGGGATTGTGGAATAGTCATTACTGGCACCAAAAGATGCATTTGTAAACCACAAGACCTTCATATTATAGTTTCTCTAACTCATTTTTAAATGTTCTAGATGGCTATTGGAACAGCTATAATCAAAAAATGAAATGTAGTGTAGCTGACTTATCATAGAGACGTAAACATACTTGATAGTTGAGTAAATCAATGTGGCTGCTGTGCTCATCAGTTTAAGGTGACATTCTGAATTTAATTTTCATTTGTTTGTAAGATAATGTTTTTTTCTAGACCAGTGTATGAAGAAAATTGACAAACAAAATGTTCCAGTCAGAAAATCTGATCTCCTGTAAAATTGTTCATAAGGTGTTTTAAAGTGTTGGTCTTTGATAGCTGCATCCTGCGAAAGAAGGCCTGCAGTCAGGTTAGGGAAAGGATTACAGGCCATAGCCCCTCCAGCAGCCAAGAGCCAGCCTCAGGGATCCAAAATTCCCTTCTGGAGCTCCCTGAGAAGCCAGATTTCAAGCCCATTTTCTTCAAAGTTTAGCTTGAGTTAAATCAAAACAAATCCAATTCTTTTTTTAGCAGAGCAGCTCTTCCAGCTGCTTACTGGAGCAGTCATCCTTATACTGTTTTTCTGCTAATGCGTAATGTTTATTTGTAACGTCTGTATCTCAATTGGAATTAATTGCCATAGCACTGGGGAACTGCTCTTCTGGAAAGCCATGAACCCCTGTCCTGGTTTCAGTGAAAACATGCTGAAACTGAGACACTCCAACGAAGCATTTCAGGCCCTATCTTTCACGAAATATTTTTCTCTGATGTTGTTCCCGTGTTCACATTTGTGTTTTAATTCCCATCTGAATCACCCCATGGCTAATATAGCACAACGTTGTTTTACCTGTTATTCTTTATTTGAATTCCAGTTACATCCAGAAGAATCAACTATGTCCAAGAGCTAAGACAGCACTAGAGATGGTCTCTGTCCCGGAAAGTGGACTCCATAAGGTGAGATCCTTGTAGTATCTGATTAAGGTGTATTTCATCCCATATGGTCTCCTCGTACCTTGATACTTATAAAATGAAATTTTACATGAGGGTGTGAGTTCCAAGAGCATGAGATAAGCGGCATTCCTACAAAGACTTGTCCTGTATGGTGCTCATGTTGGTGTCCTATATGAGCTCTCAAAATATAAATAGTACACAAAATTAAGCGGCTTGTACACAGGTATCAATGGAAAACCAATGGCAGAGCCAGGAAAATGTCATGTTGGGGAAAAGTGAGGGATTCCCAACTCTTGTTGTCTCCACCACTTGCCCAGAGCAGGCACAACGGGCTCTCAAACTTTTGAACCCACAAATCCCTGCAAGGTCAAGTGAAGGAGACAGCCACTCCATAAATTATGAGGTAATATATGTACCAAGGAATATGAACAACTGATTGTCCTATGCAGTATGTTTTAGCAGTCTGGGGAAAACAAGAGTCTTTCAGCACCCAAATCAGTATGTATCAGTGACAGCACACGCACAGTTACGGGAATGCAATATTTTCATCCTTGAGGTAAGGAAGACAACCATCTATGCACAAGCATATATTACTCTTCTATGGTAATCTTTAATATATTTCTGTAGAAAATTCAGAAATTAAGAAGGATTTTCTTATTTTGCAAAAGAAATTAATATATTTGTGCAGTGCACAAAAAAATAACAACACAGTTGCTCTTCATTCTGTAATATAAAGAAGTTTGTGCTTAACTTAGAGCACTTTCTTGGAGTTAAACCCTCAGGTAACAGACTTCCTGAATGACGGGCCAGATCCGTAAAGAAAGAGATCATTTACGTGCTCCTGAAATTCTACCCAATTAGCAGCAGATGGTAAAAACAAATAATTTTTTTTTTTAAAGGAATATTTTTGCAAGTACATTCAATACTGCCTCTTTAACTTTTTACAGAGCAGCTTCATATGTCAGACTTTCCAAAGGAAAGAGCTGGGCTAAATCAGCAAGTTTGCTAGACAGGCATTCTGTAACTACATATGGATTTAAAAAGAAACTTAAGCCACAGGAGGCTTGAATAGTAATATTTTGCAGCTATGAATTAGCAAGAACTAATTGAGGTTCTTTCTATGAATTAGTGTGGCCAGAAATTTGAGACAGAATTGTTTTATTCGAGAGGAAATTGAACTTGAGCCGAGTGGCTCGGTCGCCCCGCAGCTGGGTGTGTGGGACCTGCCCCTGCCCTGCTCTCCATTCCAGTGTTCCCAGCCCCACCAAGAAGAGACCCACTTAGGAACAGCAGTTGTTTTGCTCATCAATTCGGCCGAGCACTGAAAATACAGAAGTAGCAGCCCTGAAGGAGATGGGTTGCTTTCTGCAAATGCCATGGACTGTTTAGACATATAATTAATGTAGTCTTGCACTTAATGGAAACTTGGCCTTTCTGCTTGGGATGGTTTTGGCTAAGGGTGTGTTCTTGCTGCTTTTTTTTTTAAGGAAGGAATGGCTCGTTATTTATTGCTGACTGAGACGGCAAGCGCTATTAATATTGTAGTGCTGACAGAGAAAGCATTTTCCCAGTTTGCTGTTCTTTCTTCTCTTTCCCTTGAAATGCTTGTTCTCTTTCCATAAACAGATGCAAACAGACCAAACGTTTCCTGCAAAATAAGGCAGTAAGTACAAAGTAGCAATAGCAGGGCTATCTCGTTGATGAAAAGACGTATTTTACTGTATGTCTGCACAAGTCAAAGCATAAAAATTTCACCGAGATGAGAAGTTTCTGTGTAAAGGTGTTTGCCTGCAGCCAATTTTATGCTGCGCTGTATGAAGATGACAGGTACTCAGGTGCGAACTGATGAAGTAGAAAGTTTTTTGACTCCCATCTCCCCAGCTCTTCCATATAATGCCAGGTTTTTGCTCTGAGACTCGCAGTTACAAAGCCCTTTTGTGAGTATCAGTTGCAGTGGTGCTGCCTTGCCCTGCCCTACCCAGAGAGCGAGAGCTCTGCGGGAGCTGGGCATGCTCTTTGGGGGCCTGAACAAGATCGCACATCAAAATTGCTGTAATTTGTCAAGCTTAAGAAAAAAATAAGAGTTGGGGGGTGTATATCTTTGAAAACTCTTTTAGCCAAATGTCTGATATTGGGCAGACTCGCCCTACCCCCAGCATACCGAACAATGCATACCAAATTTCAGGGCAAACCTCGTTCAAGCCCCTGAAACAGCTGCCCTTTAAAAAGAAAATGCTTTGCAATCCCTGGCTAGTCAGAACGGCCGCAACTGAGTCGGAGAGACACACTGGGAAAACTGAACATGAGCGTTTCTCATTGAATGACACGATCTCAACCTGAGATTTTTCGTTCTTTTTTTTTTTTTGTGCTGGGTGTTTACCAAAGCTCTGTCCTTCCTAGCTGGTACTTTAAACAGAAGATTATGTTGCCTAGAGTTTCTTTTCCCTAGTATGAAGAATATAGCAAATAGTCTAGTCTTTATTCCTTCAGTTTATCCCTGCCTCCCATCCCAGATGCACTGGAACTGTGAAACTGCTGACAGCTACCTTGGCTTGGACAAACACAGGTATGACAGTAACTGCAAGGAGAAAAGGAGACTCGGCTGCTAGGGGAAAATGCTACCGTTACAGTAAGCTTGTGAGCCTTTAGTGAATTACATTATGCAACCAGAGCTCTACAGCTTTATTTCCTGGTCACATGAGCTTGAAGCCACGGTATGATAATACAAAACATTGGTTAGAGGCAAGAAATGTAAGAAGGAATCATTTGAGGAAATATAATATTTTAAACTAAACTGTTAAACTAGACACAGGAAGCAGTAGTTTCCCAAAAGAAAAAGAAGACACCTAGAAAAAAAAAAGAACCAAAGATGAAAGAGCAGAAAGTTTCTCATCTGTTCGAAAAACAAACAAAAGAACATTAAATTTTTTGAGCTTGAGTAAAATAAGTAACTATTTTGGAAGTCTATCTAAAAAAAATTTCTTATCATTTAATGTATATGTTCTTCTAGGCAGAGATTGTAGTTTTTTGTTGTTTGTCCAGAACTTATTGCTGGAGGGTATTATTCATAAGCAGCTCTTATTGGTGAAAAATAAGTAAGCAGCATCAGGAGATACTAAGAATTGTAGCCAACAGCCCCACGGTACATCAGTCTGTTCTCACACATTTCACATTCCCAGTGCTTTAGTGTACGCAGGGCTTAAGCTGCTTTGGACTTCATGCCCTCTTTTGGGCTGTGTAATGGTAACACTGTGGTTCTGCCAGCACAAAATCCATGACAAGAGGGATCTGTACACCCAATTAGTAGGTGGCTGCCGTATCAGAAACTCAGTGGAAAAGATGAGTAGAGGTAAAGTAGAAATGGCTAGCTCCTAATGGAAATAAATCCTAGTGAGTTATATTTACGGATTTCCCAGACACCATTCTGTCCAAATCCAGCAAATCCACTGTGACTGAGTCACCTTATTCCCATGCACAGGATTACGCTAACCCAAAGACCTCTTAAACTATTGTATTCCTAATGCTCAATGATTCTCTTCTCATTTTCCCTGCATACAAGCGGAAAGTACCAGAGAAATAATCCCGTTCAGCCTCCTGTGAGGTGTCTTGGACTGAGCACACGTGCCTGTTTTTAGAAGTGGTCTCAGCCAGTTTGAGGCAGAGGGATGTTTTTTCAGTTGTTATCTGTTAGAGCCGTTGTTAACAATTGCCTTGTTCCTCTCAGGTATTTTGTTTTAAAGAGCTTAAACCCAAAAGCGCTGGGATTTTGACTGAAAAGGGGTTTGGGGAGGGTTCAGGTTTTCAGTAGCATGATTCTTGCTCAGTGAGTTATGTGGGGATTTAATTTTCCCCTGGGTTCCTTGGAAACCTCTTATAAATGGTTTTAATTTACCAGGCTGGTTTCTTTAATGTGCCTGGTTCCTCAGTGTGTGCTCTCCCTGAAGGCTGCCTTGGGTTTTTATCACCTCATCACTGCTCCTGGTTCACTGATAACAGCTGGCGATAAAGGAAGTCTCCACGTAGGCTAAAGTTCCCTCAGTGCTGCTGTGATACCAACTGCTCAGGTTTTTTTTCTTCCATAGTGGCTGTCCTTAAATGAAATGAACAGATGGTAGACTAAGTGCTTAACCTTGCCCTTGTTACCATCCCCACAGCGTATTTCTAGGGAGGATGTTTTCACTGATACCAGGCTAGCTTTATACTTTTTTGCCCCATATTGAGACCGAACTCCTTGCTTTTAGTTTGAAAAGGCATTTTTAGTTGTATTAATATAAACATGGCTGTGGTAACCAGTGCAGCTGCAGGAGGTAGCTGTGAACCAGCCAGCTTGGTAACTATTTGCTAGCTGTGTAGCCTTTGCAGTCTAGAACTCGCTGCAGTCTGCAGTGTCATGAGTGAAGTGAGGTGAATACCTGGACATTTGTCTTGAGCTGAGGTCTGGACACAAAAGCTGCTCTGAGTACTCCCAAGATAACGCGAGTCTAGAAGCTGTGCCTGCATAAGTCAACCCAGTACATTATAACCGCTGGAAAAGACAGCAGTAATCCCACAGATTTCTCCAGCATGGAGCTTGAATCTCTGATTTATCAGCTAGTGGCTTTCAGTCTGCAAGGTTATCATTCTGATAACTCTCCTGAGGACTAGGATTTATACCTTCAGCAAGCGGTTAGGTAGAACATCATGTCTAGC
>VZZY01002869.1:11442-27252 GCA_013400335.1 Eurystomus gularis
TGTTGGACCTTGCACTTGACCTTGTTGAACTTCATGAGGTTCACCTGGGCCCAGCTTTCCAGTCTGTCCAGGTTCCTCTGGATGGCATCCCGTCCCTCTGGCATATCCATATCAACTGCACCATACAGCTTGGTGTCATCAGCAAACATCCTGAGGGTGCACTCAATGCCACCTGGATTGAACAAAAAAAAAGTATGGCCAGCAGGTTGCTGGAAGCAATTCTCTGCTTCTATTCCACCATCATGAGACACTCACCTGGGGTACTGCATACAGCTCTGGGGTCACTGGTACAAGAAATACATGGACCTGTTCAAGCAGGTCCAGAGGAGAGACATGAAAATGATCAGAGGGCTGGAACAGCAATCCCATGAAGAAAGGCCAAGAGAGCTGAAATTATTTGGCCTTGATATGACAAGGCCCCGGGGACGTCTTACTTCGGCCTTTCAGTATATGCTGAAAGGAGGCTTAAAAGAAAGACTGAGAGAGATACTTACCAAGACCTGCACTGACAGGACAAGGGGCAATGGCTTTAAACTGAAGGAGGGTAGATTTGGATTGGACATAAGGAATATTTTTTTTCATGATGAGGGTGGTGAAACACTGGAACAGGTTGCCCTGAGAAGTTGTGGATGCCTCCTTCCTGGAAGTGGTCAAGGCCAGGCTGGATGCAGCTTTGGACAACCTGGTCTACTGAAAAGTGTCTCTGTTCATTGAAGTGGGGTTGAACTAGATGATTTTTAAAGGTCCATTCCAACCCAAACCATGCTATAATTCCATTATTCTAATTACCTCACAGTGTTTATGCAAATCAGCAACTCTTTAACTCCACACTGAAGGGAAAAAAACAGCTAGATGTCAGTGATCATGCAATATCCTACCATCATTCTACAAAACACTATTACCTTTAGATATGTAATAGAGAAAACTGAAAACTCCTCTGACCCTACCCTAATCAGAAGTTGTTCTAGTTAAGTTGAAACACCTGTTACACTGAAGTGACATTTGTTAATAAATGTCTAATATCTGGAAACACAAATTCTGCTGAGAAAAGCATGCTGCATTGCCACACTCAAAATGCAAATAAATATGAAGAGCCTGATTAAGGTCAAGCACCTCATGTTATTTCTCTCCTGATATTGTGAGTGTTCAGATAACTGACTAGGTTTCTTTTACAATTTTAATAAGACTTCTTTAAGATGCCTTCTGCCCCTGTTGCCTGGAAATGTGTAATTCAAAATGCTGGAATACTAAATACTTCATAATTTGTCATGCTTTTCTTATACTCTAGGTATTTGCTGCATAACACATAATTATGTTTTCATCAGAAAAGAAACAGATGCACAGCAAGTGCCTGAACACAATATTCAAGGAAACAAAAACAGAACTGTAATAACATAGCATTTAAATTCAATTGATAATGAAAATATTTACTAATGAGCAAAAAGCTTCAAGCCAAGAAGCACCTCTTCTACACCATAGTACAAACCTCACAGCATCTTAATAATCTGTTATGTCATTATAAACAAAATCCTTCAATTGATGGTTGTAGATTAAATAGGTTTTGCACTACATAGATGCTCTAATCTACCGATTTAAGTAAAATTCCTCTTTATTTCACCTAAGGCTTTAACTAAGGCTAGGTGTCATGCTCTAGGTTTGACTGCAAAATAATTCAGCAACCAAAGGAACAGAGTTCTTTGACACTAATGATATTGCTGTGCTCTGCAAATGGAACTAACAAGTGACAAGTGAGGCATAAAAAAGGTCAAAAACAATACGGCAAAGTTTCAACTTAAAAAATCCACTGAGATTAAGCCGAAAGGGGCAATAGAGTTTCCCATTGTGGTGAGATAATTGATTCCTTGGGATCTGAAGCCCAGCCAACTCTTTCTGTTTATCTTGAAATATCCCTAGGAAAGAGTTTTTTCCTAACTTCCATTACAATAAGTCTTCAAGGAATGGGTGAAGATAAATTCTTTGCACTGAAATCTGTGATTAAATTCCAAGTCTTACTTTGTCTGTGCTGTAAACACTGACCAAGGCTCTCAGCCAAAACTTAAAAGTCAATCGTGTTGCACTGCTTATCTTCTCTAATGTACCAAATCCCACAGACCTTGGTCATTTTAATAGCCACTTTGAAAAACTGCTATCTTAGGGTGTACTTCCAATAGAATTGCTTATGGATAAGAATGCAGGGTAAGGCTAAGGTTGGATACATTCGTAATGCTTCTGTTATACGTGACTACCATTACAAGAGTCCTAGGGGAGGCATGCAGCATAAAGCAACTGCATGCTTTCTACCCTTTTCTTCTTTGCAGTACACATCAGTGCCTGCAGTGTCTTGACTTCACTTCTGCTTTGCAGAGTAGATACTTTTGGGTAAGTGGAAATTCAATTAAGAAGCATGACTGCTGTTATGCTGTGCTGTTATCTGCAATGCATGAGGAAATAAACTGAAAAAGCAGTAAAATAGATGTTGTCTTTCAAGTAATAAATAGAAAATTGACTAAGGAAAATGTATCCATGTATCTTCAGGAAGCTAGCTAAGGAGTACATACATTAGATGTGTTCTCCTTCACTAGGCTGTAATATACATCATGAGCAACTTTCATACTTAGAGGACTCTATCCCACTGAAAATGCTATGACTTCACACTGAGACTTTCCCAAACAACTAATATTATCTGACAAACTGACAAAATCAGTACATCTACAGCATTATGAATTTCTTCTTGCCAAAGCAGCATGCCTAAAGCGTATCTGCAGATGGGGCCCATAAACAACAGATTTTGGACTGGTTCAGCTTTAATATCTGAAGGTGTAGAAATCTGAGTGATGTGGGCTACCAAATTTCCAAATCCAGGCATCAAGAGAAATGGTAAACACCCCCAGTACCAACAAGCAGTCATTGTTTAAGTCATTGTACATTCACCACTTGCTAAGCCACCTGATACCTATTGACCCACATAGGTATGAGAGTACAGTGCTGACTTGTCCCACTTTTTCATTACATTCGCCTGAAAAAGGCAGCAGAGGCAGAAGGCTGAGTACCAGAGAGACTTTTTGGGACACAATGAAGCATCTTCACATCCCATCAACTTCTGGGACCTAAACTTAATGCCCAGGTTCCTTATGCCTGAATATGAAATCAAAAAGATTTTGCATTTTATCTCATAGACCTCCATGGACCATTGTGTTAACCAACTGTTCTTAGCCTCCCAGACGGGCAGATGATAACAAGCTGTTCCAGAAACTAAGCTAGTTTCAGAGCAGGTGAGATGTTCTTCTGCTGTTTCCTACTCGTGCAGTTACTAAGGGGTTTACAGCCTATTGAGATTTAAGGTAAATCAGCATCTGCCAAAAATCAGTTGTTACATCAGTTGCACAACACTTAAACCTGTAAGATGCCAATAAATGTAATTTGTGATACATGTATTTTGGATGCAAATTGTAACACATACTTTTTTTTTTCACATAAAATTCAATTTAAAAATGCCACCTTATCATTCTAAGGTGAGGGTTTGTATTTTCCTGCTTTTATTTATCTGCCGCTGCTATAATAATCTAGAATGGAAGGAAAAACTGGGGTGTAGACAAAATAAGAATCTCATCAGTTGAGGACAGAACTAATATTACAGGCTTTGAATAAATGCTAATATTCTTCCTAACCAAGACATCAACTTAATATTTCCAGTTTAAGATATGAAGCCATTACTTGGGTTTGAAAAGTATCAATTGTTCTTTCAAAAACTACACCCATTTACTGAAGCTGGTTTCTCTTCTTCATAAGAGCCATCAGTTCCCATGTTCTTGCTCTGAGCTTGACTGCGGTCATTCAGGGTGGAAATAACCATATTACTGCAGATATCCAGGGTGCTGAACTCAAACTCCTCTCAGTGAAGCCCATGCTAAAATGGGGTGTCAGGAAATGCCATGCAGTAGACTCCAAGCTGATCACTTACATCAATCCTTTTATCTTCTCTTTGCAAATTCATCCATGCAACTCAATCCCACAATTGCGTTGCAGATATCTAAACTTAGCTTTGCACAGTTTCAATTTATTTATGGTGTTAACAGTGGAAATTGTTCATTTTATTAAGGCTCTTTTGTGTTACATGGCTGTAACTATGACTCAGTCTTAACACCAGCCCACTACTACACTGTTTCAAAACCAGAAAGCAAAAATTTTGAAGAAAATACCACTGGGATCACAGGGATAATAATTCAGATTATTTTCAAGTCTGAAATAACAGCAGGAGATGAAAATAGTATGGTAGATACGTGCACAGTTCGCAAAGGAAAACACTTGAGAGCATTATTAGGTACACTTAGACTGCTGTGCTTGCTGGTTGCTATAGACAGTGATAGCATATTCCCTGATATTGAAACATAACAAGTCCTACTTTCTAGCTTATGCTGCAGCTCAGGGAGTGACAAATGCTTCTCCAAGTGGAATAGATAGGGCATTGGCTCTGTAAACATCTTAGGTTAATGTGAATAGATGGGAGTCACATCAGAGACTAGCATGTCATCAAGACAAAAAAACAGTATCTGCACATAACTTGTTTGTATCTTGATGTTTGGCAATTTTAACTAAAAAAATTAGCTCTTGGAGGTAAATACTACAGTAAAATCTCTGTTTTCCCTTCAAATAACAAAAATTACATTACTGTTTGGTAAAATTGTTTTGTTACCTCTCTTCATGCTACCTCAATCCAGACAGTCCTATGCAATATATAAAGATAAATTCCTCCTCAAAAAGTTTAGCACTCATGTTCACAATGTTCCTCGGTGAATAAAAAAAATAAAATATTTATTATCCAGGTAAGATTGCTGAAAAATGTGTTCATCATTCAAAACGTTTGTAGAATGCTAGTCTTATAAGAGAAGCTCTGACACCTCAGAAAGGCTTTTCTTTTTTCTATGTAACCTTCCACCTGCGCATGTACTTCTATTAATTAGTTCCTCATAATGTCTATTCATGTATGAAATACAGCAGCTGTAGCTCTCAAGATGCAATTATAATAAAATGCAGCCATATTGTAAGAGCTGCCATATTGTGGTTAGTTCAAATGTATTTGCTTAAACCAATTCATTTTCTAAAAGATTACCTAAATCTATATAAATCTGCAAAAATCTTCAAAGTGGATTACATTGTCAGCACTGCAGAATTCATCAGAAGAAAAAAAAAAAAGAAAGAAAAAGAAGAATAATAATGATAACAGAGATAAGTTTTAGGAACAGGAGCAACTAAGTTGTTTTGATCCACAGGATCTTATTTTTGCTTATACACAAAGAATTACTTTACTTGATGACAGCAGAAATAAGCACAGTTCTCTAAACCTCTGATCTGGGCAGCACGGGTTCTGGTACCTCGTATAAAATATGTGTTCATGCGCTTGACTATTTCGCACAATAAATCTTTACTTTGTCCAATTCTTCCATGTAGAGGTGGAAAATCATATCTGCCTCCATAGTGACCTCTCAAAGACTTTCTTGGTTTTAATATTTAACAAGTTTATTTTGTCTGCAAAAACATTCTCTCTGGTTGTAAAATTCCTAAATAATGATATCTGTGTTTCATGAGCCAAATGAATGATGTTGCTTCTCTCAGAGCTATTCTACTGTGCTATCTGTAAGCTCAAAAAGATACTATTGGGTTCATCTGTAATGAAAGCATGATTTTTTATGACCAGAAATAGTGTAAAGTTTTTGTGTTTCTTTCTAGCTATCCCTTTCCTCCTTGTTAATTATTAGTCCATATGAACGTAATGAATCCTTTCCCTTAAATAGAGCTTGGTTATTTATCTTGAGACAAAGGTTTAGCAGTATTAGCTTTGGTAGTCCCAACTGAAAACTTAACTGGTCTATATATCCCATCCCTACACGCAGGGTAATAATTCTTGCTATACTTATTTTGATTTTACTAACCACCTCCATGTTTTGTTTCCTTCAGCTACTCAATACTAGACAGAAATCAAATAAAAACCCACTTTTTTCATTTTTCATGAAGGGCTTCTACAAACTTTAACATGTAATTTGAGAAAAATGATGCTGCAGCATACACTTCAGGATGTTTAATTCTATTACACGTTGATAAAAGCGTTTGGATTTTTCTCTTCATTTAGTAGTCATGTAGTTTTAATACACCTGTAACTTCTCAGGTTGGACCTTATGGATGATACTTAAACCAGCAAATCCCATCTAGGAGACTGAGTGAGCTCTTTGAAACACGATGATTTTCTGCTCATCCAGTGTCTCTTTTGCCTTTGTACAACTTTCTTCCCCTAACCCCTCTTCAAGCAATACTGCTTAGTTGTTGTCAATGTGGAACTTAAACAGACACCCCAAGAAAAAAAACAATGCAACTATGGCTTCAGCTAAAGTTTTAAATTTGTTATCTGGAAAGAGACTAGAGGTAAGGGCATTACACTCTTTAAAAGCACAGCTAGATTTTCCCAGAGCATCAACAGTAATTATTAACTGAGGCATAGATATGGATGACCCTCTGTCCTAGGAGAAATCACTTATAGCACATCAGAAGTATCAAATGCATAAAAAGTAATCATACCATATCAGCTAAATAACATCCTCCCTTGGGCTAGAAGTACACAGTAAGATGAGTCTTTTCTTTTGCCCCTGATAAGAACAAAACTAGTGAAAAATTAAGTGACAATTAAGTGAAACTATGTGAAAAACGTATTTCCTTTTTCATTAGTAAATCTATTTAGGAAGCAAGTACATTTTACCTTGCAGAAACAATTTACCTTACAGAAACCATCTAAATTCTCTTTTCTGGCTTGGAAAAACTTTTTAAGTTCTCAAAGATGCTGAGCAATTCTAAGCAGAAATTATTTACCTCTCATTTCTATTCTGATAGGTATGTGAACTCTCAAAATGTTTATGATGCAGGACAAAGGGAGAGCAGATCTACATCAGCTTGATGCATTTTTGGTCTTAAATTACTAACTTCAACATAACATAGCTCTTTTGTGGATTGTTGCACACTGTGCAATTGGCAGCAGGGGAAGCATTGTGTGGCTAGTCCTGATTGATTCAGTAGGGATGAGCTACCTAAAATAGAGACAAAATTTCAACTCACTGCAAGATTTCATAGCCACATGCCCTATTCATCCAACTCCCTCAGCTACAGCACACCTGGGAGCAGTTAAAATCCTGCTGAGGGCCTAAGTGCATGATCTACAAACCTACTCAATGTGTCAGCATCAGAAAGAAACACCATAGGCAAAATTGATTTTGAAAGGCATTTGTCATGTTCATAAAGTGGCATACAAATGAACCTACCCTCAATAGCAGCCTGGAGCTGGCCATGAACTGCTGTGCTCTAAACCACAGTGCAGAGATGTGCTCAGCCCAGTGAAGCTGAAGTTGTGTTGTTATGTAATGGCATATGGGGACAGGAAAATCAATGGGAACTGAATCTATGTCAGAAGCATCTTTTCTGTCTAGAAACCTCTCGAGTAGGGCACTGTGAAAAGCCACTGAAGCTGTTGTAACCTGCAAAGAAGGCGAGTGCCAATACAGGTCTTGTGGCTCACAGGGAAATGCACATACTTGAATTTAAGCCTCTCACTCAATGACTCTTTAAAAGTGAAAAATAGTACTTGACTCTGTCTTTTCTAGATGAGTGTATTTCAGCACAAAGCCAAATATACATTTTCCTACAAATTTGCAGTCCACACAGCACATTTATTCCTGTGAGATTACATTACTTTATAAAGGGGCATTGCAACTTAATCATAAAAGATTTATATACATAAGGAGATGAGGCTAACTGAGTATATGCATAATTCCTATCAAACTATTAGCATCCAATCATTCAAGCTTTTACCACTCGAAGAAATATATACTAGAGATAGGTAAATTGACTACAAAGATTTTTAACAGGATTTTATTGCAAACATCTTGAAATTTATATAAACTGAGTTACAGCGCCACAAAAATTATACTTACTATCTTCTCATTTTAACGGTGTACACAACATCTAAAGAAGGCAACAGAACTTATTGAAGAAAGCTAACTATTAGCACAAACAGAATTTGAGAAATCTAAGTCAAAGGGCCAGAATGCCTAACTGCACTCTGCATGATGGTTCAGCTCAGAGGAATAAGTTAATTTCTGTTAAAATTAACTTCTGTAAATTTTAACTTTCTGCTAAAATTAATCTGAAGGCCTTTAAGAATGTGTCCCCTGTGGAAAAGTATAAATAAATACATAAATTCACAGTTTCATTTTACATTATGATCGCATAGCATAGGTAAAACAGAAATGAAAGTTAAAAAAAAAGAAGTCTAAACAAAGAGAGGGTTGCATTAAAATGAATCTCTGAGATGCTCAGCATGAAAAAACACTAAGTAAATAACTTTTTTGAGATTTCAAGAAAAAGGCATACATGTGCTCATTCATAAAATCATAGAATCATGGAATTGTTCTATTTGGTTGGAAAAGACCTTCACCACTAAACCAGGTCCCTCAGCACCACATCTACATGGCTTTTAAATCCCTCCAAGGATGGGGACTCCACCACTTCCCTGGGCAGTTGGGGCCAGGCCTTGACAATCCTTTCAGGGAAGATCTTTTTCCTCATGTCCAACCTAAACCTCCTCTGGCACAACTTGAGGCCATTTCCTCTTGTCCTTTCACTTGTTCCTTGGGAGAAGAGACCAACCCCTACTTTGTTACAACTTCCTTTCAGGGAGTTGTAGAGAGCAATAAGGTCTCCCCTTAGCCTGCTTTTCTCCAGGCTAAATAACCCCAGTTCCCTCAACCGCTCTTCATAGGACTTGTGCTCTAGAGCCTTCACCAGCTTCCCTACCCTTCTTTGGACATGCTCCAGCCCCTCAATGTCCTTGCAATGAGGGGCCCAAAACTAAACACACTACTGAAGGTGCAGCTGTCTCACCAGTGCTGAGTACAGGGCACAGTCACTTCCCTAGTCCTGCTGGCCATGTTATTTCTGATGCAAGCCAGGATGCTGTTGGCCTTCTTGGCCACCTGGGCACACTGCTGGCTCATTCTCAGCTGGCTGTCAATCAACCCCAACAGGTCTCTTTCTGCTAGGCAGCTTTCCAGCCTCTGACTTGAGCCTGACTACCTGCTCGTCCTGTATGTGCTTTGTGATGGCACACAGAACTTACATAGTCTTGAAGCATTAAACTTTTAAACATGGTGTGGGAAGGAGATAAAATACAATTGCTGCAGCTGTAAAAGCAAGAACAAGTATGCCAAGAATAGATGTATATGGAGGTTACTAGATCATGTAACACAGGTTGTAATGCTCTGCAGCAGCATAAGGAATGGTAGGCCTTAAGACCATTGTATTATTTAATGTGCGCATCAAGCAGTTGAAATATTTATGGTTTGCACCATTAATCAGCCAAAAGAAAAACATTCCCACAGTGTAAATGATTGCTATATATCACTATTTACAAAAGACTGTACAAAAACTGCTGGAGTTAAGAAAGTTGTACCTTGTTTTGAAAAGGTAAATTTACTTACATTCTGACAGTTTGCAATGGTTAATATCTGAGCTCTCCAACAACTTTTGCAACAAGAATTTGCTACAATACGTAATGAAAGCAACAATCACCCATGTAATCTATGAGACTGACGTCTCCTTGTCACTATGTGAGACATCAAATGGACAGACCAAAGTTGTCCAAAAAGAGATTTCCCTAGCTACATCCACTAAATGCAGTTTTTCCCAGTTTCCAGAGAAATATAACAGCCTAGTTCCTTCATCCTGCATTTCCTTCTGTGGTATTTGGATAATGAGGTGAGGTCCTCTGTGCTCAAACAGGCCTTGCTATCTCCAGTGCAACCCAAGGGAGTGGAGACTCGCCTGGTTATCACAGCGTGCAGAGAAGGAGGGGGCTCTGCTGAGGCAGGACAGCCCTGCTTCTGGTCAGCAAGGACAACAAGGTAACAGGAACCTGCGTAGTTCTCTGTTTCTGAGAAAAGCCTACCAAATCTGAGAGCTACCCTTTGCCTCATTACCTGTGAAATGAATATTCCAGTTGACACCCCTGCATATGCTAATGAAGACTATAGAGATCATGCTAAACATGTGTGACTATAGCACTCGTCTCTCTCCACCCAAATCATACTACATGTCACTGGAGAAGGGGGGAACCTTGTAATTTTGGGGATAAAAAGATGGAGGAAATGATTGTGAAATTGGGAAAGAACCTCAACATTTGACGGAACAGCTGACGGGCTGTGTTCTCTTCCTCCATCCCAGGCAGGGATGCCTCTCTGGGTAAGCACCAAACCTATCACTCTCCGGTGAATGTTAACCCTTGGTTGTTGTTGTATTACTACTATTTTCTGCTAGCAATATTAACCTTAATTAGTAGCACTATTGTTGTTAGTGAATTTTTCAACAGCGATCTTGAATCTGTTCTGTTGTTCTCAATAAAATAACTAATTTTGAATTATTTGTGAATCTGATTCAGTGAAATTTCTTTGCGGGGACTCTGATAAATGGATCAGTGAAAGTCCTGGGACTCTGGCAGACAAATATTGAAATTATGTTCCCTTAACGCAACACAGGTCAACCCTTAACTTCTACTGGTGCATGGGGTTATTCCTCCTCAGGTACAGGACCCTATACTTGCCCTTCTTGAACTTCATGGGGTTCCCCTCTGCCCAACTCTCCAGCCTGTCCAGGTCTCACTGAATGGCAGCACAGCCTTCTGGTGTGTCAGCCACTCCTCCCAGTTTTGTATCATCAGCAAACTTCCTAAGTGTTAACTAAGGAATACATTACCAGAATGACTAAGAGGGGAAACATTCTATCTAAAAGCTGCTTTGTAGGGAAAATATTGCATCTATTGGAGCTAGTGCTGAAAATTTTCAACTAAAACTACTAAACAACAGTTTACAGCAAAAACTACTCAATTAAAACCCTCCAAATTAACAAATTTATAAATTTATAGCAATTTACCAAAGAGACACACAGATTTGCACTTCTCAGTAGTTTCAGATTTGTGTCACAGAATTATTCAAATATGAGAAATCTATCTTTTAGGTTATGCTCCCTTTTTTTAGGTTATACTCATTTAGAGCATGGATTTCACTTTCTTTGGAATGATATGAATAATGCAATTTGGAGTCAAGAGGTTTTTAAATTGTGAAATACTCAGAAAATCTTGGGCTTAGAAAGTATCTTCCTCTTTCGAAAATACTGGATTCCCCAAACCAACTATGATAGCAAATACGAAGTACAAAAAAATCTGAAGCCAACACAAAATGCAGTAAAAGTCTGGTATCTGAATAAATATGAAATAAGAACCTCTAAAAAAACTAATGGATTCCCATGTGCAAAATTTTCTATGCTGTAGGAAAATCCATTTAAAATATATAGCTCAAAACTTTCCTTTCCTTTTTCTTGGTGTATAGAATTAATATTGATATTGCTGTCCTTTTGTCTGACTTGACCACTTAAACATAACCATCATGTAATCTCTTTACTGAAGTGTAAGGAAAACTATCGCATCAACACTACTCTCATTTTGCGACTGGCCCACCAGTTACAGTAAAACAGAGCTAAAACAGGGTTTGAAAGGACATCAGTCCCCTTTCCAGTCTGTGAGCAAGCGTCCAACAATCCATTGGATCTTCATCATTTAATTTATCAAAACCAAATCTATTCCCTGCCCTAAGACCTACATCAAGTGTACTAAGGGTCCAATTCTTTTGAGCTGTAAGACAGAGCACCCAGTTTGTCATGGCACCATGGCCAAAGGGCACTTACTTCACTCTACTGATCTTGCAGAATATAGCAATACAGTGGGATCTGCCCCAAACCTAACTTTAGCTAAATACAGCTAGAAAAAACAGTAACAGCATTACTGGCATATTCACCACAAAATAGAAGTTTTCTAAAGTTTGTAAACCCTAATCATCTTGACATTTGCTTACTAGACAACAAATACACCATCTGTAGTACACCACCAAGCATTTATGTATGAGATTAAAAAGGTAATTTTCCAGCTGCTTTTAGCTTGCAGATATTTGCATAAAAAATTTACACGGATGAGAAAGAAATTAGGTTTCTCAAGAAAGATCAGTATGCTTGTTTACAAAGACTGGAGACTCAAATTATAGCAAATGATCACCCCGGAGTTAATGTTCCTCCATGACTGTTTATATTCTGTAATTCATTATTAATTACCATCAGGAGGTGTTTTGTTTGAACGTTATGCAGCTAAACGAGACGTTGCAGGAAATTCACTTTTTAAATAAACTTAGAGATCTCAGTGGCTCTAGGGTAGCGAAATGAAATCTGATGTACTTCCAATGAAGTTAAAGACTCACTTTATTGAAATAGTTCTCAAGCTTCTTGATTTAGTCTTCATCATCCCTTCAGCAGCCACAGGCTGTAAACAGCACAAATTTGCTGTAAATACAGCATACTTATTTTAACTCAGACTGTTAATTAGGTCTTTAACAGTTTTTTAAAAACTGAAATACTAGTGTTTTGTGTGTTTTAGAATGCACATCATCAGAGCAGTGAATTTCCTAAAGGCTCACCTCTATGCTATGGGTATATACTATGTGGGAACACTGATTTTCACAGCTCTTTAGCTCAGTTTTGAACTACTAGTCTTCAGCATTCTGCACTCTGCAACACTTCACAGGTATCCAAAGCATCCATTTTTAACATTTCTTGCTTAATAATCCATTACAGAAATACTAATTGATTTCAGAGTGTCCCAATACGTGTTTTTCATACACTTCTAATCAACCATGCATCTCAAAACACAGATTCTGAAAAAAGAATTCCAAACACTGCTTAGGTGAGCAGGTATCTCTTTCTCAACTGACTTCCCACAAGATACTAATCCTGTTATCTGTTAATTACTTCAAATGAAGAAAAATTCTACATTAACTTGCACATCATGAGACTACATAATTTAAAAAAAAAAATGAAAAGAGGAAGTGAATTCAGAAGGAAGTGAATAAAACTATGTAAGCATGGACATAGATTACATTTGTGACTGTTTGGGACAAAGTATGAGACAGAAGATGGTGAAGCTAAGAAATTTAACAGTTCTGTCATTGACACCTATATTGTTTGAGCGTTGAGTAGGGAAGTACTAACATTATGCTTTCCACTTACTAGAAATACTTTATTTAACCCAAAATGAAAAAAAAAAAAAAATCCTTCATTCAGGAGGGTTATGTGACTGTTTGTTTTCATACATCTGTGACGAAAAATGTTTAAAGGCTGTCAGAATTCAGTGTTTCTATAATTTTAGGTTATGAATGACAAATTTTATTTGAACTGAAATTACTGGTGCTGGAGGGAGGGAAATGTCAGACCCAATGTTAATGGTAAGACAGAAATTCAGCTACAAATCTTAATATACTGTGCTGACTGTCACCAGGTAACACAGAGAAATATACAGATCAATAATTAAAATATAATCTCAAAATTGATCCATTCTGCCCTGATTTTGATAAAATTCTGATTAAGATAAAAAAGAAAACAAGATATATTTCCACATAAATAGAATTTGTCCTCTTTTTTGGGTACTGTGGAAACAGCTGTCATTCAGGAAACAAAATATTTTTTACTTCTAAGTAATCATTACACTACACAACCAAAAGACTGTAAAGAAAACCCCTAACAATTTCTTCACTGCAGAAAAGAAACTTTTTGTCTGGTTATCAGTGTGTTACACAAAATCTTTGCTAATAAGACAATACCTTATTGCGAAGTATGTTACCTTCGTCTGTCTTTCTCCCACAGACATCACTGTATACACTGAACTATAGCAAGACTTCAAATCCTCCAGTAGGACTCAGAAGAGTCTTCCAGGTGTAGGCTTTCATGTTCCAGGCAGTTCATATGCAATTAGCATGCTAACACTTTGTTTTGAAATTTTAACAGATTTTGTAAAAACATTTTTTAAATTATGTTTTCTAACTCTGTTGAGAAAATACTGGGTGGTGACATATATAAATATACATTCCACATTTCAAATGCATTCACTTGTTTTCAAAACAGCATCAAAGGATACAATTTTCAACATCCCACAATATCTCAGTAGGCATCTACAGAAGATTTTTTTGGAACACTGTGGGAATTCAGTTACTTATCTACATAGAGTGTGGAACAGATGAACCAGGCCTATGCTTTTTATTATTCTCTTTACATATGTTTGAATGGAATAACAAGCTCATCTAAACAGAATGTTACATATATCCACTACATGCTGAGACACATCCCTAGTTGCGTAAGAAGTATGGAGGGAAAAGGAGGAAAAATAGCACAGGGAAAGAAAAAGCAAGATGGCTAAACGTTTGCACTTACACACTCGTGGAAGTTTCTTCTCAGACAACAGTAGGGAAGTGAGCGGGTAGAAACGTTAATCAAAGGCCCAGGAAAAAATATAAACCAGCATAATCAAGAGAGAGCAAGGGTATTAGGCACCTTTGATGTATGGAAGGAAGAGGCAGAGAAATGAAAGGTGAGTATTTAATCATGGTCATAGCACAATGAACCCATGGGTGAGTCAAAAGCAAGTGCATCTGGTGAACTTCTTGTATGCCTACTTGACAGCTGACAAGTCTGAAAGACTGACAGACTGGTCAGGAAAGAGGCACCATAAAGATGGACAAAGAGTAGGTAATAGTAAGGGACAGGGCTTTAAATATTAATTACTTTGAAAGCCCCTGACTCCCAGAGTGGTTGGTTGTGCTTAGGAGTGGGTGGGAAGACGGTAAGAAAGGGGTACAAGACAGAAATGTAAAGAAAAAGACAACAAAATGAAAATGAGACCTGCAAAGAACAAAGTGCTTTTGATATGGAACAGAAGACAAATTGCTCTGAATCCTATACACAAAGCCTGTGCCCAAAATTCTGCTACAATTAGATTCATATCTCTTTGTCTTCTACTAGGATGAGAAAATGTGGATACTTCAAACATTCACAGAGTATCCCTGTATCCCTTTCCCTTCCTCCTAGCATGTCCAACACTTCCACCCATACATCATCTCTTATTACACATGTACGCACATACACACTCTGAACTACCTGAAAATTATCTGGTTTAAAATCATCATTACAGATTCTTCTTGCATTTAGTGTCAAGCATTTCAAGTTTAGTTTGAGGTTAAAACTTACTGAAGAGTTAGAACCAAAGATTTCAAGATCCCCTATATCCTGGCATTTGTCTACAAAACACATGCTGCAACAAGATGCCAAGACAACCATCTTTATGACAAAAGAAAGACAGACAAGATTATAACAAATTTGGTTGGTTAAGCAGGTTAGTTGGTTGGTGGGTTGGTTGAGAACCATTCCTATCTTACAGGACTTAATAGTTCACATGCAGCCATGTACTCTACATGATACCAGTCCACTCAGAGTTCATACTGGTCAATTGCATTTGCTGTTCTGCTCAGCAGTTGAGTCCATACTATAAAACAATAAAAGGGAAGCCCATAAAATTGTGTGAGAAGTGACAAGTTCTAGTTATGATACTCCAGAGACAACAGATCAGCAAGGTGCCTGATCAGCACAGGGACTTCAGGTACTCTGCCGTAGAACAGAAGTAAGTCAAGTCAAGGAGGTCCACTGGTCTTCTTACTTGAGTGAAGTCTGCAGCACTGACCTGCCCTGTGTGGTGGGTTAACCTTGGCTGAGCGCCAGGCGCCCACCACGCCACTCTATCACCCCCCCTTTCCTTCCCCTCTCCCTCCTCAGCAGAGCAAAAAGAAAGGGGAGGAATATAAGATGAGAAAACAAAAAGCAGTTTAATAATAATAATAGAAGCAAAGC
>VZZY01002871.1:0-23703 GCA_013400335.1 Eurystomus gularis
ACTCCCAACAGGATATCCTCCTCATTGGCTTGCCTCCTCATCCGTACCCATAAACACTCAACTGCTGCATCCTAGTTGCTGACTTCTTACACAATCAAAACATTCTCTAACATAGAGAGCCACCCTACCACCTTTTCTACCTTGCCTATTCCATTTGAAGAGCTTACAGCCACCCATTGCAGCACTCCACTCATGACAGTCATCCCACCACGTTTCTGTGATGGCGACTACATCATAGCTGTCACATTGCACAATGGCTTCCAGCTCCTCCTGTTTGTTGCCCATGCTGCGTGCATTAGTGGTCACTAAGCCCAAGATGGCCTCCAACCACCACATGTCCCACTAGTCCTCTGTTAGTAAAGAGCAGGTCTAGGAAAGCACCATCCCTGGTGGGCCCACTTGAACTGGGCTGTCAAATTCCCTTCCAACAGTGGCCTGCCACCCTTAGGCTAAACTCTAGGGAGCCTGGTTTTATCACCTTCCCGCTTTGGACCTAGTTTAAAGCCCTTTCAGTGAACTTGGCCAGCACTTACATGAGGATCCTTTTCCCCCTCCGGGGCAGATGAACTCCATCTGGCTCCAGCAGGCCCTGTGCAGTGTAAAGCTCCATGGGATCAAAGAATCCAAAATTCTGTCTGTGATACCAGCCTCTAAGACAGGAGTTAAGCGAATGGGTTTTCCTCCCTTTGGTATTCTTCCCTGCTACTGAAGAGACTGAGGAGAACACAACCTGTGCACCTGAGCCGTAAAGCGATCTCCCCAGTGCCCTAAAATCCTTTTTAATTGCTTTTGAACTTCTCACTGCAGCTTCACTACCAGCCTGGATAACCAGCAGTGGGTAATAGTCTGACGGCCATACCAGTCTGCAGAGTTTGACTAATGTCCCTAACCCAGGCCCCAGCGAGGCAGCAGATGTCCCTGTGGTGCGGGGCTGGCCAGCATACAGGGCCCTCCGCTCGCCTCAGAAGGGAATCACCCACTGCAACTACTCTCCTTTTATTTTTAATTGAAGTAGTCCTGATGGGGAGGGGGAGACAGACTCCCTTTGGGTGACTCCTCCAATGGAGCTTCATCCCCACCCTTATTCTCCCGTCCCTCCATTTCCAGAGCCCCACACCTGCTGCGCAGTGGCAGCTGGGGTGGGTGGGAGGCCGGGAGGGGACTCTCCTGCCTCCCCGAGGAGGGACCTGTTTCCGTTCCCACCCGTCTCTTAGGTCCCCTCCTTTTGTCTGGTGGCAGGAGGGGAGGGGACTGTCTCCTTCTGGTGGAGTCTTCACCTGCTGCCCTCTCCTCAAAGGCGGTAGGGCCTGACTCAACCAGTCTGTCTCTCTCACAGTGCCTTATAGTCTCAGCCTTTCCACTTCCTTCTTCAGCTCAGGCCCAGGCAGAGCAGATTGTTCCCTGCTCGCACCACACACAGGCACCCTCTGTGGCGGGTGCCAGGCTCCGGTGCTCTCTGCAGCCGGAGACCGGGACACCAGCGGCCTTGTGCGGGACCTCCGCCTGGGTCGCCACGTTTCTCCTGATGATGGCTTTTGCCCGGGTGGCAACCACAGCTGGTCCTGCCCGTGCCACCAACCACTTGGACAGCCGCGCCATGGCCCCTGTGCCCCAGTTTGCTCGGTGTGCAGGGACCGAGGCTCCCTCAGGGGGTCTGAGGGAGCCCCCTCGGGCTGCTGCAGGGCAGGCCGGACCCCAAGGGCCGCTCTCGGCAACTGATAGTTGAGCAACTCATGGTTGCCTCAACCGTTACTTCGTTAACAAGTCACTGAAAACAGTTGTAGAGTGAGGTGTACACCTCTGATGGCTGAGCACAATGAAGCCGTGTGAATAACCCGTTAGCAGCTATTACAAATTGTACAGCTCATCATTTCTTACACTTTAACTCCCTTACACACACACCATCTCCGCAGCTGGTGCCTGTGAGATGGCTGTGAGAGTTTGAAGCCAGGGAGAAAGGGAAAGGTTCACTTGCGATGGATACCTTTGTGTACAAGACTCTACAAAGGTGGTGTTTCTGTTAAATTTTGGCATTGTGAACAGCGTGGAGGATGCAGTGATCCCATGATTGGCTGTGGCTTTAGCATTCATGCACATTCTGGATTTGGGGAAACATGTTGCCACTCTGAAGGAGTATCTGCCCAAAGAGCTTCAACCTCTTCTCAATTGATTTGAGGACAGCTGCATCAGTTGTCCAGGTAGGAGAGGACATGGTGGACAAGCTTTTCTGTTTCCACTGCCCACGTGGAATCTGTTTGAGAGAACATAGGATTGCACTAACAACCATTCCGAGACAAACAGGGAATGTGCCACCCAATCATCTGGAAGTTCATTGATGGCCATTCATTGAAGGTGCAGAAGGACAGAGATTCCTATATGAACAGCTCATTTCAGACCAGAGGCCTCTGGTCCAATTGAAGACCTACAGCAAAGCAGATGAGTGTATTTCAAAGATTGAATCCAATTATGGCAATAGAAGCCCCACAGAATACATGCATGCTATAGTAGTTGCCAATTATCAAATATTTTAATACGATGTTTTTTGATGGATTTTTTGTTGTTGGTTAGTTTAAGTTTCTGACTTTGCTATCTTGGCTGACAGTTTGCTGCTTGTAACTTTGCTGTTGTTGGCTTGTAGAGTTGTTTTTTTTATAATCAAAGTGTTTTCCTTTAATGAGGCTGGATGGTGTCTATTCCATTGTGGTATTCCTAATAAACCTTCCAAATATTTTGAGCTTTTTGCAGGGATGTCACTTGGGTTTTCTTCTAAAAAACATTATTTCAATAAGTAAAACTGCATGTCCTGAAGTTACTCAACCCTTATGCAGCATTAAATTAAGCAGTTGCTATTTGAGTTATGAGCTCTAGAAGTAAATACAGCCACGGAAATGTTAGCAGCAGCCCGTGCCTGCTTGTGCTGGAACACTGCTGTAAACAATGGGTGTAAGTAGCAAAAGAGTGGGTAGACAATCCATGATAATACATGCAGAATTCTTCCTTCTTTTTTATAAATCACAATATAAGCACTGGGATAATATGGTATCTCAGCAACAACTTGACAGGAGACGCATCATACACCCTCAGATAATAGAAAAAACATCATTTGTCTCCAAAAAAGGTGTTTAGCATTCTGATCCTCTCTTAACATAAATTAATTTGCAGTTATACTAGCAGTGTTTTTACATATGTATTTTGCATTTGCATCAAAGTACTTCCCAGACTTCAGGAGCACTTGCTGCTTTTGTGAGTGTTAACCATTCAGAATGTGAGTACAGGTTTATGTGCTGTATGCCATAGGATCAGCTCCAGTTTCTCTCTTACACAGTGCATTTAGTCTTCAGGGGATTAAACATGCTCATGAACCAGATGAAAATGAATATTTATTAAATATTGTCAGGATATCCTTATACAGAAAATGCAATATATTATTTGAAGAGTATGTGGGAATATGAAGAGAACTCAGGGAAGCCTTTTATTAGAGTGAAAGTTTGTGTGTCTGTACAGTTATTTGTTTTAAGACTTGGGTGTGCACTTTGAAAATAGGTACAATGGAATAAACCATAGCAAGAGAAACAGAATTCTAAGTAGTCATCTTATTGATAGATTTGTAAGAAAAATGCTGCACGCTTGATTCCCAAACGTATCTTGGTCATGTGACAGATAACGATACGGTACCAGGAAATTATTACAGCCTGCTAGATGATCGCAACATTACAAAGAACAACTTTTTAGGAAAAAATGTGATAGCAAAGGAAAAGCTGTTTGCTATTTTTAGTATTCATGGGTTGTACAATAATGATTGATCATTACTGAGTATTGTTTCTAAAGCTTGCTGAAGATGAAAGATGCTAGGTCTGGTGGTTTGGTAAAAAAAAAAAGTAAATGTTTATAGTTATAAAATGTTATTGTTTTCTCACATCTGTAGCAGTATTTATAACACTGCATTGTTTTTTGAGGAGGAGAAAGGAAGGAAAAAAAAATAAATTAGTCCAAAGCCCAGACCTTTCTTTGCCAGTTTTCCACATATGTTTTTGATACTTGAAAACAGAGCATGGAAATAAGGGACATATTTCAAAACAAGCACAGAGGCTGACTCTGCATTAAAGCTATACCTGCTGTTAACCTCAACAGTACTTCGGATGGTATATTTTTAGTTTGATTCGATAGCCAATTTACTTGTATTCTTTTCAAGCTGTGTAGACAATATTTCAATAGATCATCATGAATTGACAACTTCCTTTTTAATTATAACCTCCTTTAAGTTTCAAAGAGTTTATACTGATTGTATAGCCTTGCAAAATAAGCAGCAACACTAAAGCACATCTTTGAGGGTAACAAGCAGGAAGCTATAATAAACACACTTGTCAAGCATATGCAGACACAAATGGGAACAGGCTGGTGGGGAATATATGACCTGCTATAACTCTTTGTTTGAATGTGACATGTGCTTATCAAGATACAGAATAAAATAATTTTGCACATAGAACCCAGCAAATAAAGAGGCAGGGGAAATATCTTCATCTTTTGAGGCTGTGGCTCTCCAGCTGTGTGGCTGACCTGTGTGCCCATCTCCCAGAGACGAAGTGCAGCAGAAGTGGGCAGGTGCAGTCTGTTTAATTGCTGTGGTTTGTTCAGCTGACACTGTTGGAATGGTAAAAGATGATCCTGGCTGAGGGACACTGCCTGCCTCTTTCTAGCATGTCTTCTGTTAACAAGACAAACTTGCTGTAGGCTAGGTCTTCACCTGTTGTAGTTCAAGGCAGCCAGCATTGTCACAGGCACTAAGCCAGAAGAAAGTTCAAATCTCGAATTGGCAAGGGAAACAGGGCAGTCACTGTAAAATCATCCCAGCTCAGGTACAATACACACTTTCCTTTCTCCCGCATCTCTCTCTTTATCAGTGGAAAAGGGCTGCTGGAGGTCTTCCTTTAGAAGAATGCCTTTGCTTGCTGCTTCTGCATGGGTGAGTCAGGAAGGTAACAAAAGCAATGGATGAGGTTAGTGGGACTTTTAAAAGCATTGCTGGGGGATAGATGTGACTGGGGAAAGCACAAGGGGTGTGTGGCAGCCCTACCTATCCCTTGCGGTGTGGTAGGGATTGCATGGCACGCTGGGCCACGGCTCTTGTCCTCCTGCAGTAGAGATGCAAACGAGATTTCAATGATAACAAAAAGTGAAGATATCATTCAGGTGTTGTGCAAATAAATAATTGTAAGTGCATCATATTAGAATTGTATCCCTGTTTGGATTGTGGCTCAATAGAGAAGAGACAATCCCTGGAGCCTAGTGGAGAGCCTGGGATGTGATTCATCCCTGCTCCTTTAGGTACTTCACTGATTCAGCTTACCTAGGATTTGAACAAACCTTTAGGCTTGGCTCTTCCTTCCTGTTTGAATAGAGAGGGATCTAAGGTGAGTAGGTTTCTAATTTAGGGTTCTTGTTAGGTGCCTAAAGCTTACCAGGATCAGAGCTGAGCAAGCTAAGAATAAACAGCAAAAGACTACTCCAGAGCTTGGCTTGGGCAACTGCTGGAGCATCAGCCACACTTGGAAACAGCACCAACAGATTGAAGGGGTTTGGCCTTCAAAGCCGCAACAGATTGAAGGAGTTTGGCTTGGGAAAGCTGTAGGAACAGGAGCAGCAGTTTGTGAGACAGCCTGGCTAATGCAAATGTAGAAATGGCAGCAGCAGGTTCTGATGGGATGTGTTGCTGGTGTATCTCCAAAAATTTTTAAACTGGCTGCTCATGTAATACCAGGGCCCTATCACCTATATGCTCAATTTATCACTGCGTCTTGGAACTTTTCCATCAGAGTAGTAGAAAACAAATGTTATCCTGCTATATAAGAAAGAGAGAAAGCAAGCCCACTCAGCTTATTATTTACAGACCTTTCTTGCTGCTTCCAACTCTATCCATAATAGATGATGAATAAATTGGTTCACAAGCAACTGTTTAAGTACATGGAGTTAAACAACATACTGAATGATGCTCGGTCTGGATTTCGTTCTCATTATTTCACTGTCGTTGCACTAAGAAATTGTTGGAGACATTTTCTCTGCTCATGGATCAAAGCCTATTTATAGGTGCAGTATTTATTACCTTGTCAAAGTCCCTTTTGACATGTCTGGCCATTCTCACATGCAAAAATTCGTTTGAAATCAGTTCAAATAAAAGAATTAGACAATTGTTTTCGGTTATATTTGCTTTCCAGAAACCAGATGGGTTTCATTAGTAATGAACTGCCACACATGCAATATAATACTAAGAAGTCTTGTAACTGGGCACCATATTGGCCATTATATGTTCATTAAAAGCTGTTGTGCATGCTAATAGGAAGATACAGTTCTTCATGGTTAAAACACATATAGTGGGGCCAAATCTCTATTAAAATTGAAAGCAAGCCTGAAATCACAGCCTTACCTCTTACAAACACAGCATCTCATCTTTTTTTCCCCGTGTGCCTCAAGATAGATACACACACAGAGATATCCAGGAGCAGCATTAGTGGAGTTATGCTGTAGAAAGCAAAAAAGCTAGGAAGAAGGAAAGGTTTGAACAAGGATGAAGTACTATAGAGTGACTATAATTTTTGGCTTTCACCAGTGTATTAAAGCACCAAATATCCCAAATAGTTTTGTTACAAGCAAAATGAATAGAATTGTCTTTATTTGATCAACAGTATATAACTCACGGAGCAAATGATGTTTTATTCTGAGGCTCGATCTGTGCTGCAGTGGGTGCATTCAGCCCCACTACTATTTTCTGAACATCCAGTGGGTAACAGGGATTTACATCAATTCTGAACATCCATACTGTAGTAGAGATTTACTCTGCCAGTACATTGGTACATACAAAACACGGGTATTACAATGTGCATATGTAGACATATCCACAGTAAGGTCCATCAGAGTGACAGCTGAGCAACTTGGCTTCTAGTGGTGTCCTTCTAGCAGTAACAGCGCTGAAGTCATCACCAGGCAAGGACTGGAAAGAAAGATCTGGCATGTCAGGGTGAATGTTTGTTTGAGCTCGTGAGAGGAAAAAGCCCCTCATGGGCTTGGGGAAGGAGGAGCTGTGGTGCAATGTCGCCTGATGGGTGGTAAAGCATAGACTGTTGCTGTGCCAACAGATGAGATGTGAGGGAGACTATTTTTAGTCTAATTGTTTTCTGATCCATTAACCAGAAACGTTTTTGAGTTGAATCATATTCAATAAGACTTCAGCATAGCAGCCTGGATGTAGTCTTAGTCTGAAGAAATTCTGGTTTGGCATGACTCAAGCAGGCTGTGCAGTGAAACTGAAATGCAGTTCAGAAATATAGACTGGAGAGCTGGAGATTCAGGTGATATTCCTGATTTCACCAGAAACTTGATAAGCTTTTCTCCCCTATCTCTTTCTTTGTTTCTTTCTTTTTTTCTTTTATTTTTTTGTTTGTTTTGTGAGGATTGCAGGTTTATTATCTAATTTCATTTTGGACCCTTAGACTAGTATTTCCTGTTGTCTGGCTGTAAGCTGTTGTGGGAACCCTGTGGATGGGTGACAGTAAGGGTAGAGATGTGGATGTAATTTAGGCTATGCTCATTTGTGATTTATGAGATGAAAAATGGACACTGCTGAGTCATGACTCTCACTTGTTATTGTGATACATACAGGGTTAATTCTAAACATCAGGAACTCTGCTTGAAAGTCCAAAGACACTGACTTTTTAAGCATAAGCATGTTGCATTTCTTTCCCTTCCTTTCCCCTTACGTCTGTAAGATGGGGTGGTGATAACAGTGTACCCTGCAAAGGGACTGGCGTTACGTTTCATTTCTACCTCTCTTCTCATTCTTTCAGACCTTGACTGCGATGCAGACAACTTGCAAATAAAGGGAAATGCCCTTGCAGGTTCTCTGAACCTGTTTGTTTTCCTTGTGACTTCCTTAGGTCCAGATGCAAAGTAAGAAAGCAAAATAAGCTGACGGCTGTGCTCTCAGTAAAGGGTCTGGGAGGAATCTTAGCTCTGTCCCCCCTCCTTTTGGGCAGAATAACTGATTTCATGCCAAGGAAGAAATTAATTCTTCTAATACAAGGCAACAACAAATTACTGTTCCCAACCACTGAAGGCAGAAGGGAAGGGAAAAGTGTGTCTCTGAAGAACAATGTTTCTTGGGATTGTGACTGTGTTGTATTTCCTGGGACTGTTCATGCTGGTGAAATAGGCAGTCCTGCCTTTTTCAAGGCTGGTACAGAGAGTTGCAACTGAGCCATAAAGAGATCAGGCTGCAGAGTCTAGCGATACACACACCTGCGGAAGAGCCACATCTCACGCTGGAAGCTCTGCCTCAATAAAATATCCAGGACCATGTCTCTGGGCTTAAAGAATTTGAACTGGGTTTGGTTTAGTTTTGTGTTTTGGGGGGTTTTTGGGTTTGTTTTTGTTTTTCTCCAAGGAACAGACAGGTGATCCCTCTTAATTTATCTATGACCTGAGCTTGAACCGAAAGGATTCATATGAGTAGATGTCTGATGAAGGAAAAAGATTTTACCAGTAAGGACAAAGGGCTTATAAGTTCATAGCTTTAATTTGCTGATGGAAATCAGTAGTACCTGGTGTGTTAGAGTCTAAAATAAAAATTGAGACACCTATGAACCCGTTTTTTGTCCCTTACGGACTGTGGTGATACTGAAGGAACAAAACGAGGCATTTTTTTTACTTCATTTTTTCCCTTTGGATTCTCAGACTAACTCAGTAATACCTGACATGATTTGTAGGTTTGTGCTTTACTCCATTCTTTTTTTTTGTCTGCCACTGAAATATATGTGCAACTGTAATGGACTTCTGTATAGGATATGTATCAGACCTCTTGCTTTGTATTTTTATTCAACTGCCTGTCCGTTTAGGCATCTATTAGGAAAGATTCCTTCTTTTAGACATCTTTTGTTCTCTGAGATTCCATAATGAATCTGGTTTTGTATTATCTAGAATTAATATGAATTGTAGACAAGATTTGTCAGTTCCTCCTATTTACTTTCCCTGCAGTTGTGATAGTTTACCTTTGATGTCATAAATGTCATAAGCTTAAACACCTTAAAAATTCTTTCCAGGGAGTTTATCAAGTGAACAATAATATTCTCTGTATTTTCACCCAAGCTACCGAGTCAGCTGTGTGATTTATCTTTATGGCATGATCTGTACTTGTATTCTCTCTCCAATGTGCTGAAAGGACGGTGTTTATATCTCAGTAACTAATTAATGCTAAAGTGTGTTTAATTTCTTATTGAAGTGTTGGGTTTGTAATCGATGGTGGAATATTTTGGTCATGGATGCAGATGAGATCAAGCACCAAAAAGGGTCTAAATGCTTTTTCAAAATCTGTTCAGAAAACGGATTCCGTTATTCTGAGGAATCCTTATGAAACACTCCCCAGGTGAAAAATCACATGCGAGCTTTGGCCAGCAGGAAAGACAGAACCAAATATTTGACCAGGAATCATGCAGAAAATAATTAGTGGGCATGTTGTAACTCGGAAATATTTGCTGAACCACAGATTCTCTTTCAGATAAAGAGAGACTATTTTGACTTTTTAGATTGATGTCCCATGTAAAAGACATCATGAATTTCATGCAGTAATTTTTTGGTAAAAGGAATGATTCTTCTTTCTTTCTGCAGCTTCCCATGCTTTAAACAGTACTGCTCTTCTCTGCCATCTTCCTTCTTGTTAAAAAGTCTGGCCAATAAGGAACATGTTCTCAAAGCAGGATTCTGACAATATGATAGCAGGGTTTTGCTGGAGGCGAAAAGGAGGGAAAAATGGAGAAATAGGAATTGGTTATGAAATGATACTTTGATATTTTTAAAGTGGAAGGGCTCTTCTAGCAGGAACAAAAGATGGACAAGTAGTGTGATATATTTTTGTGTCTAATAGAATGTGTCACATTTCCTCATGAAATGGCTTTCTCAGGAATCGTATAATCCCAATGCACATTGGCTATAGAGACAGTATTTCTGCTTCAGTACTGTATTTTTCCTCATTGTCCAAGCCTTTATGAGAAGCTTGCAGTGCTCCTTTTCATATATTGAACTTTTTGCATAGAGAAATTTTAAAACCTGAATGGATGATCATAGTTTTGTTTCAGGGGGACTTTATAGTCTGTACCCCTACAGGAAAACTAGTGCTTGGAGAGATACCTGGAATTTCCATATAAAGCCACTGAAATATAATTTATAACTTCAGGAAAACCATCCAGATTGTATCTTCCTTCTTTCACGGTTAGTGATTCCTTTGCATACAAATAACTTCACCTTTCTCAACTAGTGAAAGATCCTGGGAATGAGGGGTTTGTGGAATGGAATCTGGGAATGATTTCTTTACAGAACAAGTCAATGTAAGGAGATTTCAAATTTCTGTACAAATTCCTGTCCCCTGAAAACCAGACAAAATACACAAGGGATCAAACTTAAGAGGAAATTCCTGTTTTGCCTTGAGGTTAACATTTGAACAATATTATTAAATATGTATGTACTCCCTGACTATGAATCGTATGCTGAAGGAAGGATGGCAAGCCAGTTCCGACTCTCATCTTCCAAGATTTCTTTCCAGAGAAGGTTTGTAGGGAGAAGTGAAAACATTAGCCTAAATGAAATAGTTGAAAATAGCAGGCAAGATTTTTGGCATCTGAAACCTCTTGCACAGCTAGAAACTGAATATGCTGCAGAGAAACGTATATAGGACTTGGAAATTTGTGGACCTTTATCTCCAAATGCAGGTTATTAAAAAAGCAGGCAAACTGGCAAAACAGAATCAAAGGCAAGGCTTGATCAATGCAGAGCTAATTCCATGTGCTCCTCTGGTATCCCCCAAAAGAATTTAGCTCCCTTGGCCTCTGCTAGCCAGAAAAACATCTTGCTGCAAGAGTTAGCAAAGTGAAAACAATCTTCCTAACATAATTTCAGCTTCCTCCCTTGCTTTGAAACATGTAACATTAGTTGTGTGCTTAGATTAGGGGAGATAATATATACATAAATCCGTTAATGACTAGTAGTTAGTGATGTATGTCCCTCTGGAACAAAAGCACTTGGGAGCAGTGTGTTGGTAGAAGTTGTTTCTGATTCAAGTTTCAAGGTGAGATTGTCACATACAGAATAAAGCTTGAACCTTAGAAATTCAGGAACTGAAAATGATTGAGTAAAGTTTGTTATACTATATGAGAGTTCCAAATACTGGAAAGAAGGTGGGGTTTTTTCCTGTTTCTTTCATCTCTAGTCCCACAGATAAAGGGACTGTATAGAAACAACAGCTTTTTTTTTTTTTTTTCAGTTTTGCCATTGGCTTCAGTGGAGGGAACATTGGGTCTTTTGACAGAGAATAGACTTTAAATCTTGCAAGTGACCGTATCAACAGTTACCTTTCCAAATGGAAAAATACAGCTTTTCTAATGTAACAGAAACAGCCGTGGATTGTAGCCTATGTTTTATTTCTTTGATTCCAGATATCAAACAAATTGAAGCTGACTTTAACAACTCCATCCCCCTTGCTTGTACTTCAATTATAAAGGAGACATTTTCCTCTGTTAAGCTCCTGTCAATTACTGGTCCTTTTTAAAAACAAAAAAATCAGTAAAAACAGATGATAACCCAGAAATACATGGTCATCAAGTTGCTGAGGTAACTAATGTAAAAAGTATGTAAAGCTAAGAATATATGTTCATCTACTTTTTGTTGTGGTTATAGATTGAGGAATAATTTATGTTGTCCTGCTTTTCCCAATGCCTCATATTTATAAAGATTATAAACAAATTGTGGATGAGCATAGAAGTAAATTAAGTGTTCGGATGCAGTGACTTTAAAATGTATTTATGGAATTAGCTTCCTCTTTGATATACGTGTGCCTGTGTATTATGAACTGGTAGGCAGTTCGCCTCCAAACATTTGTCAGGAGATGACCTCCAGTCTTGTAAGTTTGTTTTCTTCACAAAATCTTCCTTCCTTATAGCTGCTATGAGACCATCCATGTGAAGTCTTAAAAAGTTTTCATCTAGATTTTTCTCTGTAAGGCCAGAGGAAAAACACCCAGATTTTTGTACCTCCCTGTAATGTGTAGAGTCATTTGTTGGTGAAGCTAATACTGGTTCCTGTGGTGCTGGTGACTTTTGTGAAGGGGGATGCTTTTCCCATATAAATCAGTAATTTCTGTCAGTAATATATTCAGCATAAATTCCCTTGATTTTTCTGGAAGCCCAGCTGCAGAGAAACCAGAACATGTACATGACAGTAGATCATTATGAGACTTTTCATGCTCTAATATTTTGGAATACAGGTTACACGAGGGACAAAGATAATCAACATGCCCCTGCATAGATCCACAAGCCTTCTCTCCAAACAGGAGGGCTACCACTTGCTATTCTCTCAGTTTATGGAAAAAAGGAGGAAACGACAGGGTGGATTCCCCACCTGGGGCTGCCACAGCCTCCTACTCGATCTATCACAGCTTGCTGGGTTTGATGCCCCAGTCATTCTGAACCTGGGAACATGATGAATTTAAACTTTTAAAGAGAGATAATAGCAATGTCAATAAATTTTACAGCAACCCATAATGCTTTTAATAGCATGAATGTTCATACTGTTTTTCTGTGAAGTCCCAAGGTATTTTACAGCTACGCTATTAAAACAGGAAAAGTCATAAAATATAGAAGCTGGGGGAAAGGAGGGAGGAGAAGGACCCTAATCCTGTGTGAATCTATGAAATGTAGGTCAGGGACTTACTCATTACTGGCTTCTGACTAAGCTAATAAACGTATGTAAATTCACAAAATAGTTATTGTTACTTCTGTGGATGTAGGCTAGAACTTTAAAGCAAATTTATTAATCATTAACAATCTCTCTGTACTGGAACTAATAAATAGACAGTGATTCACCAGAAATGATTTCATAAATCTCCAGTGCAGAGTTTGAAAGAGAGCCATGCCCAGAAAATTGAAGAAAAGCAGAAGTTTGAATAACTTTTCATGTGGCATAACTATGTTACAGGGTATCTGCTAAGGCTCCGGTTCTGAGGTGTCCAGTTGTATGTGTGATTTCATACAGGTATTCTTCTTGGCTCTAGTTAAAGATGTATTTTATGCTGGCACGTGGTACCAGGACCCTGCACGCCTTTCTAGGCATACCACAACAAACACTGTCCATGCATATATTTAGTGACAATCTTTTTCTGGCGAATAATATGAAAGCTGGCTTGTGTCATTCCAATATTCTATACGTACAAGATGTTCATTTCCTGTTCACAGTCCTTAGTAAAAGCTCCACAATTTCCAAACCTTTTCTTCTCAGCTTCTCCATTTCCATTCCACATCCGATTTAGCAAGTCCTATGTTAGTGCCTGAACATCTGATTTAGCTGTCTGCACAAGATCTATCCACAGAATTTTTAATACATACCAAGATTTTGACTCTCCTACAGGAGAGCCTTGATAGGATATCCTGGAATATTGATTAAAAAGGGATAAATCTTGTTCCAGAAGGTCAGACAAAAAAAAAAAGTGTTGCTTTGAACTCCACCATTTGGCAGCTGCAGTCTTTGGAAAAGAAATGAGGAAGGCAAGAAAAAAGAATTTAATAGATTCAAGAGATCATAACCTTTTGGATCAGCTGGGGCTGCTGAACTTCAATCAAGGACAGCAAACAAATGGTCTGTAGTGATGTTTGGACCATTAGTCATTAGGTCTCACAAACTGACAGAAGGTGAATGAAGTATAAGAACACAGACAAAAAACAATTGCAGTGTCTGTCTTCAGAAGTTAAGCAGCTCAGCCTCAGTTATCAAAAAAAGAAAAAGGAAACAAAATACTCATAAGCAACTCTAACATAGCGAGGACATAAGTACTAGCTGAGAGTTTGCTGAGAACACATCACATCGGATGAGTCTAATTTCCTTTTACAACAGAGTAGCATGTTATGTGGACAGGTAAGAAGCTGTAGGTGTTAGATACTGTCAGAGCTTTGCTGAGGCCAGCCTGTTTTCATGGCATTCTCACAAGCCAGGTAGGGAAATGCTGGAGCTACGGCTGCATTAATGCATTAGGAGTTGTTATCAATAGTTCACTTCAAAATGGGTTACAACTTGTCTTGCAGACAGAGGTAGGAGTTATGTTGGGTGACAAGTCAACCAGTGACTGACCAAAATAATTGTTTCACAAATGTAGAGAAGTCAAGGCTTTGATGCTCACAGCTTACAGTTATCTCGTACAGGTAACTCTGGTAAAAGCTTAGCTGAATATATAATATGTAGTTCTCCGTTTTGGGCACTGCAGTTAAAGCAAGACACAGACCAGCAGCAGGAATGATCAGAGCATCGTGAACAAGATATATAACAACTGACTTGTGACACAACTCAAAAGTAGTTTAGAGGATGGGGGAAGGGAATGCTGATGGGGTATTCATAGTTCTGGAAAACTTTAAGGATCTCATAGGAAAGGAGGGTCTGAGCTGTTTTCTGCATTCCAGGTGGCAGGACAGATTGTAACCAGCATAAACGGCAGCAAGAAGGATTCAGACTAGACACTAAAAAAAGCCCAACACCCAAACTTGCAAACTTTCTAATGATGCAGATAAAGCATCACTGGAATAGATTTTCTGAGGTGCCTGTAAAGTGTTATTAGAGATCTTTAAGAAATGAATTAGACAAACCTTTTTCAGATGCCACCTAAATGTATTTGAGCCTCCCTTAAGGTAAGGAATGCACATGATGACCTTTCTGGGTCCATTCTTTCCCTATTTTCCTGTGATTCTAGCAATTACATTAGGAGATCATAGTGTACTAACATCATTTTGCTAATGTATTATTGGAGACTGGTGACAAATCTTCCAATTCATTGTACTAGCCTGCAAGCTTGCATTGATATCTCTCTGCTAAAGCGTTTACGAAATGCAAAATGAATAAGTAGTCTTTTAATGAAATGTATCCATGAAATGTAGGCCATTTCGTCTCAGAATTGAGTTAAGCATTGCAAGTGATCAATAACTAGATTTTTGTATCTTCTGAAAAGCTCTGCTGTGGAGTTATATGAATAGTCCAGAGTAAGGGAATATGGCTGATATTTTATCACTGTGAGTCTCTGAAACATCCAAAACCAGTTGGCAGTCTTCAAAGATTTGTGACTAGATAGACTGATCCTCTTCTTTCCACTGTAGGTTACTGGGTCAAATTTGGCTTAGCCCCAGAACCATGAATAATATCTACTACCACATCACTATCAGAGACCTCTGCAAAAACCAATCAATCCTGTTCAGATTTCCGTGAATCTGAGTAGTTATTATTATCCTCTTCAGAGATTAACAAAAGCACAGCGTCAAAACCTGCAAGAATTTAAGCACCCAAGCAGCTTGACTTTAGATGCTGTGAGCATTCTTTGCTTTTTTTTTGGTAGTGTTCCTCCAAACTGAGTTAAAGCACTTGGTTGCGGGTGTGTGTTGACTGTGCTGTTCCTTGTGCTATATACCTTTAACATACATAAAAATCCTTTTGGCCCATAATTGCGTGGCACTGGGCACAAGTCAGTATCTGAACGCAAACATGCCTAAAAGGGGAATGGAAGCGCATCATCTTCTTTGCCTTGTCTACACTGGGCTGTCAGCTGGCACTGCTGTGCCATGAGCTTCAGCTTTCTGCTACGCAAATGGGTCTGTATAAATGGATGTTTAAGTGATCTGGTACATACGCCTGGTGTTAGTCCTCTACACAGGAATGCATTCATATTTGTCATAAATGATATGTCAAATAATCAAATTTGACACTTCTGCAATAAAAGAGCTTTTTTAAAAAAGTCCACTTCTTCTAGCTTGAGGTAGACATTGTGTATCATAAATGGAGATATTTTCTATTTCAAAGGTTCCCATTTAATCAGATGGAACTTAAAAAAGTTACATATTTGTTAATTAACTATGAGTCAGAGATCTGTCTGCTGTGAATATGATGGGATTCTATATATCCAGCAATGCAACCAGCAGAGATAGACGTTCCTCCTTTTTTTAGGTTATGTAGGCTTTTAGATTTTCAAAATCCTTTATTGCAATATTGTCCAGATTTGAACATCTAGGGAAAACTCATTGGCCTCTTTGATTTTCGTGAGCTCTATGGTCTACTGTGTAAACTGGGTCCATTTAATCTAGTGCCATTTATGTATTTGTTTTTGTATTCCGTTACTTAAGAGGTTGCTTACTAGGGGCAGGACCATGTTTCAGTTCTTCCAGCTCCACAGTGCTTAGCTTTGTGCTCACATCTCTCATACTTTTTCCAAGAGGGGCAGTGAGGTCACAGTCACTTGATAAGGAAGGATGAATGAAGGGTCTTCAGCACTGATATCTGTGTCCGCTTCAGCTTTGTATAACCCTTGTACATAATGACAGTGGATAGTTTAAAGACTGTGGATATGATTGCATTCTTCCTTTAACACAGCTGCAGATAGCTTCATCTTCTCATCCCCTTACTCCTCCTCTCACCAGTGAACAGGACACAAAGTCTCTGAATCCTTTCTCACCCTGTTGAGAGCACTCCAGTCCACTAAGTGTTCCAGACTTCTGTTCATTGTTTTGCTCTGACATACACGGTGGTCTTTTTAATTGTTTAATAGTGTATACTAATGTGTTTTAAGCTACCTGACTATTAAAGACCGTCTATATTTTGCTACAGTGCTTCTCATTTTCATTTCTGTTTTATCGCTGTTATAACTGGAAGCCCTAATTAACCATGTACTTCACATGTGTTACCTGTTACCAAGGCAATATTGTCTTTAAATCTGAGGAGGTGGATTTGCTTTCGTTTTATCCCAAGTGCTCTATTCTGATTTCAGATCTGCACCCGCTTAGCAACAAAAAGACACGTGTTCAAGGGGCTAGCTGTAACCTTGGCTTAAAAGTACAGCTGAGTCTAGATATGATTGTCCTTAAAACCAAAGGTCAACCTCTATGTGTTTAGCAATAGTCAAATATAACAGTATACATTAGACTCCAGTGGGGTCTATTTCTTTCTTTCAAAAACCTTCTTTATTTTGAATACAGAGCAGTATGTTAGGCCTTCACACGGAGTAATCAAATGAAATTGTCACCGTTCGTGATTAGTGGGGTGATACACAGCTATATAGTGTGTCGGGAATACCCACATTCTTGCTATGGTTTCAGTGGCTGAAACCTACAGCATGTTTTTCCTGGTGGAGTGTTAAAAAAAGGCAAACATGCCTCTCTCTTCAACCCCAATATTTTGTTGTTGTTCAGTGTAGAAAGATTCTTTCTTCTTGCGTTGTGTCCATCTGCTATTTGGTGCCATCAGCTGCCAGGCATCCCAGCACATGCACAGTAATGCCAAATAAGTTGCCCTCCACCTTACCTTATGCTGAAGAACGAGTCTAGCTTCTCCAGTTTTCCACCTTGAGGTCTTTAACAAAGCGCTTCTGTGCCGGGGAGAAATTCTGCACAGATGAAAAGCAGACTGTAGAAGGACATAATAATTATACTAGCAGAAAAATGTCAGCAGACTAATGTAGGTCCCCTATAGGGGTTTGAATCATCTTATGAAAAGTGAAGCCATTAAATAAAACAAAATGTTAGAGATTTTGTTAGGAGTGACAGAAGCAGCCAAATGTTCTTCCTGCTCTATCTGTGACATTCTGCAATTTTTGGCTAAGAACAGCAGGCTATCTTTCTCAGTTATCTGAGCTCAGATGTATATAAAGGTTTCTTAAGATTGTGAGAAGGGGAGAAAAATGTGAACCATGCCCTGGCAAAAGTGCTCATCAGGTATTTTGTCATAAATTCTTTAAAAATGAAGTAAAATAAAAATATCTGCAACCCAGTGCTGGGAACAAATGAGTTCAGAGGCACTGCAGAAGCTTGTCGGGATCATCTGGTCTTTTGCCTTTGAATGCAGGCTCAATTACAATCCCAGCATTACAAGGCCAACCTACGCAGCTTTGTTAATGGAAAAAAAAATAAAGTGCCAGAAAAATACCTAGTGAGGTGTGACCCCATATAATTATCACAGAATTAATATTCAGGATTTGCATATATTTATTTAACCTTAGTGTTTATAACTACTTATTAATGAGTCTTTTGAAACACCTTAAACATTGCCCTTGTTTCACGGATGGAGAAATGGAGGCTCTGCTTGCAAAACTTCTGTGAATAGGCTCTCGTTATTCTACGAGGAGAAGACATGTTCTTTGACAACTGTGCAAAGGGAAAAAAAATTCTGCCTGCGAGTGGGAGTCCAGTTTTCTACCCTGTGTCTTACTGGAAGGCTGTAAGAAAAGATTCTTACATTACATCAACCACAAATGACATGAGAATTTTCTTTATGTCACTTATGAAGCTGGTACCCAGGAGACTCTTGTTCATGCAGAAGATATTTTTAAATTTTCAAAGAAAACTCAGAGTGTAACTTTTGTTTCATTCTGACAGTTGCTTTTTAATCTCTCCCATCTCTGATGGGTCCAGTGTTCTTATAGGTGAGCCTTTTCTGTCTATTTTTTTTTCCAATGTAGTGTTAATTCACTGATAACCAAATAACAGTCTTTGATGCAGAGGCTTATGTAGGACAGCTGTTCCTTCACACTATGCCAGGTAGCACCAGCTCTCAAAGGGCTTTTTCCAGATAACAGCAAAATACCTAAAGCACGGTAGCTTTGGTCAAAAATTCTGGTTGACCCTTTAAATTATGTTCTGTATGGGCTCTTAAATCAAAGCTAGTAATGGCGAAGGTGTAAAAACCCTCCAGGCACTAACTTGCAACACCCTCTACTCAACATAGAAATAAGGAATTGTTTCTTAGGATGGTCTGCCAACAGTAGGGCTAAGTGTTATTACAACTGTAAATAAATGCTGGCTGCAAGGGTGCAGTTACAGAGTAGGAGATGGTAGGAGATGGATATGAAGGATTGATGTAAGGTAGGGGCAACGCTGTCCTCCCACATGAAAGGAAAGGCTTTATTTTTAGTATACAAGATTATACATCCCAGAATAAGAGGAACCAGTGGGCAAGTCTGTGGAAAATACAGCCTCCTTTCCTCCTGGAGGCTTTCTCTGGACATTTGGTTGGCTTTGGAGATGGCTTCATATTTGTGTGTTTCATATCCTAGTGGCAGAACCAGCAAGGCTTGAGCAAAGAAAAGCAAGCTTTGTTCTTGTTTAGTTAACAATATTTAGCAGTTTACAAGTCTTGTGTTTTCTTGTCTCTTATCTGTGGCATGGGGTTGTTTCTGCATTCTGAACTAATAGAGTTTAGAGCTGCAACATCTTTTTTGGCAGTGACTAATGCATGAGCCAGAAAGAGCACCATTTGCTTTGCAGATCCCATAATCAGCCAGAGTCTAATCTCAGCCATGCTTGTGTCATCTAGTATAATTCCACTCAAGCAAATGGCTTTACTCTGGGTATTACACGACATAACTGAAATCAGGATCTTTCTCAAAAGCTACAGCTCTGACATTAAAAAAACCCCAAACCAACCAAACATGCAAAACAACAAGTTTTCAAACTGAGCAAAAGATGTAACATGGGGAACAGCTACGATGCACACCAGGCCCATAAGGACAGTGTGACATTTTCAAGCAAGACCTTAAGCACTGAAAGACCTGAAACTACAACCCTTGAGACAAAGCCCGAGAACCAACAGCTCAGAGTGACCTTATTCTTTCTTTTTGGAGGACGGTTTAAATGACATAAAGACCTTGTGGTTTTGGTTGTCTGCTCACACACAGGACAGCCTCAAGTATCTTCCAGTTCCCATAGAAATAAATGACAATAATGTGTGGTGTTGAAATGCATGATAATACACGGTATGAAATGCGCAGCCTTAGCAGGACCCGCTGCGCAAGCAGCTCAGCAGTGCACAAACAGACCGAAACAGATTTTGCTATGCGTGGACTGAAAGGTGTTCCAATTACAAACTACATTTAGCAGAATATAGCTAAATAAAAAGTGCCTACGTCACATACTGCAGCTAGATATATTCCTGAAGCACTTTAAACTAAAAAGCCTTTACAATTCCAAACAACCCATATGTCTGTCAAAGCTGTCATTGTGCTGCAGCAAGTAAAGGAAACAAAACTTAATTTGTAATGAAGCTTCCCCCAGCTGAAAGCACAAGTCTTCCCCATTCTCGTTTAAGCCTCTGTTCACAATCACAGTGCTTTCTCTCTCTCTCTTTCTCTCTCAGAGTCCTTATAAAATGCTTTGCATTTCCTTATCATTAATGTCAAGTTAATTTTATGGCAAACAATCTCTGTTTTCTGAAACACACAAAAGAAATATAATTATTGCTGGGTGAAGGGTGAAGGGGAGTTAGAAGTAAACTGAACATGAGGCTGGTAATTGGTTTTGGGCGCTGCTGCTGGGAAGATTCTAGCCACCTAAGCAAAAAAAAAAATCATTAATTATAAATGGGAAGCTTTGTAGTATGATTCCAATATCAGAAGGAGAAAGTAATGTCCTGCTACCAAAATGCAGCCCAGGAGGCACAGCCCAGAAGGCCAGTTGCATCCCAGACTGCATCAAAAGTGTGGCGAGCAGGCTGAGGAAGATGCTTCTGCCACTTTACTCCACCCTGGTGAGACCCCACCTGTATGCCCAGCTCTGGAGCCCTCAGCACAAGAAGGACACAAACCTGTTGGAGTGGGTCCAGAGGAGTCCACAAAGATGAGCAGAGGCCTGGAACACCTCTGCTGTGAGAACAGGATGAGAGAGTTGGGGTTGTTCAGCCTGGAGAAAAGAAGGCTTCAGGGAGACTTTGTAGAAGCCTTCCAGTACTTAAAGAGGGCCTACAAGAAAGATGGGGACAATCTTTTTTAGCAAAGCTTGTTGTGACAGGACAAGGGGTGATGGTTTTAAACCAAGAGAGAGCAGATTTAGACTAGGTAGAAGGAAGACATTTTTCATGCTTAGGGTGGTGAGATGTTGAGACTAGGTTGCCTAGAAGTGGTAGATGTCCCATTCCTGGAAACTTTCAGGGTCAGGTTGGATGGCACTCTGAGCAACCTGCTCTAGTTGCAGATGTCCCTGCTCACTGCAGGGGCTTGGATCAGATGACCTTTAAAGGTCCCTTCCAACCCAAATGATTCAATGAGTCTATGAAAAATAAAAAATAAACAAGCATATTACTCAGCAGATGACCATTTTGGTAAATAAGCCATTCCTTGGTTCACTGTGGTACATAACCAAAGAAATGTTCCCTTGCTTTAGTTTTCAAATTTGTTGAAGTGACAAGGTGAGATTTTAGGATGCTTAGCTTTGACCTCATTGTGTTCCTCCTGTAATCAGAGGAGGTTTTGTCATTTGTTGTAGCCAAAGAAACATGTTGGCAATTCTTACCCAAAGGTGTGGTCCTCATGTGAGCATGCCATGCTTCTTCATGTGGGTAAGTCTTCTCTAGTAAGTTCAGCCATATCTATCTATACGGAGACAAGATGTGGCCCAGAATTGACCGAAATATCTACTCTGTTTCCTTTTCTCATGTGGACTGTGTTTTCAAGCTTGTTTGTTTTGGTACTTCTAACATACAATTGCTTTAAACTACTTTTGATATAAGTGGCACTAGAGGCAAGCGAAGCTGGCAAGATCTGGTCCTCATTGCAAACATTGCACAGTTGTAATAATCTAAATTGCCTTGTGAAAATGTTCATTAGATAAAAATTAATAAATCCTACAAATGAAATCCAACACACTGTTAGGCTGTTGACATTAAATCTGGCATAAAAACATAGTTGTAAATGAAGTCATTTATATGCACATTGATTTGGGGCCAAACCTTGAGGTCCTTGAACAATTTTAAAATGGGTGTTTACTCCGGCAAGTCTATTGAACAGGGGTGAAAACAGAGGCCTAAGTTATAGCTCTGAGAGCTATTGGTGAAGATTTAATTTCTTCATGCCGATCTCCCGCCTGCTGCATGCAGGGAAAGAGTTCAAGGTCTTGAGCAGGATAGACTTCTCAATTTTCCTGTTTCTGGTCACACAAAGAAATTAATGTGTAAAATACTACCATTACAGTGGCTTCTGTACAGAGCCACATGTCGGGGGCCTTGGAGTCTTGGTGGATGAGTGGGTGATATGACACTGAAGCTCATGTATTTTCCAAAATTAGTGGATAGCACCCAGTACTGTAATTATTTCTTCTTGCTCTCCCATTTCGGCATCCCAGAGGATTCAGGTTTGCAATTCAGATTGCTACTATCTTTGTTTTCTTCCATCAAATATTGCCAGGGTTTTATGTACATATACGTACCAACGTTGTAACAGACCCTAGGGTTGCCTAAAGTTGCAGCTTGGTGAGAAAGATAGTGAACTGAACTGAAGGCATATATTTAATTGGAATAGTAATGAGAAGAAAATTTTCTCATTCATTACAGGATGAAACCAAAATAACACTTTTCAATTCAATGGAGTTACTTCACAATTAAATCAACAGCCTTGAAAGGCAAGCAAAGCCTCAAGTTTTGGGCTTTTGCAGAATCTTTAGGAAAAAAAAATGGTTATGAGTTGTCTCGGATGAATTTTTAAAAGTTAGAAAATGAGTGATTCTGTAAACACATTTTTAGTCTGTCGACAGATGGGAGAAATGAAGAACAGGTTGTAAAAGTATAAGCTAAAGCATTATTAATATTGTACTGTTACTGAGCCAACTTGTAGAGGAACTGAAAAAAACATTCTATTGGTTAAGTAATCACTACACATATGCTTTTGGAGAGTAATACTTTGAATTTTCAAAGCTTTTATATGTGTCAGTTCTGCTAAAAGGATGAAATTGCAAAAATGCACTGGTAGCAAGTTTAAAGCATTAATAGCAATGTCAGATACACTTTAAGGATAATCACAACTCCTTTTACATCCAGTAGACCTAGTAGTCTCAGATATGGAAATAAGACTTTTGACAACTAAAAATGTTTGAGAAAGTGGGAAGAGGCCAAAGAACGCCGTATAATATTTTAAAGCTGAGTAGCTATTTCATGCCTTGGTTTTGAGTACTATATTCTGTGCTACACGTATGCCATATTGGTGGTCTTTAAAAGCGATTGCATAATCACTGTGGCTTCCCCCTTTTCTTATGATGGTAAATGATGGTAACTGGATTTTCAGAGAGTTGGGGTGGGGATGTGTGTGTTTTGTTCTGGTTGGTTTCATTTTTTAATTAATAGTGCTGCTTTATTCCAGGAGAGTGACAAGATATTTCAAGTATCACAAATAGATGTAACTTAGTGTCCTCAAACTACTCACCCGGAAGTCATGTCCAACTCATATTAGGGATAATAACTTTGAGGTATACTTACATCTGCATGTGTTGCAGTCGGGCGCGCAGAGGTCCGACCACCTCCCAAAGGGAGAAGTGTTGAGGGCAAAGTGGAATATCTCCCCACCAGGCTCATAAGCAAACATGGAGACCGAATGAGTATTTAACAAGTTTATTACTAAATATATTCTAATAAAACCATATCTACTCTATGGAAATATTACGATATTAAAGAACGCCACGCCCACCCATTCACTCCCCCTCTCACCCACCGAGAGATAAGGGCAAATAAGGACTTAATTATGTCAAAATACGACCTGTATGTGTGGATGGTGCATGTGTGTGTGTGCATGTGTCGTCATCTGTCCTTTCGGCATTCGGTGATAGTCGGCAGACCTGGACTGTTTCAATGACGTCAGCAGCTTGTAGCTTTTCAGTGCAGTTTCTTCGG
>VZZY01002871.1:29947-84724 GCA_013400335.1 Eurystomus gularis
GGGGGGAGGGGGAGGAAAAACCCCCGACCCTGACACCCCCCGCGGGGGGGGGAGAACCGGGGCGAAGTTTCCGCGGGAGCGGGCTGGGGCTGCGGCTGCTCCGGCATCCCCGGCTCGGCTCAGCGTCACATCTGACGTGGGGCCGGGCGGGCACACCCCCANCGTTTTGCTTGCCAAGTTTGTAGTGACACCTCTCAGATTTCCCTGCTCCCTGTTTTTTGGATCTATTACAGTGCCCGTTTGCATAGAGATATACCGTATTTTTTTTTTTTTTGCCTCCTTTTTTTTTTTTTTTCAAGAGAATTGGAATTCTTTTGGGAAGCTAATGGATACTGAGGAGGACGATCTTAAAAATCTCCTTTTGAATCTGTAAATGAGGTGTACGAAGAAATTCTTAAATTCAGCCATCACTTTAGCTTCATATTAAGCCCCTCGAAGTATTTATGATTGCAGAGCAGGTGCAAGCGAGGATTAGTAATAAGGTAAGGGAGCTATTTCCATCTTTGAGGCAGCAGCATTTGCTCAGGGTTATCAGCAGCTTCTATTTTTTTCACAGAATCCGGGCTGATTTATATGCATTTTCGGTGCTGCTCTCCCGTCCTTCCGAGCCTATTCTAATACGCCTGCTTGCTTTTCACCACTAAAACATACATTCCTTCTCCCTGCCTGCCCTGCATTCGGGAGTCTCTTTGCTGTGCACATGTCTTGGCTGTTATTTGGTAACTGTTTAAAACCACCGATCCTCTGCGTAAAATGATTCCTTATCTTGCGCTTTCCCCACCCAGCAGGATTCCTGAAAAGCCCCACTGAAAACGGCAACACAAAAAAGCCTTTTTTAAAAAATTTGCATTTAGAAAGGAGAGAGCAGTTAAAATCCCTCCCCCCCCCGCCCCCCCGAGGAAAACTGGGCAGAGGCTGGGGAAGGGGACAAGCAGGTTCTCCCTCTAAAAGCAAATTATGCTCCTTCCAAGCCTCCTTCGCAAAGTTTCTGCATTGCCCCCAGGTCCCTTTGGCGAGGTGGGGAGAATGGGGCGAGCAGGGCGGGGAGCATCCGCGCCGAGTTCCGAACGCTGCTGGGGTGCGAGGGGAGGGGGGCAGCGATTCCTTCTTGGTGGCTGGGGAAGGAGGGTGAGGACACCCTTGCTTCCTTCTGGGATGTTGCAGGCTCCTGCTCTCCATCAGCATGCTTTATGAATTTTTTTTTATCAGCTCCATTTAAGGATATAAATGGCACGAGCAAGGATATCCATTACCAGCTAACTGCAGCGATAGTCGGTGTTTTATGGGATTTAATGATTTCTCTTGTTTTGAAAAAGCTCTTGTGACGCTAACAATAAAGAACTCCATAAATCATCTAAATGAATTGTGTTCCAGTAAAGGCAATTTTTAGTCTTTTGCTGCGTACCTCCTCATCCTGATAATTAATTGCACTAACAGTGGTGAACATGTTTGTGGCAATAAAGGTGCCGTTACTATAAAGTGGCTTTCTTGAGATGGGTCCCATGTTTCCTGAACTCCTACGGTGTGCCTTAGCTGCGGATGACTGCTGTCTCATTGAAATACAGGGAGAGATCAGATTATTGTGAAGCGAGCATAATACGTGAACATACCTGTGTGAAGTGGCACGTTCCCTGGCACTGGAAAGAGTGAAACCCCATTTAACGGGCTGCTTCAGTGATTTAGGCTGAAAGCAGGAGGTAATCATCACTTAGGCCTTCTGATTACATATTTTGATTAAAAGATGAAGCAAACTCTTTTTTTTTTTTTTTTTTTGTAATCTTGATGGTTCTGTCATTAGCTTTCATAATCCTCTTAAAATAAGCAGGAGCTATGGAGTTCAGTCCTTCAGCAGAATATAGCAGTGTTCCTGCAGTGCTGGGAGAAAAGCTCCTCTTTTATGTTATCCTTTTCTGTTGCTTTTATTTCCACCTTCTTCTGTATTCATGATTGTATTTTTTGATCCATTATTTACAGTCAGGATGTATTGAAAAGGCTGGAATAAAGTACTGCTGTTCTTGTGGAGGGAAACGTGCTATGAGGAAAGGAATCAAGTTTGTTCTAAGAGGATTGTTAAGCCACAAGGTTTACATTGACTTGAGTTTTCTTTCCACTGCCTTTAACGTGATCTGCAAGTGGTGATCTAACATGCATCTATACGGATGTATATCATCTGTGTAGCCCACTACGTGTTCAGTTGGAGCTCCATGTTAGATGTTAGGATGAAGGTTGGACTTGATGATCCTGGCGGTCCTTTCCAACCATAATGATTCTATAATTCCATTTAATGCTGCCGACAAATCATTCACTGTGCAAAACCATTAATCAGCAACTGAACAGGTGCAGGTTCAGCTCACCATATGATTGATTGGGCTGGGAGCTGCCAAACATAACACAATTCTATAGATATGCTGAGTACCCTAGAAGTTGTTGTCATGATCTTTTTTGGAAAATACCCACATGTAAAATCTGATAAGATTGAACTCCTTGTGACCGCTGAGCACGCATTTGAGTAAGAGGTGGGACCCGAAGCTAAGTTATTTCATGAAATGTACATAGGATTTAGTGCTTTCTCTGAGCCCCTCTGAATAGAGGGGTTTGTTAGTGTTAAATACCCCGGAGATGCTGAGTTCAATCCTACTGTCCTTATTCCAGCAAAAATTTCTATAGACATCATGAATATACATGAAAAGATGTTTTCAGTGAGAATTTCTGACTGTGCAGTCAGATGATTTAAATGGCAACTTTGATGCCGATATTATTTACTTAAGGTTAATTTGTCAGTGTTAGAAAGTTTGTTGTTTATTTGCATAAACTGGAAAGGGTCAAAGAGTGTTTCCTGTTGTGTCATCAGTACAGCCCCTGCCAAAGAACAGTTACTCAATGAGGACAGAGTTGGATTTGAACTTTTAAAATGCCTTTCCTCTGAACATCAAGAACATTTAGAAAACTGAATTGGTGACTCACTAGCAAGGATTGTCTCTATCCCTTTTTACTATTTTTTTTATATTGTGTGTGCATTTGGCATAATCTAGTTCTTGAATTGACGGGTCACTGCTTGAATGCATTCTTTGTTTATTTGTTTGTTTTCCTATTTGAACATGGTTGTCCCCATACACTATAATAATGCTAATTCCTTAAGCAACTGTGAGTTGCAAGCAAATGCTTGAGTTCATGGGTCAACATAGTGATTCATGACTGGATAGAAAATGTTGCTGATCAAGGTGTATGGCAAATTAAATCTCCAACCATAATTTCTGGTAGAGGTACAACACGTTTCCATTTTAGTTCTTATTGTTAAATTAGCTTTGGGATTTTTTTTTTTTTTCAGATGATAAGCAGTATTGCAGGACTCTCGTATTTTAATCCACAGGATGGGACTCTACAGTTTAGCAATGGAAAACCAGAGATATGGTTTTCCAGGCACCAAAGAAATTAATTTTTCATACCCAAGTTACTAATACCACTGTTTGATCTCATTTCAACTTGTACTGTAAATCTCATAGTGCTTTTCAGTAGTGAGCAGCTATCAATATCCTAGGCTTTACTGATGGGAAAATTGCCTGAAGCAGGTGACTAATCTGAGATTGTGTGGCGAGTGTAGATAATGGACTTGTGGCTTTTGTTGCCCACTTCCAGGCTGTAGTCACTAGATGAGTATGACACTTCTGCAAGAGTTGTAAATGTTTCTGAGGAAGAAAAGTGAATATTTAAACAAATGGTTGATCCCTTGCAGAAATGAGCTTTTAACTGAAAGAAACAGGCCTGTGGGTAACAACTTTTACCTACTTTTGATAGCAGTCTATACAAGTTCCATAAATGGGACAGGATGTCAAATGCACTGCTCATTTAATGACTGGGAAGATGATGGGGCCATCAGTCTGGCCTCAGCAGGAGACCTTCAGGTGAAGAGCCCATCACTATATGGAGCAGGAGGACACTTGTGGGCACCTGCCCACTCTCAGACCCCTTCAAGCCAGGTATCCTGCTGGCTGTGAGATCCATGTTGCGATATGCACTTCCATCTGCAAGAACAGGAGGTTCAGAGCACCCAGGTGCACTATGTGGCCAACATTCTGTTATTTTTACCATCTTAAGATCTTGTCACAGCCAGCAGGACGAACTCAAAGTAAGCTGAAGTTGTGACCATTTAGAGTGGTATTCATATTTGTTTAGAAATGCTAGAATTAATGAAGGCTGCTTTCCCAAAGACTTCTGTCTGGTAGAGTGAAACTCTTCCCAAGTTGAAACACCAGTGAGAGCTCTTTCTCATTCATCTTTCTCGTGCCCAGGAAGTACTGCCGGGTTTTTTTCTCTTTTGTTTTGTTTTATGTTAAGAGAGGTTGAGAGAAGTATTTGGAATCTTGCAGAGTTCCTCATACCTGTTTTGTCACTTACTTTCGACAAATTTGCATGTTCCTCAGATAATTTGGACTGAAGTCACCAACCAATTAAAACCTTGGTAGAAGCGTGTGTAAAGTATGTTTGTGTAGATCTTGCAGCTTCAGAAGACTAGACTAAAACCGCAGCCTTGTGTGAGTCATGTATTTCTTTATGTAACATGCGGATAAACTGCACAGCTTTTCAGCGCACAGGGTAAGACTGCTGGTCCAAGCTTTAAGTCCAAATGCTTATCTGTGGAGGTCTATGCAGGGAAGAGGAGTAATTGCCAGAAATCTGCTGTGTATCCAAATGATTTAAGATTGTGGTTTTGTCATCAACAGCATTAAGATTTCACAAGACACCAGTTTTAGTTATGGAAATGGCCATATTGTTGTGATACCAGATGTTAGGTTCTGCAACTTTCTAGGAAATAGCAATACCTACTCGTGAGTCTTGTGTGCTGAAGAACTTTTTGCAAAGCCACAAAAAAACAAATTACTTGAAGCCTTTTTTGTTTTTAAGTATGCATCTACCTCAAGGTGTATTTCCAAAATGAAATTTTGTAGTAGTTTTGTCAATTTGAAGACTTTGGAACGTATCCCACCATGCGCTTTTTACCCTGGCAGAGAGAAAAACCCTGTGCTTCAGGAGAGAGGCTGGGTTTTGGAGAAGTTTTCAGATACCTTTTCTCTGTAGAGGAAGAGACCGGACAAGCCACCTGCACAGTAGGAGAAGTGGCGTGGGAAAGATGAGGGTCTGAAAGTAGAAAGACAACAAGGATCAGAAACGATGATATCTTGAATTTAGTGATGATAAATGGCTACTATGAGCATAATAGATGCCTCATCTGTAAAGCTGCATGTCAAACATGAGTAGCCATGTTTGATCCTGAAATGCCACTGTGAACATGGAGTCCAAAGTCCACCTGAGTTTGGCCATTTAAGTGGAGTTGCACTGGTTTACAAAAAGGCTAAAGCAGTGTAGAGCCATGATTTTACTTTTTAGTTGTTTTTATTATTGCTGATGAGCTGAGAACAGAGGACTTGGTAATATGACTTTATATTATGTGAGAAGAAAGTAGAAAGAATTGATCAGCTATCTTGTTAACCAGCTTACTAATTTCATATACTCTGAGAGGACTAACTTCATATGCTATATAGAGGGGAGAAACGCTGGGAAAGATTTTTTATTTGTGCATTTCAGTAAAATAATATAAAACCAACTGTAAGATGTTTTCCAGAGCCTTAGTAACAGAACTGCAATTAGCATAAAATTTCCACAGACTGGGATAAATAAATACCAGATGCGCTTATTTATTTATTTAGGATTTGATCCATTTCCTATTGAGGGGAACTTTACGATTCAGAGGAAGGAAAAGGGAGAGGGTATGTTTTTCCTCGAAAGTGGATGGGAGACTTTCCATGCCAGTTGCCAGAAAACAGCACAGGGGGTTTCTGAATTCTGAAATAGAAATTTGAAGTAGAAGTTCTGTTAATGGTTGATATAGTTATTTGCCAACACTCAATATGGTGAAAATTCATTTTAAGGAAGTAGGAATATACTTACCGCTGTATGTGTGTGTATATATATATATATATTTTTTTTTTTTTTTACTTTTGCCTTGTCTTTTGTTCTACCATTCTATTCAGAATTGGCTTATCTGTTACTTTCAATAAAGCATCACCTCCAGTTGAGATATATTTGACTTTATATTTATTAAAATAAAAAGCAACTAACCAAACTCCGAAACTCGGAAAAACTAGGACTGGTTCTGATTAAGCATATTTGTTGGACAATTAAATTTAAAAGCAGATAAAGTTTTACTGAAAGATGTAGCCAGCTAACAATTTATATTGCAGTAAAATGAAAAGTAGATGTTACTAATTTATAGATGAGCTGAGTGCTGAGGTTTTATTAATTGGTTGTATTCCTTGGGCAACATGAAGGTTCAGCCAAAATCATTACCTGCTTGTGCAAGACACTACAAATAAAATAATAAACACACTTTATGTCCAGAGGAATTTAGGCTTCGCTCTACTATGAGTTCTTATTGCATGATTTACCACAGTTATACTGAGTTTGTGTGTTCACAACATGTGAAAGTACCATAAATTGTGGAAGAACTGGAATAAAATGTGAAAGTAGAGTGGTCAGAAAACTAAATTCAATGTACTCTGTGACATAAATACTTGGAGGTGATTTTTACAAGATTATCAATCCACCTGAGAACTTTTCTCGTCTTTGGTAGACTCATGAAAAATACGCACAGGTATATAGATATGTACCCATGCACCGTGCTATGTGATAGTGCAAATACGCAAAAGAAATTGTGTGTTATCTGAGTCCAGCTTCAGTGTAAATACCTAGAGATTGCAGCAATGTTGTTGGAGTTAATATGTACAACAAATGTATGTGTAGTATACATGAAGAAATAACATTTATTTTAAGTAGACAGCAATGTAGTCAATTTTTATGCCTTTAATGAATTAATGACAGATGCATAGTTAACACTACTTTCCCCTGATATTTTGCTTCCTTTAAAAAAAATCCAAATGGACAACTGTAGACTGACTTTCAGCCTATGTTTGGCACGTTTTAGCTTATGTAGAGACATGTACTGTTTGGCAAGCCAAGGTCTAAGCAAAGGTTGAACAAAATTGAACTGTAAACATTACTTTGAAGTGGCCATCAAAGAGAAAAGAGATTTTTCTCTTGTTTTGGAACATTTGCTGCAACTCACATTTAAGAACAGAGCAATTTTTAGAAAATGCAAAACCTACTGATTTCATTGCTCTTCATTCACATCTACCATTTGTGGTCTTTACTTTTCCCACACTCCCTCTTCACCCAGGTACTGGGGCTGTGATGCAGCAGTTCTGCTGTCCCGGATTTTTCCAGCATAGCCACGGCTAAGGTCTTAGCTGCTGCACGTCCCCAAGAAAGAAACACTGGACATACTTTCAATCTCATGCCTTTGCTTGGCACTTATATTAAAATATAATCTGCTACCCAATCTATTTTGTTTTCCCATCCATAAATTGAACTACTACCTTGAGATGCTGTGAGGATTAATGAATGCTTGAAAAGCTCACTGCAGATGGAAAAAATACAGTGCTGCCTCCTCAGATCATTATGTATAACACTGCATAGCTCAAAAGTTATGAGAAGTGTATAAAGGCTCTGGCAGATGAAGCAAGAAAATATTAAACCTCCTATTAATGGAGGAGCTGTAGATCTTTCTTCTTCCACCATCTGTTCTTGGTTCAAAAACCAGTAGTCTAATGAACAAACCCTTTCTTACGAGCTTTCTTTTTTATAACGACCTTTTAAAATCAGGAGAGTTTGACACGGGGAAATCTTGTCGGACCCTGATTGGATGCTGTTCAGCTTTTGTGAAACAGCAGTATTTAATTCTTTTCAAGTGTGTTTCTTCCAAAATAACAGGCCCATGTATATGGGCCTGGCCATTCATAAAATGATTAAGTGTTTCTTAAAAGTAAAATGCCTATTACAAACTTGGATGGTGTTTGTGAAAGAAATCAGCATTTCTGATGAGAAGTTAGAATCCAGTTAGTTTTTTACAAAGCATTTAAAATTTCATTTTCTCCTTGGATATAAACATATTTCCCTGAGAATTTTATCTTTAGGTAGAAATTGTTATGCAACATTTTAACACATTTGTAAAATAGTTTTGAATAGTTAGGAAAATGTGATAAAAATTATTACAGACCATTAACTATGACAGAACTGTGATGAAAACACCCATGATGCCAACTCTTGCATTTCTTCTCCAAATTTTATGTGTAACCAGTCAAATTCAGAGAGGTAGTAACTATGGTACTACAGTGGCTTAGTTTCAGAAAACAGAGTGGAACTTCTAGTAGAGCTAAAAAATATGTAAACACTAAGATATGTAATCTTAACCCCAAAGTTGTGCTTGGTGTTAGTGAAGCAAGCTACTTGATGTCCGCCTAATAACATACTTGAGCTGCCATTTTGCAATCCCACTTTAACTGAGGAAAAATTTGATATTTCAAAAATGCAAGCTGATTCTTAAAGCAGTGGGAAATGTCTACATGCTAGGAATGAGTCTTATCTTTGGTTATCTGTGAACAAGATAGCATGTGATGATACTATATTGAGTAGTGTGGTGCTTTCAGAGCTCTCTCTCTAAAGACGGTTTCACTGCTTAACTAAACAATAGGTATGATAAATTATTTTACAGACTGTTTAACCCAGTCTTGCATAATGCTGAGTTTCCATAACTGGGTCCTGAACTGAGATAGAGAGCAAGATCTGTAAAACCTAGAGAGCCGTGTTGGTGTCAGCACCAGAGGGAGCTGCTTGCCCAACTCTTGGCCACGTAACAGCTCAAAGGCTGGAAAGAACCAACAAAAGGGTACAAAATGGCAGAAAAAAAATTTACGGTAACCTGTTGCACACTGTATGTACATGAAAAATAACATTTGAAAGTTGAAGCTATGTTTGGTGTGTTGATCTCTTGGATAAATCTGACGTTTTTCTTACACTGATATTCTTATTACATTCAAGTCCTCATCTAGCCATTTCTCTAGATTGTCATAAAAATATTTGGCATCTTACAAAGAACGTATTAGCTAAATAAATTATGATCTTCAATTACAGCTGTAACTTTGCATCCTCCATTTGCTATAATACTGTAAATACCTTTTACATTTACATATTGGACCCTTACATTTGTATTCTTAGTTGGTACAGTGTGGTACCTGGTAGGAATACAGATAAGGCTAATTATTCTTTTCGTTGACTACCACTCCTCCCTTTTTTTTGTTTCTCCAAGTAATCCCGTATTTTTTATGGCATTGATGTATATTCTCCTAGATTACTGAGAACTGAAATGTGGGTGATAACGATTCTGGGTTTCATCTGTGGAGTATTTAAGTATTTACGTTCCAGTGAAGTTCACAGGTTGCAGAGTGAAATCAGGGCTGAGCTGTGCAGGATGCTGTATTTACCCACAGTAAAACAACCAAAGAATAACACCCCTCACCCCTACTCCATGCCCCCCAAACCACCTCACAGGCGCTGGTGTAAAGCATTGGTAATCTATGTGCTAGGACAGGCAAAAGAGGAGAGAAAGGAAATATTGCCCTTCGAACAAAAGATGACTTAAGCGTTTTCTTAACTGCTTCTGCAAGTTTTCCAGGGTGACAGAAGGAGCCTTTGGCAGAGTACGGAATTGAACCCGGGCCTCTGAAGTCCTAGACCAGCACACCTTGTCCATAAGATATTCCTTCTTCTCTTAGCCTTACCATCATAAAAAGGGATCTCTGTACAGTGAAGATGATACTTTTAAAACTAGATTTGTGTGTTCTACTACTGCTGTAGTAAAATTCACTTATTTACAGGCACATACACACAAATAAATCCTTTCGTTAGACAGGGGCTTTGCTGATAAGGCAGTGTAATAGTACTAAAATCAATTCATGTGGAGCTTCAAAGTTATTAAGCTGTAGCAATTTAAGTGTATTCAGTCTGTCTGCTTAAGAGATTTCCAAGGACCTACCCACAGAGGTGTATGTAGAGAGTATGTGTATGTATATACATGCATATACACATCTCTAGAATGTATATGTGCACATATGTGCAATTAGCTATTTCAAAGTCAAAATTAGAAATTGAGTTTAGCTGAGACTTTGTTGGAAGTGGAGCAGCTGAGAAGTTTCAGTGCTCATAGAGCGGTCTGCCTTTCTTTCATGTGATAAGGGAGATCAGAAAAGCCCAATTTATTTGCTGCTTGGGCCTGAGTAAATGGACGTGCTTCCCAATTTCACATTTGGCCTAAATCTACTAATAACATTCTTCTGCAGTTCAATATTTTGCAAGTTATACTGCCAAACATTGACAAGTTATACGGCAAACTAAGTTAGTTTTCAAGTTCCATCTTTGAGAAGAACAGAAGTTTGTTTCGACAATGCATTTTCCCTTTATTACATCCTGAAATTTCTCCTTTATTAAACAATTTGCAAATATGTGTAACTGATAATTAAATTAGTTTGACTAAGTTAAATTAGTATAATGGTCTTGGCCTGAAATGCTCCGTCTCGGTGCTAGGTATCTCGCCATGCTTCCTGGCTGAAACAGGTGTGTAGAGGGTCAGGTGAAAAGAGGTATTTGAGTCTCAGTGGCATCTACATTTTGAACTCAGGTAATGAAGTCCTTAAATGAACTTGCATAGAAAAACTTGGCCAGAGCAACAAACTGACCTTAGGCACTAGTTAAATCACCCAACTGTTTCCATGCCTTTCTGAGATTTCATAGAAAGTTGTCCACGTGTCACTACAACTTTTCTTGCTCCTGGATAATGTAGCAGCCTTAAGATCAGTAATAGAAGAAATGCAGGTTTATTACCTTTTCAGTCTTATAGAATTTCAAAAACTAAAGTTTTTCCACTTTGAGACAAAAGAAAGATGTAGTCTTTGACAATCTGTCAAAAAAAAGAAAAAAAAAAAAAGAAAAAAAAAGTAAATCAGAACCTGAAAGCTACACATTTTGCTGTTAGGTCTATGAAACCTATTTTTTTCACTCTCTTTGCAAATTTAGATCCTAAAAGGTTGTCAGAAGTGGACCAAACAACCTGAAAGAGTTGCGAGACGCTCCATAATGTATTTTTAATGTGATTGTTTTCATGTTTCTGGTCTTTGATTCAGTTTTTACTTTCCTTTTGTTTCAAAGACTCAAACACAAATAAACAATTCATTATGATTTAGCCGGTTGCCTGAAAGACATCTGGATTGGAAGTTCCTATAAATGTCTTCAATTTTGTGTCAGGTCAAGTACAGTGTTCTTAAACAACTATTTGAAACTGTCATATACATTGCACTTTCTCAAAGGCTTTTGCAAATACGTTTTCTAAGTGAGGCTATTTATCCAAGAACCTTCTCTCAGCCAAGCGTTCAGAAAACAGTAGCTGTTGTTTGTATCTTGAAGGAAATTATTTATTACTAAGACAAAATGAGTTGGCACTAACTCACTTCTCTGTGCAGGGTGATATATTAAAACTTGGGGTATTATGGTGGAATCAAGGTGGCATGACCAGGCGGCAGAATTTTACTTGAAATCCAATCTGTGTATTTGTAAATTGGCATCCATTGGTGGGAATACTATACCCTGGGACAAAATCTGGTTTGTGGGTTGTCTGAGGAAAATCTCTGAAGATGTTAGGACTTGTTTCTTGGTGGTTCACCCTAATTTAAACAGGACTGTGACTCATCCTTTAGAGCTACAACCAAAACTAGGCAGGGTGATTTAGATGAATGGAGGCTTGGCCCAAAGTCTATTGAAATCCATGGAAAATTTCCCATTGATGTCAGTGATCTTTGGATCACTTTTCAGTAGCTCTGGCAACATTATATTCTCCATTAAATAACGACCTGCTAATGAAAAATTCTGCATCCCTGTCTGTAGTATTTCTGTGAAGAAAATTTTTCATTGCTTTCCTTTAAAAAGATCTCAAGGAAAATTATGTCCTCAGTTATTCATCTAGCTCTCTACTGAACCTTCTTACCAACAATGCAGTCACAAAACTCATACATACTGTTGTCAAAGGCCAAAGTGCGCACAAAATGGCTAGGCTTGGTAATCACGTCCTGTGATATGAATGAATACAGGTGACCACGTGATAGCTAAAGCATTTAGATTAATCAAAAGAAACATTCTAGAATTTGGCACATACAGAGGTCATCAAACATTCAGGCGAGATTTTTTTGAAAGGCTGGATGATTTTATGGCCATTACTAATATTTGTAACTCCAGTATGCAAACCAAGATAAGAATAATCAAATCTCATGCTTCAGGGCATAAGCTAATCACCTGCTGGGTTTGGCATAATTGGTTTAGGGCATTATACTAGGAAAGGATGTTCACTTTCCCTGAAACTTTGAGTCTAAGCCACCCTCAGTGAAAGCATTTAAAAGGCCAGAGTTTCCTGATCCCTTTTGACAGCTCTTTTATTCACACAATGATGTGTAACTAGGGCCAGGGAACATTAATATTAGAACCTTATTTTTGGATTTCCTGATCTAAAGCTGTTAGTATGAGTTACAGCCGTTTATGTGGTGAAGACTATACATGTATTTAAGGGTTCCTTACTGTTGTTGCTGGTTTTTCAGAAGTGGAAAAGATGCCAGATGAGGTAAGAAACAGACTTCACAATAAATTGCTGAATAGCATGCACACATACAGACACACACGCATGTTAATCCACGTGTTAAATTAGAAAATAATCAATTTATCTATGTATCCTGGTATCTGGACATAGATAATTGATGTGCTACTTATGAATAACTAGGAAATGTTTACAATGTTTTGCAGGCCCCAAATTAGACAAGTAATATGTTATAATAGCTTTTTTATTATCTCCTTGGCAGTAGAAGTTGGATTTACCTGATACAGAGCCTGTTTCTGGCAGTGGATTCACCAGAAACCACCTGCACAAAAGGATTAATTCTGTAATTGAATATCTGCTCATTTCAGTGAATGTGTTTTGTTTTCTTAAGCCCGGTTTGTCATGGATTCTGGCTTGCGGGGATGAAGCAGGGAAGTGTAAACATTTTCCCTTCCAGTCCTCTCAGTGAAAGCTGACCATGTCTGCAGCCTGTGCTCTCTAGTGAGCAAAGACTATTTCAAGAGTAGTGTCTTGTTAAATAAAAACAATAAGGGGTGTTCTATACCCTTTAGCAAAATCAAAGTAACAGGCAATGAGATGCCCTAACCAGAGTTCTCTAGGATCCTCAAAAACCCTTAAACTGGTAAGATTCAATGCCACTGATTTTGAAGTAATTTCTGTTGAACTCTATTTGGTTTTTACTATTAAATTAGATCTGGGGTTTCCCAGACAATGCAATGCATTCTTTGAAGGCAGTTTGCCCTGCAGCTCCACCAGTACGTTAGATGACAAAGTTGTCTTGGGTTGCTTTATGCTTCAGCAGTTTGCTAGGTGGCAGCCGATACTTCACTTCACCTGGACTTTCTCAGAATATATGAGCACCATCCATGTTTTTGCAATGCAGATGGTTTTCAACCGAAAACAGGAGGCTGTCATTTTCTACTGGTTTTCAGGATTAAGGTTGTTAAGTGACTAGAATTTAATGCATTCGCTTTGTGTACCCTAGAGATCGGGAGTGAGGTTACAGGTGATCCATGAGTTATGTGTCTCTGAAAGCCTGATGCAAACCATCTTCCTTGAAAGCCTCAGCGATGGCACAGACAGCCCTGTATGTCACTCAACATGTTGGCACTGACCTAAACAGCATGGGGTCATGAGATTCATCTTGGGTTTTGTTAGCGGTTTTTTGGTTGGTTTTTTTTTTGCATTTACAGAAGATTTTTTTAAGCTGGGGAACAGAAAAGTACAATATTGTGTTGGAATTTTCCACTGTTCTTGCAGTGGAGTAGCGGCTGGGGCTAATGGAAGGTGTGGAAGCTCCTTAGTGCCTCAGCTCAGCTCAACCTGCAGTTAATCTATACCTGTCACTGGCTGGAGGTTTGAGCTCAAACAAGCGCAGGAGTATTGTTAAATCTTCTGTTGCATTTTATTTTATTTTTTCTTTTGTGTACAAGTGAAGATGTTGGCTTGCACAGGAGTAAGAAAGGAAATATTCTTCTTTTAAGAGAAGAACAACAGAAACACAAGCAAGCTCATTATCCATATGGATATGCAGGCCCACAGGAAAACCTATAATACTGCTGAAATATATGCAGCAGGGTTTTTTCTCCAGATGAATACTTTTAATAAAACATTTTCATAATTTCCACACAGTGGTAATCATTTTATTGCTTTTTTTATCTATACCTATTACTGTCCATAGAGTAGCTGCTCAGTTCTGATAACCTAGTGGAAATGCATTCCAAGTGTAACTCAAGATTTGCAGAATTTAATAAAATTCTCTGAATTTCCACTTCAAAGTACACTGGCACAGTTTACTATGGCTGTTAATAAGACATTTTTAGGTTTAGTATTTTGATCTGGAAACAGTTATTTCATTTCCTGGTGATTTATGTGTTTCCCTTCTAAAGGAATTTAAGGTTTTCAAAGTTATGACTCCATAATTAAGATTTTACCATTAGCTGGCCCATCACTGTAGTAGCAAAGTGTTAGTCTATGGGATTACAGAGAAAAACGTTGAATTAAAAAAAAATCAGCCTTGCAGAGCCAGACCCCACTGCACAGGCAAGATTTTGCTCAACATTTCAACATGAGAAGTTGTTCACAGATCACATATAAATAACTCTTGAAAAGGAAATCGACCCAGCACAGGAATGTGTTTATCTGTAGGCATGCTTGCACTGATGCTTATCCAAACTTTGTCTTTATTCAGTCAAACAATCCTATAAATAGGGCCTTTCAGTTTCAGAACTGAGGCTTGATTTTTACCCTCTTTAGGTGCAGCAGTCACACAAGAAGATACCTGAACTTTGTACAAGTGATAAACATGATTGCCACTGGTCACGGCTGATATATTTGGCGTTACCCAGGACCCTGTCTTGGGTGGAAATGAATTCCTTTCGTCCATCTTCAGAAGTCAAATACTTTAAAAGTAGAGTCTAAATTATAAAAATGTGCTTCTGCTTGAGTCTACAGCAGGCTGTTAATGATTGTGATGGTAGAGTTTCTTTCCAATAAACCTTAGAATAGTGTTTCCTTGAGCTGGCTGTTCTCAGAATATCGTTTTTGAAAGCCTTTTGGTCTTTGCTCAGGAGCTCTCTGTTGCCTTAGAGATACTCTTGTATATTGTATACACAAAAGAAACCCAACAAAACTGCCTAGGGATTCTGCCACAGTCAGTAAAATAACACTTGGGTCCCCCTACAAATGGTTCCAGCTCCTGATGGTTTGCCAGGCTGGTTTTGACAGGCTACATTGTCGATAAATATGGAGGCATTTATTGTATAGTTTGGAGAAATTAAAGAATTAGTTATTTATTGTGATCCAAAAGTGAATAGATGGAGATTACTGGTCTATAGATTTTGTTGTTCCCCACGCCCCCCCAACCCCCCAGGTTATATATTCTTTGGGTGGCAGAAGTTATTTTATACTTGCCTATATTTTGATACCTTGGATAGAAATTTTTCATAGTTCATGTAGTCATAGAAATCTCCAAAGGATTAAGAGATAAATCTATATACAATACTTCCATGATGAGGGAAATAATTTGGCATTTCTCTTAATTTTGTTTGTTTCTACTAGAACTGCTTTTAAGGAAAAACACACCCTTGTAATTTGTGAATTGAACCCCTTCACTGACTCTAGTGGCACTGGTAGTGACTCTGGTAGTTTCAGACTACTAGACATGATTGCCTATCTTTATTCTCATTATTTGAGGATCAAAGCTCACATTAATATCTGCCTTTCACCCTTAAAATCTCGAAGTGCTCTACAGCAGAACACAGGTGTTCTTACATTTGTTGTTTTTTAGGTGTGGAAACTAAAATGCAGGGAGCAAAAGCAACCACTGAAAGTCCCAGAGAGGATAATCAATGGAGTCGTAGAATGTATTGGGTTGGAAAGGACCTCTCAAGGTCATCTTGTTCAACCCCCCTACAATAAGCAGGGACATCTCTAACTAGATCAGGTTGCTCAGAGCCTCATCAAGCCTGACCTTGAATGTTTCCAGGGATGGGGCCTCCAACACCTCTCTGGGCAACCTGTTCCAGTGTTCCACCGCCCTCATATTAAAGAACTTTTTCCTAATTTCCAATCTAAATCTACCCTTTTCTAGCTTAAAACCATTAGCCTTTGTCCTGTCGCTACAAACCCTTGTGAACAGATCTTCCTTTTCAGGTATTGGAAGGTTGCTATAAGGTCCCCCCGGAGGATTCTCTTCTCCAAGCTGAACAACCCCAACTCTCTCAGCCTGTCTTCATAGGAGAGATGCTCCAGCCCTCTCATCATTTTCATGGCTCTCTTCTGGACGCACTCCAACAGGTCCAGGTCCTTCTTGTGTTGGAGTCTCCAGAGCTGGACACAGTACTCCAGATGAGGTCTCACCAGGGCAGAGTAGAGGGACAGAATCATCTTTCTCGATCTGCAGGCCACACTTCTTTTGATGCAGCCCAGGATGTGATTGGCCTCCTGGGCTGCCATTGCACATTGGTGGCTCATGTCCTACTTTTCATCCACTAGTACTCCCATGTCTTTTTCCACAGGGCTGCTCTCTAGCATGTCCTCTCACAGCCTATATTGATACTCCTGGTTGCCCCTGCCCAGGTGCAGGACTCTGCACCTGGCCTTTTTGAACCTCATGAGCTTCACCTGGACCCACATCTCCAGCCTGTCCAGGTCCCTCTGGATTGCATCCTGTCCCTCTGGCATATCAACTGAACCACCCAGCTTGATGTCATCAGCAAAATTGCTGAGGATGCATTCAGTGCCACTGTCAATATCATTAATGAAGATATTAAACAATGCTGGTCCCAGTACAGACCCCTGAGGGACACCACTTGTCACCTTTTTCCATCTGGATATCAAACTGTTGACCGCTACTCTCTGGATGTGACCGTCCTGCCAATTTCTTATCCACTGAACAGTCCATTCATTGAACCCGTATTTCTCCAGCTTTGACAGAAGGATGTTGTGGAGGACCGTGTCAAAGGCCTAATATCTAGACAATATCCAGAACATACCTACCTACAGGGATGCATTAAATATGACATTAACTCCTCGACCCACACCCAGTTCAATGCAAGTCAGCTTCAGTCCAAACTTTGCCTTTTCAAAAAATTGTAACGGAAGTCTGGAAAAACACACATTGAAGGTTTTGGCTTTTGCAGGAAAGCCTTGCATTCACAGAGGTCCTTCAGAAAGTATGAGAGGATGAAATTTGCCAGAAAGAGAAATATTATTTTTCTCCTTGAATACTTTTCTTTAGGGTGCTCTCAAAGGGATAATGATTTATCTAAGATTTCTGTGACCATATTGGCAACAATTTGAGTCTCTGAAACATTTTTTAAACATCTTCTATTGATCAAATATGGAACAAAGCTTTTTTTATCAGTTATGAAACAAGTGGCAAGTCTTCAAATGAATTTGCAAAAGGGCATGATTCTGCAAGGTGCCAAGTATCCTCAATCCTTTTATTTTCAGAAGATTTTCACTATTTCATGTAAGACTCCATTTAGTTTTGCAAGAGATTACTTCTGGTGTCCATAGGATTCATTATTTATAAATATTTAAGGACTACTTCAGCCTAGGCATGTGATTCACTAGAAGCACAAAGTTTTTAAGTCATAGTCAAGCTTTTGTCCAGGTTAAATATATGGTATATATATATAAATATATGGTATATACCATAGTATATGGTATATAAATATATGGTCTAAATATTGAACAGCTAAAGCCAATCTGATTCTAATGTAAGTAGCTACATTAGTTCTTTCAGGAGGAATCTGTTCTTTGTTTCTCTCAAGTCTTGCACATTTTTCTGGCTCTCTTATTTTTTGAGTAAACAGTGGGTATGAGAATCTGATTCTCTGAGTGCACGTATATAATTTAGCTTTTACAAGAAATCTCACTCCTTCTGGCTCAAAGTTAAACGTATGCATGTAGACAGAATCAAAGCCTTAGATTACAATCAGAAAGTTTAAGTAGTAGGTGGGCTCTGCAATGAGTTTTGATCTACCCCTTTTGTTTGTATTTTGATGCACTTTTTTTTGGGATGCACTTAAAGTGCACTATTTTGCACTTTAAGCAGGCTTACACTAGAAGTACCCAACTCCTACATTATTTCTGAAGGGCTTTATTATGAGAACTGCAGAGAATCTAGTTGGGCACCTATGTACTGTAACAATATTTAACTCTAAAAAAACACCTAGAGATGGGAATAAAAATGGTGATATAAAAATATACAGTCTTAGCATCCCACATACATACGCTACATAAATTCTTTGTTGATTAGGCTCATTAGGCCTCTGGCTCTTTTCACGCTCCTGTATGGAACTAGCATGTAAGAGGTTTATTCAGTGCTTCACAAAACAGTCCATTAACTTGAATGCTGGTTGCATTGGAGTTTTTTAATCCTAGAGTAAGTGATAATAGCTATTAACATCGTTGTTGGGCCTAAGGAACAATGGGCTTCCAATGAGCAAAATACACTATGCAGTCATGCGAAGCTCACCCTCTTGGAGTGATTCTACAAGCCAACTCAGCTGACCCACTAACTATCCCTCTACTTCAAAGTGACTTGTCTAGGCTGATAAATTCATGCTAGCAACCTGTGCAGATATGAAATTTGTCCCTACAGAGATGTGATTTTAATCTAGCATCAAGAAGATATTTGTAGCCAGCTTTTGTGCAGTAGATTATTGATAGTACCTCTTCCTCTATGCTTAGGATGCCAAGTAAGTGAGGCAAGCTCTAAAGAATTTCAATAGACTGGCTCAGACCTCCCTGAAATGGCAAATAAACTGCAAAGTGGGTTGTATTCTCATATATTTTGCAAATGCTACAAAGGAACATAAATCACCATAGATACTGAGACATGTATAAATTTCAGTCTGAAACATGGACACACTTCCAAAACTGCAATAAAGAGCTGTCCTTTATATTTGAAGATGTCAAGCTGCTGGCATCTAGTGTGAGCTGAGGTTGTCTGACATTGGTTTCATTATGGCTATTTCCAGACTCCTCATATTTGGATAGTATGATTGAAGCTTTAGCGCAGTGTACTCTGTACAAATGACAGTACCTTGGGCAGAAAATGACAGATTTTAGCAAACAGATTAAAGGAAAGTTGAAGTGACTTTCTGCTCTTATTGATTGTTTTTTTTGTGCATGTGGTCTCATACTGTTGCAAAGGGGAAGAAAAAAGGGAAGAAAATGAGTGTAAAGGGTTCTTTTCCGGACATGGAAATTGCTGAAAGACCTGCTGTTGGTGATGTTCTAATCACTTTGTCCTCTGCCTTATCAGTAGTGTTGCATAGGGATGTAAATTGTGGTTTAGTTTAAATAGCATTAGTTTTACAAGCTGAATGAAAAAAAACCCAACCATCCTGTGTGCTTGGCTCAGTAGACTGAACTTCCCTGCTTGCTGTGCTTTTGCTTCTTGGTTTGCAGTGTCAGAGGTCCTTTTAAACAGAAGAAATGCATAGTTACAGAGTTTATACCTCTGAGTCTGGGTGGTAGAAGTGCTTAAAATTTCAGGTGGGACTTGGTGGAAAACTTACACTAAGGTCTGGCTGTGTAGACACCATGTGTATCTCTGGTACTGCAGTATTTCTCTTTCTTACCCGATAAAGAGAGCTATGCATAACATCTGGTATAGTGTTTGCTGGAGACCTGCTGGATGGGTCACCACAGGAAGATATACCATGGTTAATATATCTATTGTATTCTCTCACTGGAAGGTTTCATTCTGTAGGATTATTCTGATTAAAATATTTTTGCCATCCAGGAACTGAAATCCCAGAAGATACCTAGTTCCTTTAGTCTTTGAGTCATTAGAGGATTGCAGAAAAACTAAGGCAAGAGCAGAAACAGAAAAGCAAATGATAAAGAAGTGATCCAGTTGCCCACATAGTGATGTCCAGGAACACTTGAGGTGCCCCAGGATGTTCAAGACATTCTCAGGCTGGTGTAATAAAGAGCCTGTGGAGAGCCACACACCCCTGGAGCAGGAGCTGAGGGCTGCCTGGGCTGGCCCACAGCAGCTAACATGGCACTACACACCTCTTTCTGAGCAGTGGAGTCCTCTCCTGTTCACCTCTTCGGTTGCCAGGGAAGAACCATTACTCTAGATTACAAACTATTATAGCCAGCTGTAAATCCAAATAGATGTGAAATAGTTTTGTTTGTTTGTTTGTTTTTTAATTTTCCTTTTACAAAACAATTTTTGCATTGGTGCTAAAAGGCATTTGAGGACCAAGTCTCAGGTGCAGATATAACACAAATTTCTTCCCATTGCTGTTTGTAATCAAGAGAGATGGTGGAATTTAATATCTGTTCCCCAACAAACAGTGATCTCTCTACAATGTCAGGAGTGCAAACAAAGCATCCATCCACTTAGGAGTTGTGGTTGAAACACGAATATCACCAAAGTGGAAAATGATCAGACGTAAGCAAGTTCATTTCCCCATATCCCAAAGCAGTTATTAATGGTAACACTATCATTCATTATTTACCCTCTCTGTTTTTAATCTGTGACCTAGAGATAATCAGGAAGCAGTTTTTATGGTACCAGAAGCAATTTTTTGACCCATCTACTCCCATCTGGTGTTTCTGAATGTATTTATACTCAATTTAATATAGTTAATATTTTTTACTCCTTAACAGTGTGGTTCTACAACTGTGTTATAATTGTTAATGGCTAATTAAAGCAGATTAGGATTTTTCAAATGGAAAAATACTAAAATCACTTCTTAGTATAAAAATTAGACAAATTTTATCATTTTGTCAACACTTAATTCACCTCGTTCTCTGATGATACTCTTTTTAAGACTTTCCATTGTTCTCAAAAAAAAAAACAAACCCAGAAGGAAAAATAAAAGGAAACTTCAGCAGGTGCAGTACTTCCCCAAATTGATAAAGGATCACAGACATTTATATCAAGCTGGCATATGCTATTGATAACTCTGTTTTAGCAATTTTCCTGAACTGGAACACATTGTTTTTGCTAGTCCTGTGAAGAAGTTTGCAGTATGATGGATAACACATCGTGAATAATTAGACAATGCGAGGCTGTAAATCTCAACAGAAACAATGCATCTCTCAGATTAGTTGGTTCTTCTGCAAAGGGCAGTATACAATGATGGAGCAGAGCCATTCATTTTAGATACATTCCATTTGCGAGTAATCTTTCATGTGAAAGAAAAACAAGATGTACGATAGTTTACATGTCAATTAAAGCATGTTAGGAATGAAAGAGCAATTTCAGAAGCACGGAAACAAAGTTTTTCAGATGAAGAATTAGGTCTTGGCTAGAGACTAACACCTGTACAAAAATCAACGGTGGCCTCATTATGAACCTGCCTTTCTTGGATCCTTGCAATTAACAATGAAAATGAATGGAAAGGACTTGTCTTATAATTAGTGCAGGCTGGGACATCTGAACTGTCCCAGCAAGAGCATCTGAACTTTCCCAGTGCAGTGAAAGAAAACTTCAAAGAAGTCATTATTCTTTCAGTTCAGTTGGTTGATTGGGTTGGGGTTTTTTAAAGGATTAGCTCCCTGCTGTGGCAAGTAAGTACTGAAATGCTGGAAATGCTGATTTTTAGAAAGACTCTTCAGAATAAAAGCTGCTTTTTGTTTCTATTAATTTTATTCCTGTGTGTCACTAGAATGTAGAAGGTGGGGAATTTGGGGAGGAATCTGCATTGTGATAAGAGTGCACTTTGACCTTCTTGTGATACCATCTCCTTTGCTGGATTGTGAAGTTTTCAATGCTAGAATGTCAATCGTTGTCTTCAATTATTTTAAAGACTCATGAATTTAAGTGGATGAAAATGCATCAGTTAGAACAATATTATGGAATGAGAGGATAAATTAACAAGTAGAAAGTTCTTTACTATTAGCTGTTGTTTCAGGTCTCTTTACAGTCACTGTTCTCTGTTTCCTGGCCAAAGAAATAATTTTCTATGAGCTTCTCCACATTTTCGCCTTTAGTCACAAGGACATGCATGCTGCATTTTCCAGTGCTGGTACCATGCCAATAAACTAATAACACAGTGTTCGTCTTAATGAGGTGGCAGTTTTCCTACCTCTGAAAATTAAGAATGTCAGTCTGCAGCAATTTGGCATGAGGTAACTCTGCCCGTATCACTCTCTTCCAGTAGCAGTGAGGACAAAGTGCTGTTATTATCCATAAGCCCAGATCGAACTTGAAGTTCTATATGTAATATATCTCTAGCTGATCCCCTAATCAGCAGTCTTCCTATAGAAGTCAGAAAAGCCTCCTCATAAGTATTGCTGCCCAATATCATAGAGCTGGCAGACAGGAAAGGGAAGGAGCAGACAAGAAATAAAAGATTAATCACTACCCCTCTGCAGCTTGTAGATATTTGAATAATATGTGCATTGTTGTGTAAACAAAGCGGAAGAGATCAACTTATGAATGTGAAAAATGAAATCAACCTTTACTTGGAAGAATTACTTGCACTTCCAAACTAACAAGCATCAGAAAAAGCAGGATGCTGCAAAACGCAGTGTAGCTGTGCCAATAATGTTCCGTAGAGCTCGAGTGCTTTCTCTAACAAAACACCCCTTGAGTAAGGACTACAAATGCTGCAGCAAGTGAAAAAAAGAAAAAAGTTATTTTAAAAAATGTGTGTGGTCAGAAAAGTGATTGCAAGAAATGACAGTAGATCTATGTCCTGTGCATTTTCAGTCTTTCTGCTGACTCCTGTGGAAAAATAACTCTGTGCTATTCTTTACACCAGTTAGCATTGCAGAGCCAACACATCTCTGGGAAGGAATGAGCTGAATTCTGACCTGGCTGTATTAATTAAGTCCCAAATGTGGACTCTTTATTATAGATGATGACGCATGGACCATAAACAGCCCAAGTTGATCTTCAAATCTCAGGCAGAATTTTAGTGGCGGAAACAAGAAAACCTTGTAAGTCAAGTAAATCTCATCAGGAGTCACTGACAACAATAAACATTGAACTTACTGACACCACTTATAGACTCATTTTTCAGAAAATAATTGCGTTTTAACACAAATTTCTTTTGGTCCTTGTCCTTGAAGCCCTCTTTTTTCATCTATAAAACAGATGCTCTTTGGGCAATGGATGGACCAGCTCAGCACAATGAAGACAGTAATGCTGCTGTAACCAGTTCCTTTCTAGCCTACTCTGACCTACAGATGATACTTAGACACTAACAGAGAAAAGAGAAGCTTCCCTTTCTATAGCTATGTGAATCGTTTGCATTGCACATCTTTTTTTCTTTCCGTCTCCCATGCTTACACCTTTTTTTTTTCCGCTGGTTGTTCTAAGAACTCGAAGTTGAGAACAGGTTTTAAGGTTGTGGGACTATTTCTGAGGACAGTAGGAAATTACTGTGTGATTAAAAATGTGCATTTGCAGTTTTTTCCACTGATAATGTTTAACTTAAAAGCAATTTCCTGTCCTGTTAAGGGCTGCTTTAATTTTAACAGATGGCACCATTTTTCGTCATCAAAACCGTAAACCTTTATGTAATTTACTTACATATAATTTGTATTTATTTCCTTGCAGGTTCTTAATTTTTTGAACATAATAGCTCTCAGTGGATTCTGCCATGTACCGCTGTACTGTGCCAAATATTCAGCATTGATTTTCTTATTGACTTACATCAATTGTGCCATTAGAGTAAAATGGATGGGGAAACACATTGAATATAATATCTGAATGTTTTCATTCTTCAATCTGATATTAATAATTCAGAATGTATTTAGCAGGGAATATGCATTTAAATCTCTGCCAGGATTTGAAAATGAATTTACCACAGGCCCTTATGACTATGTTGGTTATGCGTTGGCTTATTCACTGTAATTTTTCCTTTCTGTCCCTCTGCCACGTGCATTCCCTCCTTCTAGCCTGTCCAAAGCACTGCTACAAAAGTCTGTCCTACTCAACCCCATGATTCATCAAACAAAATCACTCAAGGTCTCACCTGATGTACTTGTATAATCTCAAGTGATTTCTACTTTCTCTTGTTCTACCAATTATATTCTGTTCTAGAAAAAAAAGCCATGCTTTCACAGCAAACTACAAGGCTCCTAGAGTCTGCAGCCCTCCTGCGAGGCAGATGGGAAATTCTGTGACAGCTTCAGTTAAATTTAAAATTGAAGTTTTGGATTAATTCAGTATGAAGATGAAATTCTGACTGAAGATAGTAGCTCCTCTGTTTTTATTTTCAACTTGGGTTGGGTTTGCACTAGCCTCATGTTTACGGTTCAGTTGTGTCAACTATACTCAGTTTGTGTTTTCCTGCTGCCCTACCCTACTCATTGCTGATAAGAAGCAGTTTTCAAATGTACATTTTATTGCTCAAATGCAAGCTGAAGCTAACCCAAAACCCCATTCCTGTGGAGCAGACCTTTCCAGGTATCTCACCTTACTGTTATTTTTCTCTGCTTCAGATATGTATAGCTTTTATCATTACTGTGCTCTGCTTGTTGTATGCAGTTCTGTGTTCATCTCTCTCCTGCCATTTCCATGTTTTTTTCTCAAAATGTAGTCATGCCAGAAATCTTTCCTTCTTAGCTGAACGTGCCAGTAATCACTCCTCATTCAACATGTTCTGACTGTCATTCTGTGTTTTCTCTCATGTTGGTTCTTCCCGTCTCCTTTTGCATTCAGGCATTTCATAACAGCAGGTTATATTATTCCATATTGGTAAAACACCATTTGAATACATAAACTTATATACATGATTTTTAAGAATCATATAGATCTGAAGCAGTGATATTTTTAAAATCTTTGGAATTTATTTCAGTTTGGCATGTGTTGACTTATGCTGAAATTGCAAATGTATTCTTTAAGTTGGTTGATACTCGAGTCATTCAGATGTTGTCTATCCGATAAAGAACGGCACAGGGCAAAGTGAAGCGGGTATTTGGGACAGAGAGATGTGAAAATAATCAGTTGTATGGATGACACAAGCAAACAATGTTATGCCAGGTTTTTTTGGCTCACATGTCAGGTTACAGCTCTACATGACCCAGCTTCTTTAGAGCATTTGTGTACTTTTGGTGTTAAGCCTATCTTCGATATTGATTTCAGATGTCTTTCGTCTGCATCTATTTTAAAAGCCCCCAATCTCTTATATCACCCTGAGAATATGATGATATTTTTATTTTCATGCTGGGTAAGTGTTACGGTAGTAACTGTGCTGGCGTTAAGTGGACATTACTGTATTTCTGTACTATTTCTTTGTATCTTTTTCCTCATAGCGGATGGAAAGGAAAGCTTTCAAGCCTTTTTCATTACCTATCCTTTGTCTATTTATTGTGCTTTTTCCCACCTGGTTTTTTGATGGGGCTTCGTATGAATGGGTTTTTGCTACATTCTATGCTTGTGCCCCAGTATCAAAGATAATAATGGTGTTGCTCTGGGAACTGGGTGTGACATTGTGGTGCAACTACTTGCTATAGAAAAGTGTGTTGGCAAATATGAGATTTTTCTTCTGTTCTCTGCTTTGAAGGATATCCATGGCCACTGCCATGCATATAATGAGTGTTTTTACCCTAGTGATGTCTTCAGAAGACCAACATGCCCATATATATTTAAGTACATGGGTTATCCAGTCTGATAACCACTCAGTGCCTCAGTGCATCAGAGTAAGATGAATCACACCTGAAACCACACAATCTGAAATCATGTGAAAGTGGTATTTCTTTTCTTAAAGTAACAAGATTTAGTTACTTTAAGGTTACTGGGGATTCTGTTTGTTTTTTCCTTTTAAGAGCTATCTGTGATGGCAGAAACAGGCTAGCCCTGCCAGTGTGGACCTTTGCAAAAGTTAATCTATCATGTTAAGGTGTGAGAAGTGCAGTGCTACAAAAAGTTTGGTCTGCAAAATACTTATAGTTTTGAATACTGCGGAAGTTGAGTATACCAGCTTTTTTTGAGGTAGTTTGCCTTTCTCAAGGTCAAACCTTTGTAATAGCTTTTACCATATAGATTTGGCCGACTCAGCCTCAACTTTTCATTCGTTTACCCTGAATTGCATGAAACACAGATTCAGTTACTTCCGAACATAGTTTCTTGAGAATAAAAATCAAGCAGAATTAGCCACAGTAAAGTAGCTTGAGTCTCAGCTGAATGTTTCTAATTCTGTTCCAAATTTTTCTTGATAGCAGATTATTTAAGTGCTAGCTTTAATCTAACCTTCAGAAATAAGGAGGCTAGTAATCAAGTTATATTTTGTATTTGCAAATTGTAATATGTTTGGGTTTTGTTTGATTTATGATTAAAACAACTTTTCATCACCCCTGCATTTTCTGACTGTATTTGTTTTTTGATGTGCAGTGTCATGTAGTCAGTGTACAGCCAGAGTATTTACTTTTTTGACAGGGTAATACAGAACATTTTCTAACTTATTTCCAGAAAATCTCAGAGATCTGACAAGATAATAGGTTTTGCCTGTATCCTGCGCCTTTTCCTGTTTAGTTATTCAGTCTCTTATCTAGTGCTGTGAGCTCCTTAGATAAGTGTTGCTTGATTGTTTAATAACTAAGGTGCTTTTCATAATGCCTATCATGCTGCCAGAAACCACGCTGTTTATTTCATTCATGTTCTGATCAATTGGGTATTAAGTAATTACTATTTTGGGCTATCTCCAAAGGCTCTTTGCCTCTGCAGTACCCTCCATTAGAAAGATGCTGTTCTCTGGCACTCAGTTGTGTTGAGGTGTGTTGTAACTAACTACTGGAGAGCAGTAACAAATATATTTGTTAGTCCAGAGGACTCAGTTCAGCAATGCTGAACCATGCATATGAAAGTGTTCTGTAGGTCTTGGGAATGATTTTGCTTTTTCTTATACTGAATGTGGTATAATTCTATTTAAAATATTTATTTTGGTGCCCTAGGCCAAACATCTTCACCAGGCATGTTGTTAGAGGCTATCTAAATGGCCAAGCACTCATTAGGGGTGGAGAGCCCTTATTCTGCACCTGCGGAAGAGCACATGGTTTCGTTTGCTCTGCGTGGAGCTGAATTCAGTCTCACCAAATCAAGCTATGTGAACCATACCAGCCTGCAGCAAGTGGGGAAGATCAGGGGATTTGCTTCAAAATTGCTCTGCTGCTCTGAGCCAAAATGCGAATATAAAACCAGCCTTTGTATCTATATCTCTGCTGTCTTTTTTTCCCCTCTCTCTTTGTGTTAGTTATAGGAGAGAAAGATCTTACAGTGAGGTGGCTTTGTGATTACAAGCGTGTTAACTGTGGTTTGGTTGTTGGTTGGTTATGAGGAGCTCCCATGATAGAAGTGGCTCTGAGGGAGTTTTATATCTTGTCTTCCAAAGCATCGGCCTTTCTGCTCATTGTCAAAGAGCTGGAAGACAAAAAAGCCTGTGCGATTACACCAAATCCTCAGTCATGGTATATAACTGCAGGAGGCAACGATAGCCACAAACTTCTTTATAAATATCTTTCCTGCAAAGTAGGAGCAGTAATAAAAGCAAATCACCAGTAGAGACCTCTGGAAAGGTGACCAGGACATGCCTTTATTGACTGTGAATGTGCCTGCAGCTACCATGGAGATAGATTTATATTAGCAATGAGATTCTAAAAGAGATTTTGAAAACCAAGCCCCAAACCCTGCGCCTCATTAACAGAGTAACAACAGAAATCTTAATGAAAGTGGGAATTACTTTGAATTTACTTCATTTTCTTTACAGAGGAATGTAGTGATCTTCTTTCAGGCTGTTCATGAGACAGGCTGCTAAGAAAAGAATAAAAGGCAGTGATTTACATTATCACCAAATTCAATCTTGAAGCCAGTAATTTTGGTGTCAACCTGCAATTACAGGCAATCACTTCCACTTGTCTGGTTGTTCCAGTCTGTTACTGTTTACAGTGTGTACGTACCTAATGCACATCATTCTGTCGAGTTGATTGTGCTTTTGTTGTAATTAATCAGCTATGTTATATTTTCTTTAGGTTGTAATGTTGCTTCTGTGGAAAGCTATAGGCAGGTGAAAGTGTGTCTATTTAAAAGAGGAAAGTGCCTTTTTTGGTTCTTTTCCCGCTCTCCACTTGCTCAGTAGCCTCACAGAGATTGTATCTATCAGCTTGTGACCCAAGAAGGTTGAAAGGGTTTCTTGCTAATATAGGCATGACAGACACCGAAAACCCCACCAGCACATCCTACCTGGTTAGCAAAATTCTGGATGAATTTTTGAGGAAATATTGCCATAGAGCTGGAAACCTGGTTTGACAGTGACTTGAAGCCAACACCGGGGCTGGTGTGGGTGGCAGTGGCACCTGCACCCACCATCACTGGTGGCAGCTGGAGCAGATGCCAGCTTTGCCCTCCCCCATAGGAGAGGGGATTGCAGCTGTTCTCAGAGGAGAGGCAAAGGACAGGGCACATAGAATCGTTTAAAATTGTTTAGGTTGGAAAAGACCTTTAAGATCATCAAGTCCAACCAACACAAGCCAGGTTTCAGGTTGGAGAGAGCATGCTGTGAGGTAAGTCCTTCTGTTTATGTGCCCAAGCATCAGATTTTTTGTCAGTGAATCTTTTAAAATACTTTTTTTTACAAAAGGTAATTAATAGAGTTTATTACCGAGCTGTGTAGTTAAGTTTCTTTCCTTCTTGGCAAAAGCCTGAACCAGTCAAAACTGGTTTCCAGGTAGGCTTAGAGTATGGAGACATTACTGTATTCTCTTGGCTTCAAGAAGAGGGCATTATCCCTTCCTCCTTTCTCATCCTCAGAAAACCCAACAACAAAACTTACCAATGGTCCATATTGCTCACAGATCTGTTTGTTTGCTTTGCTAGGAACCTAGGGGGTTTTGGTTCAACAGCAACAGTTTTTTCTAGCACCCTGCAACTGTCCAGCCTAGACATGTGAGCCTGGGGCTCCCTGTGACCAGCGCCCATGGGTAAGCCCTCGAGGTCTCACTGCCCTCATGAGCCACTTAGAGTGATAACACCAACATTTGCATCGTACAAATAATGTCATTAAGGGAACGACACTGATGATCACACTGAGGCTGAAATGAGACCAAGAAAATCTTTAACACCCTGTATTGTCAAGTTGGAAAAGCTCAACCACTTTTGTGTGATTCATTTCAGTGCATCATTTTTAAAAATCCTGGCAGCGGTTTCAGTCTTCCTTTAGTTGTACGTGTTTGGAGAAGTGAGAAAATAAAAAGATGCAGGTTTTAGGCTTTTCAGTGTAACAGCTTACAGACAATATTGAAGTTTCTGATAATTACTAAGAACTCTTTTGTGTGACACTTCTGATCATTATATTTTCATAAGGATTTCTGACTGAGGAACACAGACCTTTGTGAATTCTTGCTGTTACAGCTCTGCATAAAAAAAAAAAATCTAACCTTTTACATAAGTTTTCTGTAAATTCTTCTCATTAGGCAAAATGTTGTGTTTGATTCATTTAACCCATCTACTTGTGTGATATGGCAGTCACTTCATTAAACATCTAAATGAGAATAAACAGAAAGCAAGCTGTCTTGTAAAAACAAGACCTTGTGTAATGTGTTAAACTATATTAATCATTCCAGTTTTCCATATTAAAGGATAATTAGTGCTTATAGCATAAAAATTATGGTATACAAAAACCTGAAAACTTTTTTACAGCAGGCACACGCGCAGATACACGCACTTAATCCTCACACAATGACTAAAGCCCCATTATAGATCAGCTGATATTCTCGCATAATTTCCTTTCTCTTAAATAAATTCTCATCTTTCTTACCCAACTCATAAGTTATGCAGTGTAGCACTGTGAAAGTAAGACTATACAGCATAAATTTAGGCTGAAGTGATATAATCTTGTAGCCAAAGAACAGCACTCTTTAGGGAGCTATACCTACACAGGAATCTGGGGGAGGGAGAGTGCGTGGCCAGTCTATGGGGAGTTCTGCATCATGTCCCTGCTGGGGTTGATGAGGTCAACATACTCTTGATAGTAGCTCTGGCTGTAAAGGTTTCTTGATATCTTGATGTCAGAGGTCTGTAGCATTTTGGTTTTTCACAATCACTTTGCCTGATTGGGTCACAATTCTTTGCAGAGTGATGTGTCACTATCACTAGGAATATATTACTAATTGCAGTCTTGGTGTTCCTTACTTTAGCCTTCAAATCTTATGAGTCTTTGACTGCCTGATCAGGAGGGAGTCAGGACAATGTTAAGTCAGGAGAATTCGACCTTTGAGGCAGAGAATAATCTGCAGAACAAGTAAAATGAAGGTACTGCAACTAATCCATCCTGTAGCACCTAAGAAGACATTTTGTAATTCGTGTGTGATACTTGCACCTTGCCGCCCACATAGCCGTCTCTGAACTCCTTTGTGGTGCAATGCCCACCACAGTGATGATTCTTAATACCTTTTCTAGCATTTCAAAGCTGAAAAGACATTTCAGCTCACTCTTTGATCATATGTAAGCCTCTTCCTTACTCTGCATTTAAGGCTGTTGTGTGTATGTATATGCAAATGAAGCTATAAGGGTGATCATGGTGGTCTTGCATTTGGCCAAGATGTGTTGTGCAGTGGCTGTTTTGTGGGTATATATTCTCAGGTATTGAGTTATTATTTACTAGAAGTGCTTACTGATTTAGTGAGCACTTTGATCTTGATCCTGTCACTGCTGAAAGGTTGCTCCCATGTTGATGAAGCGTTCTGTAAGCATCTGTGGTTTGAATGCAGAGCAGGTACTACATGGTGAAGGGTGAGAGAATCTAGTCCTGTGGGACATGAGCGAGGCATTACTAAGGAGCAGTGAAGCAGCAAAGATAAAAGGTTATCCTTATTCTTCACCTACACAGACCCCGTCCAGGCTACTGCTGCTTAATTCCAGGAAGAAATTTTTCACTCATATATTTTTGCTGCTTTGGTTTGCTTTTTTTTTTTTTCTTTTTTTTGTGAGGGAGGAGGAGTGAAGATAGGAAGAGATGAAGAAAGTCTGCTGGGTATATACCTATAGTATTAAAATAGAAAATCATACAAAGAGAACGCTACTTCTTTGCCTTCTTTTCTGGAAGGTGTTTTTTTTCTATCATTGCCATAGAAAAAAGCAGTTAGCAACTCTTCCTAAACACAAGCCTGACTGGTACTGAATGCTGCATTTTAGGACTTCATGTAATCAGGGCATGGAATAACAGCAAGCCTGAAAAATCATCTCCCAAAACAGAATCAAATTATCGTTCTTTTTATCTCTGCAATCCCATTCAACTTTTCAGTGTGGTTCCAGTGGATAGACCTTTTTTGGCTGTAAATGAAGGCAGCTGTTGGCTTACGATACCAGATTCTAGCCATGATTATCAGTTTGCCAGTTTAATGAACATTGATATTAATCCTGCACTTTTAAAAAGACATAAAAATATATAATAACCGTAATGCAAAAAATAAAGGTAGCTTCTCTAATTGATGGGAATTGCACTAAAAATCAGAAAGCTTAACAAGTTGGTATGAGTTTCTGTATCCAAGCTTTTGAATGTGTGCTTTTACCGCAAAATTAGCAGAAATATCAAGGTCCAGCAAGCAGTGCGTCTCATCATCTATGGATTTAAAAGCAAAAGGAGCACATGTTGACACAGTAAATGTAGGAAATAGTGTTACTGGATATAATGTACCAAATGTTTGATTATCTTGTTATTAGAGTCTTTACTTTTTTGGCAGGGAGATGTGCCAGAAGCACGGCTGAGTTCAACTGAATGGAATTTGGTTTTAATAAGCTTTATTTTGTCTTTTGAAATTAGCCATAGCTACGCTTTTAAGTGGAAACTTCCCTTCTTATTTAGCTTATCTCCATTAAGAAGTGAATTAGTTTTTGCCATGCAAAGCTAAAAGCCTTTTGGGTATTGTAAAACAGGAGCACGTAGACCCTTTGGATGGGTCTTGAACCTTTAATATGTTCATAGTTGTAAATGGTGCACAATACACTAATGAATGGGACCCAGGTAGCTTGAGTGGCACATCCATGGCAGATGGAGCTATACACCTTAGCGGTCAATAGAGCAAAATTTCAATAAGACAAATGGGGCTAATAAAGCATAAAGCACTTGTAGCTACACGGTGACTTGTTGTGTATTCTTGCAGTGTCAGTATGAATTTTACAGTATTAAGGATTACCCAAACGTGATCGAATTCAAAATTGTAGCAAGATGTAAGCATGACACTAGACTAACAGACTAAAGTAGCCTTTGAAGAAAATGAACATAAACAATCTGTAGGTCTATACTGTCTTGAACTTGACAAATACTGGAAGATTAGTGTTGATGAAAATAGTCATTCTATGATTTACACTTAACTTACTTTGAAGACTATAAAACTGAACAATTTTACATGAGTGAGTTTTTAAAAGAAAGATTAGAGAGCCATGCATGAGAGTGCAGGCGTATGACCACACAGTGCTCAAAAGCATTTCAGCTGGAATATTTCCCACCCCAGTAAACTGAAGTATGCAACTAATTTTTTTTTTTTTTTCCTTTTTTCCTGATTGCTTGCCAGTTCTCCTCAATCTGTCTCTTTTGTCTGTCATTGAAAAGAGAACATATGTTCTCTGGTAGGTTCCTTGTCACTTACCTAGTGTGATATAAGGAAAAAACTTATAAAGCCTTGCCCAGCAAATTACCAATACTTGTTCCTGCAAATCTGGTTTGTCAGCCCCAGATGGCCACTCCCCTCAGTTCATGTGCTATATCCCTCATCCGTAGAAGCCCAATGCAGTGGGGCTAAGAGCCTTGATTAGGATTCCAGATTTTTGCTGAAACATGAATAATTTGTAAGAATACTGTGTGTTTCTGGCAAGAGGCAAGGAGAAATTTCAAGCCCTGGGAGCTGTTTCAGAGACAGAAGAGAGTAACCTCCATAGGCGTGTTAGGCAAAGTTCTTCAGGTTGATAAGAGGAACATTTTTTCCTTTATTCCAAGACAATATATGAAATATTACTGAAGGTATAATGGCAGCAGTTTAATTATGCAGCCTCTTTATTACCAGATTGTGAAATAATTTGCATGACTTTCTACAATATTTTGCATATGTGAAAAATGTGATGGCTTACAATAGCTATTTATTTAGATCCTTTGGTGGAATGCTTACCATTATTTATTTATTTCTTTATCTTCCTGTGGCTAGAAATGTTACTAAATAAATGTAAAGTTTTTATTAACCTATGAGCAAAATATGGTCTTCTAGATGTCACATTATAAAATAAGTGATTTCTTGCCTAAAGAACTTAATTAGAAAGATCAGCTACTGAAGAATTCTCCACATCTGGCTTTCATTTGTTATCTCTGAAGGTCAGTTAAAAATGTTTTTAATGTTTTGATATATTTTTTTCTTTGTCTGTTCCTCATTACAATAGGACAGGAACTGACCTGACACTTAAGTGAATACCCAAGGATTTAAGCATAATTATATGCTGGTTCTCAATTGAAGTAACTTACAACTTTAGATTTTGTAGAAGAAAAACTTTTGTCTTTTTTCAAGTGCCAAGTTTAACAAGGTAACTCAAGACTATTGTTTACTCCTATTTTTTGGCCTGATATATATAAAAACTGTTAAAAAATTAAAAGAATACATCACTCAGTTGGCCAAGTAGAAAATCTTACATTCAGTCTTTATTGTCGTGTAGCCATTATTATTATTCATTATTTATATGGAGGACCAAAGAGATGAGCTTACGTTAAGATGACTGGCAACAGAAGCTACACTTCTAGAGACAAACAGAAAGGATGGTAACAGAAATGAATAAATAATGATTTTTAAAAAAAATTCTTCAGTTTATATTTTATTACAGGATCTATTTTTTTCTGCATTTACAGCTGTTATAAAATACTATAATAATATGTTTATACTATTATTTAATAAAAAAAAAACTTTTCTGGATTATTCTTGAATTACTACACTTCAGCAACTTCACACCTTGGTCTCTTACAAGTTAAGCTCATTCTTTTTCCTACGTTGCAAACAGAACAAGACAAGTCGATACTTACGTGAAATAACCCAAAGAAATGGAAATATACTGCTTAGTAGCATTACCTGGCATTTTCTTCTTTTGGATCACTACTGAACACATGGTCACACTATTTGGGAATGCTCTACCAACATATAGTAGTATCCTTGTCCAAATTTGTCACAATGCTGTTCCACTTGTGTTGTAGTAATGCAGAAATCTGGTTTATTTCTGTGTTTGTTCTCATTGTTCCCGACTTGTCCATGGCTCCATATCTGTGTTCTCATCTGTGGTCCTTCAATAGCAAAACACAGTTAATTTTTCTTTTTCTCATCCATCTAATATTTGTTGTTGAGGCTTAATATTAAGGATTTTAAAGTTCTCTGAAGCCACAAGAAATATTGTTTTCTCTACTGCAAAATATTTTGTGTATTATGACAGCAGGATTTTTCCCGCCTCTCTGAAGTGACTGTAGTGAGGTCATGGGATGCTTATTTTGATTTTTGGTCATGGTCATCACTTGCTGAAATCGAGCTTTCCTCTTTTACTGCTTTGAGTTGTCTTTCTAACTTGCCAGCATCATATACACTAACCTTTACTAAATCCCTTCAGGGCTTGAGAACAACTCTTGCCAATCACAAGACTAGCCTTGCTCTTGAATTTGGAAATCTAGCATGCAGGATCATCAGATAAGCTGTTATTTTGATTTTTTGGGGGGTGTAATTTTAATTATGAAATGTTAACGAGTCACAATTAATTAATTCTTTTCATCATGGCAAATGATTGCCTCCAGCAGAGCTTCTCTTACGAATATAGAGAGCAGAGTGGATATTATGTGGACAAGTTACTTGACCTGTCAGTGTTGTTTAATTATTACAGCTGCCATTAAGAAGCAAATGTTAAACGTCAGAAGATAGTAGCCCCCTAAAATGCCATGTGAAGCAAGTGCTTTTTACATGTAAAACCTTTCCTCTGTGTGAAAGCAGTATTGATATATGCTATTTAAAAGTTCATCTTGCAGATTACATCAACCAACTAAAAGGATGTGAACCCTTCCCCTCTAACTTTCCAAATCAAATCTAAGCCCAGTGTCCCAATCTGATGGGTGTCAATGGCAATAGGATGGCTTGTATATGCAGCTGATTACTTTCGAGAGTCTATGCTTAATATAATGACCATGCTTCATGGTTTAATTAAAGGGAGCATATAAAGGAATACAGCCTCCTTTCCCATGCTAAAGTCGGGAGATATCTTCCCTCCTTTGTTCTGAATCTGTGCAAATATTGTTCCTGTTCCTTTTTTCTTCTCCTCTCCCTATTGATGCAGTTCACCTCTTCCAATACAGTCTCTGTCTTCTGGCAGGATTGGGTGTCCTGAATCTAAACAATTTCTGCTGTGGTGTCTCACTAACTAACTGACACTGTGTACGCGGTGTGGGTGATGTGAGAAGCAGCACGAATTTCTAGTCTTAAGACATTTGGGAACCATCACTGACTTTGTGCTGGGACCCAGCACTGGTGCACGGGCAGGGGCACACAGCCAAATCTCAGGTAGCTCAAGGGCAGATGGAAAAAAATCGGGTGAATGGGTTGTAGCAATGTGTGACTGTGAAATAAAAATCTCAGGAAGGCTGACCTTGTGTCTGTGTCTAGCAGCATGGTACTAGCATGCACTTTAGTTAATTGCTTTTAGAGCATTTTATTATGCTGCTTACCAGCATAGTGCCATTACTGTGTCAGTGCAGCTTCTATACAAGCAGGACTTCAGGTTATGTATCTGCTTACAAAGCCCCACCAAATTAAAAAAGTATTAGTAATTGGTTTATTGTCTAGGAGATTTCCCTGAGGAAGGGCAGGCTGCTGCTTCTACACTGTTTCTCTTCTCTAACACCATAAACAGATTATGAGTGAATGTACCTTATAGTTATTCATAATAGATTTGTGTCAACATGTGTGTATCTCCTTCATTTACAAGTGCTTAATAGAGCACGGCTCGCATTTGGGAAAGTGTAATACCTTCAAACTGGGGAAAACGAGCAATGTGCACTAGGGTGCCTGCCCTAAATATGACATGTGGAACAGCCCTTTGCTTTTCTTTGTGAACCAGGTTTATCTCTTTATCTTACACTGAAGTCCTGAACCTCTGAGGTACTGCCCAAGCCATGTCAGCGGATGTTTCCATCAAGTACCATTGTGATATTAGTGGCCCAAATGCCTTGAGAGCCACGGGAAGAGTGATGTTTCTGGCAGTGGGAGACCGTTTCTCTGCCCTTTACAGCTTTTTACAGGCAACAGAACAAAGGCAGCGGCCCTGTGGAGTGTCAGTTTTGGTGTATTCTTTTGACAGTAGAGAAGAATGTATCAGGTTTTAACAATTCATAATACTGCTTTATCAACAGTACTACGCTACACTGTCCATAATCTGTATTCAAATATTTTTATTATCTGCTAATTAAAGTGTTCCAATATATAATATACATAAACATACTTCGAGGAGTACTGAAACAGCATAAAAAAATATAAACACCCAGGAGCCACTCCCAACACTACTGTACCTGTAGCTCTATCTCATACACTCACTTAAAACTATTAGTTAACATCTTCCTTTCAGCCAAACAAATATATGTGACTTATTAATACACAGCCGTGACATGACTTTGGTGTGTTTTTCCTCCAAGAACCAGGGCAGTTTTAGAATTCTAGCCAGAGCACATGGTATGAATTGTGATAATACCCTTGCCTTTGGTAGCTTTGTGCTATTCACTGTAGATAAGGACTTTCCCTGGTATCTTCCATCAAGTTCAAGTGATTTTTTAATTATTTTTTTTGTAAGGAGAAGTCATACATAGTTGCTTGCTGTACAATAAGCATTTTACTATCTCCAGGCAGTTTTATTATCCCGCTGTGTTTTCAGTACAGAGCCATGACCCTGTGCTGGGATAGAAGCCAAAGGATGAGCAGCATGAGATATTATAATTTGGTTTTATTCGAGACCTTTTTAACAATATAATAATTTATGATAGCCAGCTTTCCTTTGGGAAAATGTGTAGGAAAACAATTTTATCTTAAACTTATTTGCAAAAGTATGAGTTTGGACTAAATTTTTTTCTTAAGTTATATGTTTGTGGGCAACACAGCTAATTAATCTAAATATCCTCAGGTCTGTGGCATTTAGGTATAAACGAAGTTATATATCTCATAGCAGGGATGGTGTCTGTTGAGTGCTTTGTTTAGAAAAACGTTGGAGTCAGCACTGTTCTCTGACACGTTGTCTCAGCGTATCCACAATATTCACATACTGAGAACCTATTTTGCTGAATCTAATTGATTCGCACATTCCTCTCTGAAATTGTTTAATATCTCATGTTCACAAAGATAGCAACTTTTACACATCATTTCATTTAAAATGTAGGATTCTGCTTTATACTTGATAAGCCACACTACTGAGAAACACTGCATTTTCATGAATAATGTCTAGAATACCTGAAACATTTTTTAAGCAGCTGGGTTTTTTAAAAAGTTTAATTGGAGCAATCTAACACTTGCACATATCATGAAAATTATATTTTGTGGCATTCAGCTTTCAAGAGGCAGCTTTTAATTTGTTTTAAAACAGGACTCAGCCTGTTGATGGGTTCCAAACAGTTGTCTGCTATACCTGCAGATTATTCCAGGTTTTCTGTGCTGTAACTAGAAACCAAAGTGAAGCTTGAAACTAGAGTCATCTAACTTCAGCATGCGCAGGATTCTTGGTGCTATACTGTTCCTAGACGTTCCAGGTCTGTTCTTAATTGAGTTTCAGATTGTTCCCTTCCAAAAGGGAGCATCAACAGAACTTGGTTTCTCTTCAAACAGAAGTTTTAGGCTTAACAATTGTTAAGAAATTGCCTTAGTTGTACATGTCTTAGTTGAATAGCCGGCTGTATTAACTTGTGATTTCTGCATTTGTAAAGTTGACATATTTTAGCTGATTTAATGTAAGTTTTATAATGCTGTTGGTCCTTCAGAAAGCTATTTCTATAACATTTAAGGTAAATAAATAGACTTCAAAAGCTCAATAGATAATTTTGTTAGCTGTAGCAATTTTCTAGAAATGCAGTGCTATCATTTTTGAATGGGCTGTAATGAGATTTCTGGCAAATTCTGTTTCTTGGCTGAAATAACCAACTAGATGTACATTTTGGCCACTAACCTTTTCACAGAAGTGCTCAGATGACCATTTGATTCCAGCTGCACTGTTATCTTCTGTAATCTCAAGTAAAGGAGATTGGTATTTATCTTAGAGAAAAAAAAAAAGTATTGCATAGCAGTGGTTGCACAATACTTTTTTCAGAGTGAGAGTTTATTAGGGCAGTTCTTATATCAAAGTATTCTTACGAAATGTTAACTAAAGTTATTTTCAAGTTTCTGAGATCTATGTTACTTGTTCCGTGGTATGAATCTGTTATCTGTTTTTAGGAAGGTAATGAGAAAGAGATGGTGAAAGTCAGATCTTCTGTTCATATCGTTACGTCACTATACCGTTGAGTATGTCTATCCCTAGAGCTTGCTATACCGCTGGGAAAATTTCTCATTTACTGTAGATGGGCAGACTGTGGGTGTGGAAAAGTAAAGAAAACCATTTAAAAATTGACACAGCTTGCCAAAAAGGTAGATGGATTAGTCTCAGAAGAGCACAAGTAATAGCAAAACTGAAAAGAGGCCACTGAACAGAAAGTTGATATGCAACCTATCTATTTTTCATTCCTTGTAAGGCCAGATATGCTCTATACGGTGCCTTAGCATTTGTTCTGTCAGTGAACCCTACGTGCCACGAAAATCTTAAAGGAAAACTTGAGTTGCCTTACAGCACTTGAGAACTTTCTTCCTTATATCTTCCTGTCTTTCTGAGGTGCCTAAATAAGCCAAGATTTTACACAAATATTTTAAGTTTCTGAACTAAGGATGCTTAACCGATGCTGCCAAGGATCAAGATATTCTGCAGATATCTATTAGTGGGTACCCAATCTTATGCTGGTGCTGTGTAGCATCCTGCTACCTTGCCCCCCCGCCCAGAAATAAAATCACAATTACAAGCGTTAAAAAGCAAAATCAGCTAGTTTTATTGTAAATCTTGCCTATTGCAGTAGTGCTTACAAATCACCTGAGATCCTTCATACTAGGAGCATTGCACACAAAGTAGCAGACAGTTCCTGAGCTGAAGTTTAACATTAAAGTGGAAAATGCATCCAAATGTGGTGACTATTCCTTTTTCTTCTGCTGAGTTTTGAGCACAAGTTTATGGGGTTGGTCGTCAGCTGCAGTATTCTGTTATTACTGCAATGATGTTAATAAAACGATGGCAATTTTTATCAGTGACAATATGCCCCCATATGCACTGGAACTTTCTTTTCTTTAGTAAAAGTATAGCTAAAAGAATATTTTCAGCTACGGTAGAACAACATATCCACATATTGGAAATGGAGCATATTAATTGGATATGTATGAAATGAAAATTGCCTTACAGAGAAACAGAAATCAAACCTACTATTTCCCAAGTATTAATTTCATTTTTTATTTTATTTCATCGGTAGTGATAACCAGGGACATCTTTTTTGCATTTAAAGAGACGGACTCAATCTTTGGAGTTTCCAAGTGAAAACATGCCTATCTTTTAATGTGGGTTGTTAAACTGAGACCTGAATGGCCTATTTATTTCCTGCTTGCTTTGAGTGGAGACTGGATCTAATCTGTATGTAAACCGAGGGCTGTCCCTCCCTCAATTTCTCTGAAAAACTGCAATTAAATTTTCAACATAATAGGATTAAAGCATTATGTTGCATATGACATGACATTTGTGTGCAGAATTATTGAATTTTACATTCTCACTGATATTCTACTTGAATATAGAGATAAAAAGATGACTTGATTCATCTTGTATATCTCTTTCAGGACCATCCCTCTGTTTTACACTATTTATGCTTTTTCCAGTTTCATTTTAAGTCTGCCATTTCCTTGGAAGGTTATTTCACAGACTATTAGACCTCACTGTTAGGTGGATATATATATATTTTTTTTTAATATATGTATACCCAGTTTTCCTATATCTTTGAAATACAGAAGGCAGCAATTTTTTAATCTAATTTGACCACATGGAGCATGGTAAAAGTTGTAGTGAGGCACAAATTCTACCAAAAAATAAAATATAACTGGAAAATGAATATATTTATTGCATCTGAAAAATTTAGAGAAAATACATTAATTAGATTTGATTTTAGGGGAAATGGGTACTTCAGTACGTGGGGAAATAGTTGTGTTCCAGAACTATTATTTTTTCTCTAGCTTCTACCCGCTTCTCGTGCCAGTTTGTCTTCCATACAATGTTAAACATACTAAGGGCCACCTTCATTTGGGAAATGTACTAATTTACTAGTCTTTTTCTTTTTTTAGCCCCATAACTATGTGTAGAGAACATCAGTGGGGTAGTAAAAATGCCGTGGATTTCTGACTAGTGTGCCAGAGCTGCTTTTTAACAAGCCAGGATGTATACATGCTAAGCCAACATGCCAATATTTAATTCTCCTCTCATGAATGAAAAGGACAATATAAAAAAATCTGTTAATTAAATGCACTGGCCATAAGGTGAGATTGCAGATGCACAGATAAAATTATTTCATGAAGCATTTCTGTGGCTTGGTGTTAGAGTTGTTTTTTCCCCTTCCAAGTATAAGCGGGTGTCTGATGTTTGCCTGTTCCAGGCCTGCGCGATCATTCCCCTGAATATAGTCAATTTGTGAGCTGCTTTATGGCCCAGGGTGGCTTCACACCCAGCCTTAGCCAGGGATCCAAGCAGACAATGGCTTGGCACCAGCTTCCTCAACAGATTTGTTTTTCTGATTCCATTTTGGAGGAGACTGATGGCTCAGGAAGAAGAGAAGTCCAAAAGACATCACTATTTTAGGAGCAGCAAAATGCAATCCCACGCCACACCTACGCTGTGAATTCTGTAATGAACTGGCAGACCCTGCCATCATTTTGACACAGGTCACATAACTTGGAAAATGCCAGGAACACCTCTTTTGGGAACAAGAAGTACATCTCATGAAAATGGCAGGATTAGGCAGTATTTTATGTACTTTAATCATGTTCTAAAAACCCATTTTCAAAAAGGCACTATTCAAAGCTTTCAGATTTACCTTCCTGAGGGAAGATTATGGTCCATACAATGTCTGAATGATGAAACTACAGGTAGATTTTTCAGTGGTTGACAAATGGAAAAGAACTATTTAAATCAAAATTATTTAAACCCCTGGATTTAAGTTGGAAATAATAGGAAAAAAAAAATTCAGTTGTAATATTCAGTTTCTTTCTTAAAAGAAAGACATATTGTCATTAACCAGAACAATAACAAAAGGAGTTATTTTCAAAAGCCATACCTTTTATGAAATACAGAATTTAGTTTTGCTCAAGCAGGAATCTGTACTGTGTATTCATACTTATCTATGTGCATGCAACTTAACATACAGTGTCTCAGATTACTAATTTTAGCAGTCTTAACACAATTTATATTCTTTAAATTTTATGGTGTTAGAATTAGTGAATAATGGATCTTAATTCAGCAGAATAATTTTTTTCTCTACTTCTGTCATGCTATGTGTAAAAAGAACTTTAGTTTTGATGATAACATACAAACCATAATTTTAATTAGTTGCACGAAACTATCCTAAGTGCTGAGATGCATTAAGAATAGAATAAAAAATAAGATCTTTTGAAATATTTTGAATGACGGTCCTTTTACTAAACAAAGACTTTTTAATTAATTTTGATTGTAATTAGGTTTTTTTGGTCATCATTTACAGACTTTCCAAGATATTTTGATATTTAAAAATGGACATTCATGCATAGCATTTTCATCAGAAGAGACAAATTAAGCTAAATCAGCAGGAATTGAATTCCACAAAGGCTGAACACCTAACAAGTACAGCAGGAACGCTACCTAACTACTTGATATTCTGGATCCACTTCTTCCAGATTTTTGAATTAATAGATCACATATTTTTCCTACTAGTTTCTTGTTATAGACTGAAAGAGGAAGCCTGCTGGCTTTTCAGCTCATAGCCATTTTTCCAACATTCAAGGAATTATCCAAATGAGAAGATATTCTTCAGCTCATTAGGATTTGTGAGGCACTACTGGTTCGGTATATTTTTAAATGAACATTTAAAGGATTTTAACAGATTATCAGACATTTATATTTTAACATTTCTTAACATTGCTAATCATAGTTATCACATAGAAAATTAAGTGTGATAATTTTAAAAACATAAATACTTGTAGTCTAAATTAAGCAGCCGTGATTCAAAATTGATTTTTATTTCTGCTTAGAGTACAAATACTGATAAATGTGAATCAAGAAAGAAAATAAATAGCTAAACTCTGCATGTGTCCTGTCCAATCCCCCAATCCACATAGAGGAGCACTAAAACCACATCCACCTGGTGCATACATAATTCTGTATAGTGCAAGTTCAGAAATATAACTGCCTTCTCATTATAGTGATACACATGGTAATGAAGCATTGCATGTTGTAATTCTAACTTCTCTCCAGGGACTTGAGGCTCATTTTGAAGTCTCATATCATAACACCTCTCCTGGCTGAAAGCTCTGCAGAGATGAGATGGTTATGTTATTCCCTGGCCTCCCTGTAAACTATTCCAAGAGATCAACTGTCTTTGATCTTGCAGAATTTAATGGAGAGGCAAGGAGGTGATTTTTATACCGATATTATACATGATACCATGTCTGCATTTAATATCTGGGTCACTGATTTATCTTCTGTGGATTTGTAGGTTGGCTTACAAAGGTGTTTTTGTACGACCACAGAGTCTAGGTGGGTGGTGGTAGAACGTGCGAGTTAATCTCCTAGAAGTACAGGTAAGCAATCCCATAATTTGTGTATTTACAATGATCCAGCTGAGAAACTCATCCAGGAGCATAAAGGAGCCCTGATGAGAAAAAGATAAGAAACATATGTAAGTACAATCTTAGAACAGAGCCTTTTAGTGTTAATAGGATATTTTGTAGGAATCTCATTAGACTGTTACTAGAATTTACATACTGAACAATACCGAGCTAAATCTTTCCTTAAGGGGAAAAAATGAAATGTAAACTTGGCTTCTTCTGGGCTTTAGATATTAGCTGAAAATATTTTTCTTCTTCATCTTAGATATCTTTCTTTACTGCCTTGGCTCCATGTTTTTGATGCATTGAACCCATAATCCTTTGACCACATTCAAACTAGTCCTCTGCGATGCAGTGTATAAAATCCTGGCTAGTCATGGTTTTCTGTCATGTAAAAGGTACTAATCTCCTTTATTGTGTGAGATTTTTTTGCCAGCCATTCAATCCTCCTTTTTTTTCTGTCACTGGAAACCACTATATGCTATTAAGTCCTGGAGATTGAAGAGCTACGTCACAAGGAGGGAAGAGAAAAATACTTTAAATAATAATTATAAAAGTAGTTTGATTATTTAAGGAACATAACTGAAATTACAAAGCACTCATATGCTGCATATGAGTTTCAGTGAACAGGAAATCAATTTCATAGTAACGTTTCCAGGGTTTGCGGTAGTCTTGTGTGTTACACCCATTGAATGCTCCATTTCTTTCAACTATCAAGGTTACTGAACTTCAGTTACACTTCTCCTACTGCGTTTACAAATCAATTAAGTCAAAAGAACAAAGCTTTTTTACATGCTAGAGAAGTAATACTCATTAAATTTTGGATAAGGTGCAAAGACAATTACTTCTAAAAATGGATGAAATTAATTGCACTCTTGGTTTCTTTTGATCTTCTCCAGCTTACATTATGCTTGTTGGGTTTCTGCCCCTTCTCTTGAATGTGTCAGTATTCCAGAGACAGTCATGGGTTAGTGATTAAAACAATATTTTTATGAATAAATTTCAGTGTACTCTGTCTGCTCTAAGCATAATAAGGCTGCATAAAAGGAAGTTACCTGAGATTGTGTCAATCCTTGCTTCCTGACCATCATCACTGTTGCTTTAAGCACAATATTATGCAGTGGGGTCACTCTAAGAGTGTAGTTTCTAACTGTGATCCTGTTTTTTTTTAAGCTGTGATCTTGGATACCTGGTAATTTATCCCTGACTATGCCTGTATGCAACCCAAATGTGCCTTTTGTTCAGATTATTTGGACACAAGCACACGCTGAGGGTTGGGCTCTGGGCGACCACTGTGGCTTGGCAGATGGGGAGGGTGGAGATTTTGGTAACATTTCTGCAAAATAGGATCAGGCAGCAAAGGCCACATGACCAACATTAATCTCTTGTCTTGTTGTGTAGTACAGTGTGAGGTTTGGAGACAGCCGATCCATGCTTATTCATTTGCTAGCAGAAGAAATGGTCTGAGAATACCCTTTAGGTTGGACATTAGGAATAATTTTTCACTGAAAGTGTTGTCAGGCACTTGAACAGGCTGCCCAGGGAATTGGTTGAATCGCCATCCCTGAAGTTGTTTAAAAGCTGTGTAGATGTCGTGCTTGGGGACATGGTTTAGCAGTGAACTTGGTAGAGTAGGGTTATGGTTGGACTATATAATCTTAAAGGTCATTTCCAACCTAAATGATTCTATGATTCTAATACAGGGTGCTTTGACCACCTCTTAGACCCGCCTGCCATGAGGCAGTTACAGCATAGCTTCTAAATCTTAGTTTCTCTTGCTATAAAGGAACTAATATGCCTTATTTTTCAGGAAAAATAGTGAGGATTAATTAATGTTTCTGAATTCATGGTATTCATGGTCGGTGCTAATTAGCATTGTAGATACAATACAGTCATTGCCTTGGTATGAAGTTTTATAGAATTGACATCCACAAGTACTGCTTGTTTAAATTCTTTTAGCTCCCAGTTGATGACTGTTTCTTCTGAAATGCTTAATGATCTAGCAATTGCCTTTATGAAAGCGCACATTGTTGTTGTTATTGCTATATGCTGATTTAATACAGATATCTTTTGAAAGCAAAAACACTCTTCTCACTAATTTTTTCCCCACAGTTTAAGTGTGGGAAGTGGACACTTCTCAGTTTAGCATGTAATTATGAAAAATCAAGATAATATGCTCATAATTATACACAAGAAGTGGAGCAATATCTAAAGACCAACTGTTTAGAAGATAAACATTTTACTGAAAGTGGCTGCACTTTAGGGTGTTCCTGCAGTGAAGCCCATGCTTCCCTGAGCAAGTACCTGTCGTCAGTAGAAACGTTGACTGAGTAGTTAACAGGATTGTGCTTTTGGCTTACCACATGTATTCAACTTGTAGATTTCTGTGGCTAGACGCATGTATTGAAGAAAAGTTGCATGTTGTGCCTCTCTTCTGTGTGCAGTTAGTGATAGAAGCAGGAATAGGAACCTCAGTGGGTGTTGAATGGTGAGGAGGGATGCACAGGGTTGCACCAAGAGCATTTTCCATCTTGAGTATTTTCCTGCTCAGAGAGGTTTGAGGGCCATGGCTGTTAGGAACACTGCTCAGTCAAAGATGAGAGCTCTAGGAAAGAGGGTAGTCCTTATTCCTCAGTCTTTGTCTAAGGATAACCTGTCCTCCCTACGGTATGATACTGGGCTTGATGAACTGCTGGAAGGTATTTCATGCATTTAGATTATAACATGCAGCTATTCTTAAACGTTTGTTAGAGGTTTTTTAAATCTATATCCTTTCCTGTCATGCAAGGTACATGGGGGGGGGGGGACGGACTAATTTTGTTCCCAGTGAATTTTACGTTAAAATAAGAATGCTTCACAATTAGGAAATTTTTGTTATGAAGTAGTAATCCAGACTGCTGATGAGAACGGAACTTTTCCCATTCGTTTGAGGAGCCCTTAATCTGCCAAACACGTTATAAAGGTTAACGATTGCAATCCCTTGAAAGATACAGGCCTATACCATTCACTTTTCCTACAGATGAGGAAATGTAAGCAAAAGGGACTGTCCCAAGGAAACATGGTTTAGCAGCCATAGATCAAAGCAATTTTAAAACCAGAGAACTCTTGCATCTGAGCCTAAACATTGTGTTTTATATCTGTATTTGTGGTGAGGAGCTATCTATAGGGCAAGAACTGAATTCTTCTAATGTGGTTATTAATCATAAAGCTCCTAGGACCACTCTTCTCTTTTCTCTACGGGCAAATGTATTAGATGAGTATGAGGCAAACGCCTGTTGATCAAGGGCTGGGTTTAGAGTTCAAATCTTCATCATCATGTTCTTTTGCTGTATAATTGATGAAGCTCAACTATAATTAAATTTAAAGCCATAGATTTGGCAAAGAAGAGTATCCATTAACTGCACTGATGTAATTTTATCCCATGTGATTCATTAACAAGTAGCAGTATCTGTTTCCTACAGTTTACCTGATGCTCTAGGACATTAAAGATAATGGTAAAGATCTTGGGACATTAAGTTTGTTTATCTTCTTAATATCGGAGAAGCTGTCAGCTTAGGCTTGCCTAATTTTTGGGTGTTCACTGGAGTAATGTTCTTAGAAGGTTTAGTATTCTGTTTATGATTGTTTAACATTCAGCATCAATGATTCTATTGCACAGACGTTGGCATTTTACTCATTATCGCTTTAGCTTTCATGCCAGGTTCTTGCAAGAAGTGTATTTTATGCCAGGTGCCAAATAACCTTTTGTCATCTTGCTGAATGAGGCACTGCTTTTGTTCTACTGTCAAAAATTACATCCAGATCTTATGAACATTAAAAAATATCCATCTTCTCTTCTGCCTTCCCCTCTGACACACACAAAATTTGACAAGGACTAACAGTACTTCAGAATCCATACATCTGCTCAAAGTGAGCAGAGACATGGCCCTCATTTCTTAAGATCATTTCAGGTCATTTAAAGACCTGTGCAAATTAATAGATTTTTCTGATTTGTCCAACACTTGGCTTGTCTGGTGGCCAGACGGTAGAGTCGTGAAGGCTACATAAGACAAAATGTGTCAGATCTTGGACTTGAGAAGGCCCAAAACATTTGAAATTTTGCCTATAAATAGCTGTGTGCACTAAAACCACCCACATGGCTACAAGTGCCAGATATATGTAGGATGATCATTCTGAGTCATGCTTTCAAAAAGAAAAGCCAGCAGAAAGAACACAACACAAACCTGTAAATCCTTTAATTAATTCTAGAATTATTTATGTTAAATTATCATACATTTGCAGGATTACACATCTGCATTTTTCTTAACACACTCAACTATTTTAAACCTAGCAGCTAATTCCTAATTTGCTTTCATATATTCTTTGAAAAGGAGAAGAAAGCTTAAGAATTCTTATGCAAACCAGATCATTTCAGTGAAATAATTTTATTACTGCAATCCGTTACACAGCACTTTGGTGATAAAAGAGTCTATCTTGGAAAAGCAAATCTTGGAATTTGTAAAGTGTTGTGGGAGGCAGTTGTTTTGTTTTAACACTGTTTTATTAATTCCTCTTTTCACTTGGTTTTATTCTAAATAAAATGAAGTGGAAAAAAACCTGCCCATATATAAATCAGCATACTCTGTCTTGCTGTTTTATTCAGCCAAAGAAATGACTTAAATACTCTTCTATAGTACTTTACTGGATTCCAAGAAAAAAAGTTTTATGATGCGAAGACTACTATTTCTGTCTGCAATAAACCTGTCATGGGATTTGAGTTATTCACTTGCCCTTTTGAGAAAAATAATAATAAAAAAAAAAATCAGGAGACCTTAACACAAAATGCAGGCCTGACTCATTACAATTTACTCGTCACTGTCTCTTAGCAGTTTAGCCAAGTTTAGGAAAACTTCTTATCAAATCAGGCTACATCTTTAAACATATGAAGCAAGTGGATTGGCTTCTGTAAATGGTTTTACTTAGTAGAAATCAAAGGAATTGCATAAACTAACCCTTGCTGAAGATCTGGCCATCCTAGTTTCATTAAACATTGTTGTGTCTTACTTTCATCTCCCAGCTTTGTCAACAGGGAAGTATTTGAAACTTTCTTCAAATTTAACTTCTTGTTCTTCAATTCTCTGATATGTATTTTGCAAATCTTTCCACAGAGACAGTTTCTCAATAATTGTGTAACAATCCTAGAGACTCTTTCAGTGACAGCTATTTTCTTAAATTCTGTCCTTCCAAACAGAATAATTTTTCCAATATTCCAGTGTGACTGGTGGCTACATCTAGTAATTATCCATAAGCAGGATCATGTACAAGGCACACTAACCCCTATATAGAAATATTAACTCCTAGGTACCAGTTATGATGTATACATATAGAAACATGCCATTTTACTTGGCACTAGAGTTCTTGCCCGAGATGAGCATCAGAAATTGGCGAGTGGCGGAGGCCACAGACCAAATGATTACCTGAAATAGTCTCTTGCCTTCCTGCATGATTTGGAAGGAATGCTGCAATTCTTCTGCCATGAATTAAGGTTCCAACACGTTTTAAGCAATTGCATAGAGATGTTGAAGCCCAGGCTCTCTCTCTTTTTTCTCATTCTTTGTTAATCTCTTCTGGAAGGAGTTCTCTTTGCCAGCTCCCTTGCTTGGCCCCCATCTTCTTTGATCCCCATCCCCTGAAGGCAAGGAATCTCTTAGCTGTCTCCCTCCTTCCTCCCTTCCCCTTCTGACTGGCTCATTGCATCTCCCTCCCTCTTCTCCTCGCAGCCTTGCACTGGCTCCCTGTGAAATGTCTGGCAGCTCGGTTAGGAAGAATCGTGTTGTGCACCATTTGAGCAAGAGGGCAGGGAGTATGAGAGTGCGGAGAGGCCTGTCAAACATCAGCCTGCTACTCACTGTGTGAAGATGGCAGAGGGTACCGGGAGGGAGGATGTGGCTTTTTTCACCCTCTTTTTTTTTTTTTTTTAACTGTTCTGTCGACATCCCTTTCTGCGTAGCAGGGTGACTCATGCGCTGGCGCTCATGGTCCCTCACCCCGCAACTTCACAATTGCAGCCATAGCGACTGTGTGTGGGAATAAGGAATGAAACATGCTGCCTTTTAAGCTGCCTCTGACGTGACAAGCAAGGGCACAGCTAGAAGGCCATCACAGCACGCTTTTCTCTGCACATAGTCCCAGGAGCAGCTTCTGCACAAGGCAGGAGCATCTTGCCATCCTCCTGCAGGATTTGCCTTCTGGGGACTTTGATAAGCTCAAGAAAAGGAATTAAATGTACTTAATAGTTGTGATTGTGCAGATAGTCATGCATAAAAGCCTTTTGTGAAGAGCAAAATAGGTTTTCTGCTTGGTAATTGGGTGAAGTCCTTTTCTTGGATGACTGCAACAATACAGCATAAAGGGTTAGGGAGCCAACAAGTGTTAGCAGTACACAAAGGTGCAAACAGTCCTCATTCAGTAGTCTAAAAACTGTTTGTCCTGGAGAACAGGCAAAACCTATTATCCCATTGTGAAGAAAGGCACCTGCCCACAACTCCCTGCAAGGTGGGAGGGAGAGTGTGGGCCAATGGTTGGTGCTGGGAGTGTGTCCAGATACGTCTCCATCCAAGTAGAAAGGGTAGGTCTGGGTTCCTGCTGATAGTGCAGGAACAGTGGAAAACTCAATCTGAATTCCTTCCCTCCAGGACCACTGTGATCCCCAGTGTCCTCTTCAGACCTCTGCATCCTGGTTGTAACTAATTGGGTCCACTTGTCAAGATGAGGCAGCTCTAATTACCCTGTATTTAACTTGTCCTGGAGGGTGACTTGGCAGAAGAGCTCCTCACCTCTGTGCACATCTGAGCTGTAGTCTTTCTTTTAGCCCCTCCTAGTCTAGAGTTGATCTTTCTTTGCCTGCTCTTATGTTGGTTTCTAACACCTTGAACTCTGCAACGGTACCACATGTTTAATAACCAAATTTTAAAACTTGCTGACACATTAGAGCTTATTGTCTGTTAGTTTGTAACACTGATAAGTTCCTCCTAGATTTGGAGCTTTGTCAAATGTTTTCTGACAATCTAAATAACTAACAACTTTGACATTTACTGCACCCCTTTGCCAGGCTAGGCAGTAATAGGCTCAATGAAATCTGAGTTACTGAGGCATGACCTGAAACAATATTAGCTGTCCTTGACTATGCTCTGAATTTTCATGTTCCCCTCCTCCTTAGCCCCAGTGTGATCCTTTTAATGGTTGTCTAAGACTTGCTCGACAACTAATGGGAAATGAACTGACTGGTAATTTCTTGCTGTGTGTCTGCTTGGCCCCATGCCAGTCTCTTGAAATGATGGTACTAAATTTAAATTTTCATTACACCTTCGTCAATTTCTGTGCTTACTTCATGTAGTACTTTTAGATGAGCATTGTTCAACCCTGGTCTCTTATCGGTTTTAAGAACAACAATCCAGTTAATTGACAGTTTGGGTATTATCACCTTTTATTTTAATTCCTCACCATCATTTCTGTGTTTTGAATCTTAGACAAACGTCTGCCCTCTTCAGTTTTAAAGGTAGGTACAGGAATAATTACCGTATAGTCTTCCTATTCCTTTATCACCTTTTTCTCCTGTCAGCTGCTTGGTGTATAATTATGCTTAAAATATCTTTCGGTATTAGTTAAGATGCTTTACGCTGTTTGATGCTCATTTTCCAATTTGGCTTTCTCCAGTATTTTTGCTTGCCTCAGGCTCTTGTTATAATTTACGTAATCTTCCTGTATTCTAGATTCTTTCTACCTCTTAATGCTGTCATTTCATCCTTGATACTGTTTTCCTTACCCTTTGCTTCTGCACACCAGCTCCTGTACTCATTTGTGATACATCCTTTAGATGTTTTATTGGAACAAGCATAGCTAGTAATATCCTTCCTTTAATACACTTGATTTTTCTGGGCTCTATTTAATTTACATCAATTTTCTTAAACTCACTTCTCCAAAACCTTCCTTGTGTAAAGTCCATTATTTTTACAGTTTTTATCTTAATACAATCTAATGAATATTTTGGGTATACATACATATCTTGCTTTCTAAATCCGCAAGAGCCTTTAAAGAAATCCTGTCTCTTCCCAACAGTTCATTTTTATTCAAGAAAACAAAGTAAAGTGGGTTGCACATTAGGCTCTCCTGCTGTCTTAAATCACAAAATAGTATTTGTTGGATGTGAACTACAGCTGAAATTGTGATTGTCACCTGAGGCAGTAATGGATGATTTTAAAGCCTGGTAGCTATAAATAAAAAGCATAGTATAACAGTAAGTAGATTTATTCTTTATGAAATCAGAGTTCACTCATAGTAAGACAGTTCTCATAAAACTCTTGGGATCAGATTAACCACTGTCTTCCATCTAATGTAGAAGTTTAATGTTAGCGCAAAGTGAGTGTGGAAATTTCCCAATCTGATGTGAGAGCATCCCACGCTCATTTAGTAACACTTTGCCACAGATGTTGGCTGCACCAGATACAGACCAGTGGTGAATTTCCTTCTAACTCTTAGAATCAGACCCCTGTAGTTGTAAAGTAGGTAATTTAAAATAAAATCTAGCAAGTAAAAAGCACAGCTCATGTGACAACAGTGGTGGTTTTTTTCACACATTTCAAATGTGCTTTTTGCTGTTGAGGTTCTGGAAGATCTTAATGAAATTTTTACAGCCAATGTTATATCTTTCAGCAGAGAGATATAAAATGTACACTGATGTCACCAGTCATCTGGGCTCTTCTGTGGTCTGCCTCACTTTCACGACATGTCACTGAAAGTCTTTGGAGAATATTTGTTTCTGAATTCTCAGAAAAGATTACCTTAATTTTATTGTTTACTCTTGTAAAATATCATGTGCAGAATCTAAGGAAGACTAATTTTTACCAACTTTGTGTAATATAATGAGCATTTGAAAACAAGAGCACTAAATTAATGGCTTTGATGTCTTTGCCAAGGAATATTAACAGCTCTAATGCTTGAGACAGACCTACTGTTTTGCTCAGTGGAAGTTTATATTGTTAGTGCTATTCTTCAAATATGCTATTTTGAGGGTTTTTTTCCCTTGAAAATGATTATATCTATATAGGACAAAACAAAAGAAAGGATAACTCTAAGGAGAATATACTAAACTTGATGAGTTTAGCCGGGACAAAGGCAAAAGGGGAAGCAAGTAGTTCAGTTGCTCATTGTTTGGTAAAGCTGTTTGGAGTAGGAGCTTCCAAAAAAATGAAGCGTCACTATGCTACTGTTGGTATGAGAGAAGGGCAAGCTTTGTGTTCTTTCTGTAAAGAGAAATCAAATTTTCCCTGCCTTCTTATACTTTGTATTTTTCTGGTCATTTCAAAACATTCTATGCTGCCAAATAATTATTGTAAATTATAGCCTGGTGATTTTTATTATTTTTATCGCACTCATTTATTTCTGCAGATCAGAAAGCCTATTCAGTACTCATCAGTACCTGCTCCTTCCTGTAATACCATCTCAGCTTTAAACCATCTACAAGTTGTAGCATTTTGCTCATTAATGGCTGAGGTAGCCAATATTTTAATAACTTTTACCCTCAGTAGATCAAGGATTCCATCAACGAACTGTGAATTAACTCACTAATATGCTTTACTCAATTTCTTTGTCTGTCTTTAGAAAACACATCTTTTTAAGGCTCAGCTTTGCATATCAAGATCAGTGATGTACCATTCCTCAAAGCACTAAAAAATGGGCCCTCTCTTCTTTTTTGCTTTGCCAGTTTTGGACATGTACTTCTAGGGACCAGTTTTAATATATACACCTGTGGTTGATAACACCATATCTTGAACAGCAAGTTGTATTCTATGCTACTAACAGGGACTATTATGCTATTTTAGAGTAATTGGGTATGATACATTGCATGTCTACATGCATAATGTCTACAATATCTGAGTATTTTTTCCATCCTCTTAAGCTATTAGACTCGGTATTTTACAATGAAAGAGTGTTCCACAATTTAATTACACGTTTTGTACAAAATATTTCCATTTAACTGTTCCAAACTGTCTCTTCCCTTTGAGTATAACCACTTTGGCTCAGCTCCCATCCCTAACAATGGGAGTGTCACATACAGTCCCTAAGTGTTTGAAAATGCTTTTTTTTCGTCTCCATTTATAAAATGTGTCTTCCACCCTTTATTATGCTCTCACTGTTTTAGTTTCTTGAATGGCCTCTACCATTGTTTTCACAGAGAGAGTAGCATAACCAACAGTGGTTCTGTTTTTGCTATGGAGTGTACCTGCATTCCCAGTGTGTCTTATAAATCCCAGCATGTCTTATAAATCCCAGCATCCTTGCTTGAAGCCTAATTCTATTTTTGTCTAGTCTGGATTAGTTCACTAGGCCAGATTAAGAACCCTTATTCCTGATAACCGTTCACAAGCAGGTTCTTTGCTGCAGAAGACTGGCTTGAAAGTAATTTTTCATACTGAGGAGGGGAAAATTGTGTAGCTAACAGTAAAGATGTCACTAAATATGAAGGTACAACTGACTTGACATCTCATGAGTTTTGGAGGTGGTAGAAGGAAGGATCAACCTTTTATTAGCCCACTGCAATATCTACATCAGGAGAGTTCTGGATGTAAAAAAGGGGAAAAAATGTCATCTTCCTGTGCAGACAGGAAAGGAAAATATCCTAGGGAATTTGTATTATTTAGCTGCATGCAAGAATTCAGCCAAGACAGAGAAAACCTTCAGGATTTCTGTTAAACACATTCAACCTGTTCTGACTACAGTGCATAGAGCTGGGAGGATGTCCTTTTGCATCCAGAGTATACTGCATTTCCTTCATCACCTTGGCTTATTGACTGGTTAAGGAGCACAAATAGTGTTCTCTATCCTTCCAGTTGCAGGGAATGATGAGGGAAGACACAGGAAGAGCCAGCAAATCAATACCTGGCTTCGAGCCTGGTGTTACCCGCAGAGTTTTGGGTTTTTTGATCATGGGTTGGTTTAGTTGACACCAGGTCTGCTGTCAACAGACAGGGTACATCTGTCTCAAAGAGGAAGAATCTGCACAGGAGTTGGCATGGGTTTTTGAAAGATCTTTAAACTAGTTTTGAAGGGGGAAAAGGATAAAATCAGGCTTGATAGAGGTAAGCCTGGGGGCGGCACATCAATGTTTGAGGGATGGTATGCTAGCAAGGTCCTTTGGTCTGCCATCTCAGTGGAGGAAGGGGATGGAGATCCATCCAGCAGCAAAGACACAAGTGCTTGGAAATGGTCAGGTAGGAATTAGGGCTTCTTCCCCCAAAAGGTGACAGGATCAATAGCCCAACTGAAGTGCATCTACAGCAATCCATGCAGCACGGGCAACAAACAGGAGGAGCTGGAAGCCATTGTACAGCAGGAAAACTATGATATAGTTGCCATCACAGAAACATGGTGGGATGATTCATACAACTGGACTGCTGTGTTGGATGGCTATAAACTTCCAAAGAACAGGCCAGGAAGGAGAAGCAGTGGAGTGGCCCTGTATGTTAGAGAGTGTTTAATGATGGTGATGTCAGGGTTGAGTGTTTATGGGTAAGAATCAGGGGGAAGGCCAACAAGTCAGATATCATGGTGGGAGTCTGTTATAGCCACCCAACCAGGATGAAGAGGCAGATGAAATACTCCATGAGGAGGTGGGAGAAGTCTCACAATCAGTAGCCCTTGTTCTTGTGGGCGACTTCAGCTTACCAGGTGTCTGCTGGAAATACAATACAGCAGAGATGAAACAGTCCAGGAGGCTCCTGGAGTGTGTGGGAGATAACTATGTGACACAGCTGGTGAGTGAGACAACTGGACAAGACTCCCTGCTAGACGTGTTGTTTGTGAACAGAGAAGGA
>VZZY01002874.1:14469-91415 GCA_013400335.1 Eurystomus gularis
AGTTTGAAGTGAAAGGTGCCATATGTCCACAGAGAGTACAGAAGGATAGTGTTTATTAAAACATACCATAAAATGTATGTCCATTTCATAGAAATATATTTAATTCTATTAAGGAAAATGCATCTTTAGTATACTTAAGAAAACATATTCCATACTTCTTTTTTTATGATTCTATTTCAGTTTGGTTGTTGCATGCTGAATTGCTGTGCAACATCCTCAGAAAGGGCACTAGGAATTTAGTACTGATTATTTTACAGTGGTCTAGTAATTTACTCCAGGTAATTGAATGGCCCCTGGATCTGTACATTCCTTTGTCCATGAACTTCAAAAGCATTCCTGTTGAGTTCCAGAGAGAACAGAACTGAATAATCTAATGCTAACCAGCAGAGGCAGGATTCCACAGGGTAAGTTGATGTAGCCACACATAGGTCCTAAAAGATGATGTGTTTAGCACTTCTGTCTCGATCCCGGCTATGCCTAGTTTCTGCTTGTTGTGCAACGGGTCTGGTTTTTGTTGGATCCTTTCTTGAGTTGTCTGAGCTCATTAATATGGCAGAAAACATACCCAGACAAAATAAAAGCGGATTGTTTTCTGCCAAGAAGCTGAATTGACTCACTTACAGTAACGACTGCCAGAGCTGGTGCAAAAAGCAGAGCTTTCCACAGCTAGGAGCATGGGAAAGGTTAAGAATAAGTAGGAGATGATGTGGAGGAGACTAAGGACAGCATGAAATATGCAGCAACTGCAACCTCATAGATTGCCTCAGCTGCTCCTAGACCTTCAGCCTCCATATCACCAAATCAAATGTTAGCTATCTGTTGGGAAATTCTGGAGATATTAATGGCCACACTGTTGTCATGAAAACTGAACTATGCTGTTTGCTTTTGAGACTAAATGTAATACATTTCTCTTTTCAATTTTACATCACAGAACTAATTTATCTCTCATAAAACTGATGGGAGAGCTCAGCTATACAGAGATCTGGAGATTCTTTACCCTCCGTTTTTTTCCTAAGGCAAGATGATGTTAGTTACCAGTAGCTGGAGTTCTTTAGGACTGGCAGATAATGGAAGAGTGTCTGAGAGCACCCTGTTCACTCAGCCATGAAAAGAGAAAGCCTAGGGGACATCTTAATGCTGCCTCTAGCTACCTAGTGGGAGGATATAGAGGAGACGGATCCAGTCTTCTCAGAGGTGCATGGTGATAGGACAGGAGGGAAGAGACACCAGTCAGAACATGTGTAATTCCGTTTAGATATAAGATATGGCTAGAAAGAAGCAACATTTTGCTTTTTAACATTTATTTCCTCCCACAGTCAGAGTTGTCAAACACTGGAGCAGATGCCCAGAGAGACTGTAAAATTTCTATCCTTCAGATTACTCAAAATGTAACTAGGCAAGGCCTGACCGATCTGCTCTAAGTGGGCCTGCTTTGAACAGGAGGAAGGACCAGTTGGCCTCCAGAGGTTCCTTCCAGCCTGTGTGATTCTCTGGTTCTATAACTTTTTTTGAGGGTAAGTGCAGCAAGCACTCAGTACTGAGTACCTGTAGCAATGCTCCAGCTGTACTACCTTTAACTCTATGACAAGTCTGTAGGTAGACATCAGCCACATGCTGTCAGTTCTTCTCTACTTGTAGTCTAAATAGAGACAAGTTTGAATATGAAATAGAGACAGAGGAAAGCATGAAGCTAGTGTACTAGTTCTCAAGAAACTTAAGCTGCAGCTTAACAACCTCTTCTTTTTCCTTCCCTTCAGAAGTAACGGCATGCTACTTTCCAGGTGACATAGCTCCAAGCAGAATCTGAAACAATAAAAGTGCTTCAAGCAAACAGTGACCTCAGGACTGCTGTCACTACTTGTACCCTTTCCAAATGCTTTAGCAGTTGTGTAGTGCTTCATAGACTTCATAGTGGTTTAATAAAGAAGCTATAGGAGGCCATCCTATAGACTCTGAAGAGGGAGACAGCCCTGAGATCATTCTGAGACAGTCATTCACTGATGTCACCTTTGCCCTAAATACCCAAATCAAAAATACCTCTGTGCTGCTGGGTGTTAGCAATAGGAATGAATTATATAGGAGAGCATCTGAAAGTTTTGAAATACAGAAGGACAGAGTCTCAGGGACATCCAAGGAGTACAGTGGTTCTTCCATTTTAGAGTCTGCTTTTTCACTTGCTTTCTCTCTCTCTTTCTTTTTTACCTTTCTCTTCCTTAGAGCAGTACTAGCTGATGTGGCAGGAGCTATAAACAGTTCTGGGTGCTGAATCAAACCAAGCACTTGACCTTCTTCTTTTACTTCTCCCTCAAGGCCATGTCATTATTGGCAAAAGCTTTTGAAGCCTAGCTAGAACCTCCTGAATTGGCAACTGGATATTCAGAAACCAAAGTTCCTTAGACATCTTCAGTCAACAGTCATGAACTGGGAGAAGTTATAGAAGGAGATGTCAGATGAGGAGGTCTTAGTTTGACCGATGCTTCCAGGCACCATAGTACAAAAGGACTGATCCAGAGTAATGGATTCTTTCTGATGCCAAGGCCTGACACTGGTGTGATGGCACACACCAGCAGGAGCTATTCCTGAAGCCTGTACCCTCTATTTTGGAGTGTTCTAGGTTCAAAGGAATAGAGACAGGCACATACAATGCACAGGTTTCTTCTTGAGTCAGAAATCTCATTTGCTGTGTAAACTGGCAAATACAGCTCACTAAGGACACCAAAATGAACACCCATCTTTTTGAACTTAATAAAAGATGACTTGCTGTGTTTGAATTGGGAATTGAATTGGATTTCAAATTATTTTGGAAGATATTGCATATATTTCTTTCTGGGATTGTCAAAGCAGAACTCCAAAGCAATGCTTATGGGGGAAGAAAACAACAACAACCCAGCTCTAGAAAGAGAAGAAACTCAGATGGAATCAACTAAAATAAAGTACAATAAAAAGACAGAGAGGAAGCTAACCAAACTATCATTGAAGCTATCAATGCAGCTGCCCAAGAGAAAAGTGCTCTTCAGCAGCAGAGAACAGCTGAGTTTGTGAGGTGAAAAAAAATGCAGAATATCCTGAGGAGAGTGTGAGAAGGTTGGAAGATATCTAGTATATATCAAAAGGGCAAAAACCCCAGTCACCCAAAGAGAAACTGGAAATGTGGACTGATCTTCAAAGACTGAGTTTGACAGTTCAATAATTTATTGTGTACTTTCTAAGTATCTGCTGAGACTAAATATCCTAAGCATTACTTCAGACAGCTAATCTGAAGAATGTAGTTTCCCGGTGCAATGGTGGAGAAGCATAACACCACTTGCCTGAAACAGTGACAGGTTCAGCTGCTCTTGCTCCTCTCCTGGCAGGCGAGGATGAACTGCTCACTGCACAGTCCTGACCCCATGCAGGAGCCAGCCTGCTGCAGTCCAGGAAACGCAGTTTAATGCTATTGCTAATACCATCTTCTGTCAGACCCAGCTGGATTACAATCAAGCAGACTACCAGAAGGGCAGACTACCAGACCAGAGGCAAACATAAGTGTCTTTTCCTGGAGTGACCATAACGTAACACTTACACACATAGTGTTGCAGCAGCCAGAGTGGTCAGATTTGCGTACTGGATTCTGAAGCACAGGTGCTTGTGCAACAGCAGGTGTTTGTTCCATATGTGACAAAAAGATGACCCACCTATGCTCTCAGTTACAGCTATTTCAGTAGGTTAGTATGCAGTTCTGTACATTGTCAAATGATGTGAATCTTATACACTGGCTGAATGGTATTCCAGCAACAAGATCGTATTTTTCATTAATGTGCTTCAAAACAGTTTCGTGCTCACATTTCCTGGGGTACACTCCTGATAACTGCAGCACACTGTAGTCATGCTATTCCCTTGTGTTCCAGGGCCTTTGACATTTCAGTCTACCCAGCAGTGGTTCATTAACAGAATGTATTCATATATTCACATTGAAACTACTTGTTATTAAGTTCTGTCGAATTCCGGTAATGCCCTTGGTCCATTATCAGAACAGCTTACTCACAGGCATTTGGTTCTCCCCAGGTTACAACACTCTCCTGCAGGAGCTGAAGCTCCTTAGGAGCAGAGTTGAGAGCTAGGATGGAAACTGCACCAGTTGCCTTGTTTATGAGGCACCCTTGTGAGTACATTAACTTCTACAAGCTGAGGTGATTCTTCTATGGTATTTAATAACATTCTAATGACTACAAAAGAGTCATTTGTCTGTATATACTCCTCACTGAGGCTGTTAGGCCAAAAGATACTAGGGGCATAGATAAAATCAGAAGGCTAGACATTCAGATGATGAACATCAGTGTAGCAGTGGTAAAATTAATCGACTTATTGCAGAAGTAGAAAATTTACCTTTCTAATGACATTATAAGTTTCCTATTATTCTAAGATAAATTCGTAGCTGACTGTTCATTCTGTAGGAGATTACATTTTTGGTATAATAATAATAATACAAAGAAATTTAATTGCTAACCTTAGCCTCTTTTATACATTCACTTCTGTCTTATTATTTAAGACAAGGCGTCAGCCTGAGGCAACACGCTGCTCGATTTTATTCATAGGCTATAGATGTAGTTTATTGTTTCTGTTCTATGCAGAAATAGTTATCTGGCTGATGACCAAGACACTGGACAGTGAGTGCACCGAAGCTGAGTATTTCAGAAATACTTTAGGAAAATTCTTGCTCCCCCTGCAGTCAAAGGAAGCTTTTGCAGTGAATTTACAAAAGAAACGAGATGCATTTCTCCTGTGGGTGCTCTAAAATGTACTTGATGCTTGTGTGTGTGGGGGTGTTTGCTTTGCTTTATCACTGCTTATTTAAGAAAGAAACTAGATTAAAATTGTAACATTAAAATACATTTCTTCTGGATATCTTTGTGTACTATCTTTGTTTGCTGTACTTTTGTAAACAAGATAAACAGTGAGTAAACAGAAAAACCCACTTCCATGGTGCATTTTGCACAGAGTTCTCAGATGATTAATGGTGAAGCATGTGAGTATGCTAAAACAAAAGAGGACAGGAAGTATTAAAAATCTCAGAGGCATTTGAAATGTAGGGAAGTATAGTTCTAATTAATTCGCAACAATATATTAAAGCATGACAAGAACTTTGAAAATAAATGGTATTATCACTAAATAATTATAATTATTACATATGTATTATTTAGTAAATGTCTCCTTATGTATATGTAATATATACATGAAGTTTTGTGTAATAATATAGTATTTCCAGATATTATATTAAAATAATACTGCAATACACATAAAATAGCATAAAGTAGTAAGTGATTTTCTAAGAGTTTAAGGCCATTAATTTTCATAAGAATAACTTAGGTTGGGAGCTCAGCTAGTCACTTCATTACCCTCTTCTAGGCTTAAAAAACCCCACCATTTTTTTCCCCTAGAGATTCAATTATGCTATTCCTTAAGTTTCCAGAGGACACAACATCCAAATAAGAAGGATTTTTTTCTGTACCTTCTCCTGGAAGGACTGATTCTTTTTTTCTTTTTGCCTCTTCCTCTTTAAAATTTTGTAATAAATAGAGGCCTGATATAAAACAAAGAGCTCTTCTATGGCTGAAATGCTGTTTTTCTTATACACATCAGCAGAAGGTTTTACTTTTTATCATTTTGACAACTGAGACAGTGTATGTGAAACAGGTGATCCCAGTTAACAAAGCATATTTTTCATGACAGCTTGCTGGGCAGGAGAGGAAGGATTTAAGAATTGCATAACAGAATTAAGCACTGAATATTTCAGATGCTTTAAAATTAGTTTGGAGCTATATATTTTGTCAACTAAAGGAGGGATTTTTTCATCAAAATGGATTAACTCTGAGAAGCTATTTTTAGCTTGGAATATTAGCTTTTCTCCAGGCTAGTCCCATAAAATTTGAAGATTAGATTTATGCCGCTATCCAGAAAATACCTCCTGAAGGAAACCTCCTGCACACTATCTTTTAGCTATGCAAAAAGCCCTCATCAGGAAAATGTTGAACAGCCAGCCTGCCAAAGAAATCTGATACACAATCACTCACTGAAGAAGAGACTGTTGTGGAAGAAAGGTGAGAAGCTGTTTTCCCTCCATGTGTGGTGCCCTTCCTGCCTGCAGTCTCTGGTGTGTGGATACTGTATTTGTTACACAGTCACTCTGCCTCTCTTTTGTTGACTTGAGTTCAGAGACTATTTTGTTCGTAACAAATTTCACTGGTCATGGGAAAGTTCATTCTACAGTTTTATGAGTAATTCTCAGTTCATTTACCTCAGGAGGCAAAGAATGAGGAACTGGCATGTGTTCTGCCAAGATGCAGTTCAAGGGTGGAGTGTCCATTTCTTAGCAAATCTTATAAAATATGTCTTGCCTCACTTATCTCACCTCAAGAGGCCCGAACTCTTCCTCTCACCTTTGTGCTTTTAAATTTGAGCCATGTCACCTGCAGCAGGCAAGTCCAATAATCTGGGTTGTGGGCCTGAGGACTGGAGAAGTGAAAAAAAATGCTAAAGGATGATTTCTTCCAGTCTGCAGGTAAAAGCTTCTCATTTCCCAAATGGTTTCGTAACAATCATTTTTTTTAGAGGACAGGACAAAGTTCCCTCCCCCATGTGCTACAAAGACACCCATTGTTCCTATATTTCAGGCTGGTGTTCATTGCATTAACAAACATTCCACCATTTGGGAGGTACATCCAACTTCCTAATAATAAGGAATGCAATTTACCACTTAAAACAGCAAAGGGATAACTTAGACACTTTAAAGCAGATTTTCCTCCTTCTCCTCCTCCTTCTCCTTCCCCTTCTCCTTCTCCTTCTCCTTCCACTTCTCCTTCTCCTTCTCCTTCTCCCATGTTATTTCAGGACGACAATAGCTTACCAGTGCATATTGAATCAATCTATAGTCGTCAGGGTCATGAAATAGGATGCTGGTAGTTCTATCTCTTTCCTGGGACACACTAAGGGCTCCATACTGGGTTGGAAGTGCCCTTCAGTTGCTGGTCAGACTTGCTCAGTTGATCCCAGAGGTCACATTGCTTGGCAGGGAAGCAGGCAACAGAATGGCTGAAGTTATCTCTTCTCTGTCCTCTCCTTAGCCACAGCTGAAAGGCAGCAAGGCAGTGACCAAGCAGCTTCTGCTCTTTAGAAAGGCTCATGCTTCATACTGGAGATACAACTGGATCTGTGGAGAAGTTGTGGGATGTAACTGGGGAGATATGGAGATATGGCCCCCTCCCAGTCTTTTCTTTTGAGTGACGTAGCTGATTGAAACATTTCAGTTAAAAAAACCCGTTCAACCCTTCAGGGTAGTCATCAGATATCAGGTCTTCTGTTTACACAGCTGACCTTAGCAATCATACTCTAGAGCTCCTCCAGGCTACCAGGGTACATTCTCTGTAATACGAGCACTTTACTCTGCAGTCCAGAGTCTGCAAGTGATAACCAAACAACCTGCTTTAAAGGCAGCAAGCAGCCTTAATCCTGAATTTTGCCTGGGCATAGTAATATAGGGTTCAAAGTACTTTGTCCTGGTAGAAGGTTGAATACAAACTTCTGTGGCCTTTGATTGTATCATGTATCACATGGGGGTGAGTCAGGGACGTTGTGAAACATTTCCTAGTTACTTGCAACAGTAAATCTATAGCATGGTGTGAATTATGCTCTGATGCTAAGTGTTCCTTATCTTATCACGACATCTGGCTGCGTACAATTATTTTACAAACTTCTTCTATTATTTTATTTTGCCTTGCCTGCCATAGCACGAGTGGCTCCTCAGTGTGATGATGATACAGATATCTGTAGGGTCACTGTAGTTTTTCAGTTACAATTTCTGTGTTGTAATGATGTTTGTGCAACTTGGTGTGATAGAAGACAAAAAACAGAAATAGCGCAAATACTAAACATCTCTAATTTCTGATGATTTATCTAGTTCATTCCTAATAAATATTTACTGAGATATTAAAGATGCCAACTACCTACCAAAAAAGCAAAAGATAGATAAACAATTTAAAGAAAAAAAGAAAAAAGGAAATAACCAATTTTGCCTGGCAGCACAGGCCTACATTTTTCAACATTTCTAGAGTGCCCAGAAAGATAAAAACATTCCCTAATACTTCTTAGAAGTTAAACTTTCCCATTTAGTAGGCATTATTCCTACCCTTCCGAAACAAAAACCTATGTCATCCATGTTGTCCTGGCTCTAACTTTCCTACCTCTTGTTGATTTTCAGAAATCTCTCTGGTCTTTTGGGATTCTTGATGCCAGCATTCAAACTTGTTCCAGTAATATCTTTTACTATGGAAATGTGATTACTTGGCCTGTGGCTGCCTTCTTTGATTAGCTTTCTCTTAGTTTCTAGTTTTGCTTAGTGGTTACTGAAATCACTTGAATTTGTTTCCCTTTTGTATAACCAAATCCACAAGATAGTCTTGTTTCCTGAAAGTGTTGTGTAAACTATAGTTCATGTTAAGTGATTTTATGAGTTGTAAAAATTAGTCATATAATATTTACAGATCTCATTCAGAAACATGGAGGATGCTAGCAGTGTTGGCAAAATAGCTCAAATTATCAAATATCAAAAGCTGTTTTGAGCACGGGTATCTTTCTTTACTTTTAGTCTCCGTTTTTCTCCTTTGTGGTTATTCTGTTACCTCTTGGTGTAGTTTCATATCCAGCTCTGTCTATTGTGTTGTTATGCATACATGCAGTCACATATATTTGTGTATTGTATCGATGTGTTTTCACACATCACTGTTACTTTATGTTGCAGTAGCAAGAAACATTTGCAGAGAAATATTTGTTGTCTTTTGTACCAAATACTATATATTCTACCTCCATCCTATTTAGAGTCACAGACCAGCTGAGGCAGGAAGGAACCTGTGAAGATCATCTAATCCAAACATCTGCTCAGATCAGAGTCAGTGAGAGCAGGTTGGTCAGACCTGTGTCCAGTTGGGTTTTGAGGGTCTTCAAGGCTGGAGACTCCACAGCCTCTCTGAGCAACCTGTTCCTGTGTTGGACCACCTTCACTGTAAAAAAGTGTCTTACGTTTACATGAAATTTCTTCTATTTCAGTTTGTGTCTGTTACCTCTCACCCTGTTGTCGTGACTGAGAAGATTCTGGCTCTGTTGTCTTTACTCCCCTCAAGTATATATGCACATGAGTAAATCCCCCTGAGCCTTCTTCAGGCTGAGCAGTCCCAGCTCTCTCTGCCTTTCCTATGATGTCAGGTATTCCAGTCCTATAACAACCTTGGTGGCCCTGCGCTGGACTCAATCCACCATGTCCATGTCTCATAAAGGGGAGCCCACCACTGGACCCAGCATTCCAGATGTGTCTCACTAGGGGTGAGCAGAGGGGAAAGATCAGCTCTCTCAATCTGCTGGCAGTGCTCTGCCTGATGCAGCACAAGATTATATTGGCCTTCTTTCTACAAGGACACATTGGTGGCTCATAATTTCAATTTTTTAATTTAAAATGTTCGACTTAGTTCCTAAATGTTTGTATTGCTTCTGTCTCAGTCTTCCTGAATATGTGTATGTATCTTCTGTAAATCCTCCAGGTGCCACATCAAACATACACTTTTCATTAACTCACTGAGTTCCACCTTAAAGCAAATATTTGTTGTTTTCAAAAACCACATTGGATCCATTTTTTCTTAAACTGTTTTCCTCTTATTTATGTAACTAAATAAAGTTTTGCTATCAGTTTTCCTTGCAAAATCTCAGTGTCAGCCTCCATCTGAAAAAGCATCCTCGGTTCTCTATGACTGTATAATTGCTTGATTTAATGTTTTTTCTGCCCCTTACTAGCAACCATCTCTTTCAAAAATCAGCTCAGTGATTTCAACTTGCTTTTCAGAAACTTGTCCATAGTGCCATTCCTCCCTCTCAGCCCCTCTGCCGGGTTTCATGCCCTGGATGTTGCTTCAGCAGCAAACTGCAATGGGCTTTCGTTGTTAGCAGACAGGACTGACGATTTGTCTGTGGTTGCTCCAGCCTGTCACATTTGCTGTTTTTCCTTTTCTCGTTTGTTTATAGCACGGTTGCCCAGGAATACCTAACTCAAAACCACTGGCAGTGGTTTGCTGGCATCTGGTTTGTGTGGACCAAAGTGCAGGAGGGTTTTCTGCTATTACCTTGTTAAAAGTACTCAGCAGATCAACTGCTTTTGCTGTTGCTGCTTCCAGCTTTAACCAATCGCCTCCATTGTAAACCTCCTGAAAACAGTGCCTGAATTCAGACACAATTTTCAATTGAATGTTACTGGCAGAGAATTGGGGGAGCTGAAGAAGTTGGTTGATGGAAAGATGAAAGAATAAGAAGTGAGGGATGTGGAAATCAGGGTCAAAGAGCCAGTACCTGAGAAAAAGATACATGAAATTCAGCCAGTTATCACTGGATATATATAATATTACCTCGAAATTACAGACATATACTAATACACGTAATGTAACCAAACCTCCTGACTTTCTGCAGGTTTTGTGGTATTTTGATACACTATTCAAAAAGTCCCTTCTTAGTACCCTGTCATTGATTTTATTATATTACACTGAGGTGTAGTAAAAAAAAAAATAAAAAAGAAGAAAAACCCCACCTACTGTTCAATCCTGTTTTCCAGTAAAAAGCTCTTTGCCTGATCTTAAAGCCTCAGCACTAGTGACTAGCTGTCACTGAACCAAGAAGTACATTAGCAGCGTGACGCATGATTTATTTTTAACAAAGACTCATTGCAAGCATTGGAATTAGAGTATGTATCATATGGTAGGATTTTGTAGAGGTAGGCAGTGTCCCAGCCAATCGGTATTGCCTTTGGAAACAGCATTTGAAACTTTTATAATATAATTAACTAGTGCCTCCTCTGAAATTATACAGAAAATCCTGGCTTATTGCAGAGAGTCTGTCTAGCCACAGTGGGAATCTGACAGAAAGCCAGGAAGAAAATTACCAATATTGTACTGAGCTAGTCCTGCAGAGATGAATAGTCTTCCTTGTCCTCAAGATACAGACAGGTGAAACAAGAAGCTCCTCCTCTTATCAGCTGGGATTTGCTGAGGCTTAGAGTTTATTAAATCTGGAGACCTGCTGACAAGGGAATCCAGAGCTCACCCAGAGGCATAAAGGCAGAAACAGGTTCTTGGGGGAAGAAAGCCAAGAGGAGGAGAGAAAGGTAGGCTACACCTTGCTCTAGCAACATTAATAAAAGGACTTAAGGCTCTGCTGCCCTCTTCCTGGGACAGTGCTGTGGGCTGCTGGTGTCCCTGCTCTAGACACTGCATCTGTAAAAAGACTCCTCCAATAAAAGGTGGAACTATGTTCTAAGCAGCAAAAATATTTCCTCCCCTAGACCTACCGGTTAGTCTTATCACTAATCCAATGATGTGCCTTTCTATCTGGTACATAGGATGTAATTAGCTGCTACTTAATTAAGTGAGCACATGTGAGTAATCATTTAAGACTTGTGAAGCGAAGAATGCAATATAACATCCCTGTGGGATTCCTGTGATAGGAAGTGATCTGACATAGGGGCTCAGGCACTTTTTTATTCTGCAGGAAGTGCTTTGAAATGCAGGGAGCTGGGATGGCTGCTTTATTTGTTTGCCACCTGAAATACTAATTTTGATTACTCTCAGTTGCTACACACACTCCAGTTTACAAATAAAAAGTAATAATTACAATTTTATTCACATTGTTTGCTGAAATTATTTGTATGAATTTCAAGCACTTAAAGAAGTTTGCAATGTGTGAAAAGCATTAAATAAAACTAAAACCAGGAGAAACCACCAACTCTTCAGATTATATACACATACTTTGAAAGTTTAGATCTTACATAGGTATGATGCATCTTGGGGAAAAATCCAGAAAAAAAGTCACTGCTATATTTCCTCTTCAAAAATGGACTTTTAAAGAAATGGATGAAGCCTACCACAACACAAATTCTATGAAGGGAGCAGAACTAATGTCATTGCATCCTGGAAAACTTAAAAAGTGATCCCAGGAGGCTCCCTAAAAAGATCTGGAAGGCACAAGCATAAGCAGAGATATAGCTGCTGATAAACCCTTAGCTGAGCTGGTGAGATGGGGAAGAATACGCTTCACTGCTTAAAGAGTAGTTGCAGTTTGTGCTCCACTCAGCACACTGCAGTTTCAAGCTCCTCTCTGCCGCTGACTGAAATGCATCATACCCCGAGGTATTTCAGTCAGCAGCAGAGAGCAAGCTGTACGCAGTATTTAGAGTGTACCTCAGTATTTCAGTAAATGTATATCTATGTATCTATACATTGTGGACCACTCTTTATCTTCATTATTATTTGGGGGCTAGAGAGGTGTTAAAAAGTAGGTGGCATTTAGATTTTATTTTTTTTAAAAACCATCCATTTCTAAGTTATCCTGCTACTAGTTAAAAAAGCAAAAAAAAAGAAAAAAGAAGAAACCCAAAAGGTTTTGGCTTTTGGCCAGTGTTGACAATGGAGAGGGCAGCCTGCCCAGCACACTACTCTCTGATGCTTTACAGGCTACTTGTGATTCATGCGCTGCAGGCTGAATAACGGTATTTACATGCCTATGTGCCCATATGTGGTTATGCATGGAAACCACAATATATTCTCTGCCATCAGTGGGATCACTTGTACAGTGAGATACTTTACTCAGAATACATTGCTACGCATTATTTATGACCTTCATTTAAAATACATGGGCAGAACAGTTTGACCACTAAAGGCAAAGAAAGGATTATGAATGAAGAGGGGTTGAGACTGAAGGGAAAAATTTCTGAACTGGGACAAGACCAGTTTCCTGGTTCATGTAAATTAGAGACAGGAGAAAAGAACATGAACTGAAAAGGCTTCATTAACTGGCTATTCATTACTAGGAAAGACTAATGCTGGGAATGTAATGTAGAACAGCTCCAGTGTGCTATGTCCAATACTGCTGTATTTTCTCATAGAAAACTTCCTTTGGCCTTGGAGATTTTTTCATATGGTGCAATGTTCTGGCTTATAATTTTCTCATATCAAAGGCCTTGCTTTTTTTCTTGGTTTTCACATAAATGGAACCTGTAGAGTTGACCAAATACAACTAAAATATTTTTTTGTGAGCCTTAAAAGCAAAACAAAATTTAACATGAAAATTGATTGTGTATTTTATTGGCTGGAAGGAGCATGCAAATATTTCCTATTACGTTGTCACTTGAAATACAAAAAGCATATTGTAATGCAAAAAGAACGCAGGAAATTCACGTCCCTTGCCTGTGTAGGTAACTAAAAGTTTTAATGGTCATTTGTATGATGACATGACTATTTCATTTTGAAGTGTCAAACTCTGGGTGCAAAACTTGATCCATTCAGCCATGTGGGAGGTGCTGTGCTCCCTGAGTCACATTCCTGGAGGTCAGGCTCTAGGCCCCAAGTGCAGCCAGACTTCTTGGTGCTGCATGAGCAGTCACTGGCCACGGGCAGCTGGAAACAGTAATTACAGGTGGGCACCAAAACTCCCCTGCCTCTTCCAGAGAACCTCTCTGTGCATCCGTGACTTTTTCTTTCTTCTTGGAAGCACGTGGCCAAGAGAAGAATGATGCCACAACCACCTTTCTTCCACATAACAGGTGGAGGGCTGGAGTAATTAATCCAGGAGACTCCTTTCAACCTGAAGTATCTCAAAACCAGACTTGCCTGGCAGTCATTTGAAAGATGGGAATCCTCACATTTTACTTAGAAAATTGTATTATCTATTTTCTACTACCAGCAAGAAAAATGAAAGAGGAAAGAAAACTGTGTACAATGGAACCTTCTTCCCTGTTTAAAGACTGATACTTTATTCAAATGATTGATTATACTTGTGTAATTAACACATTGGAAACTTGTGTTTCAGGCTCTAATGAAGCGTAGCATGCTGGGAAGCTTAAAATCTAACTGATTTTGCTGCTGTAAGGAACAGAAATCATTCATGATTGTTCTTTATGATGAAGTACTGGATAGTGTGTTTATATCCTTCTCGTAACCCCTTCCCTTCCAAAGACCAAAAAAATTCAAAAGATCACCTCTATAAAAGTAATTATAAACTAGGTGATAATCTTGAGGTGTTATCTTTAACCTTTTGAATTTCAAAATTCCTAGTTAATGGTGTGGACATACCAAATGGGGATAGAGCTAAAATTGTTTGATAACCTGATAGATCTTACTGTGTGCATACCTGTTTGAATATATGTACAGGAAAACTGATTTATTTTCTGCACTTATTCCTACTATTAATTTTAACAAAAAGCTATAGAATATTTGTCCTCTCAAATGCTCCCAATTTATACTATCTAGAATACAAACATTTTATCTATGAGTGACAGGCAGCTGCCTTTGCAGGTTGTGGGCCCCCAGGCCCAGTTTAAGTAGAAATTGAATTATACTGAACCTCTATGGTGGTTCCTATAGCTATAGAGAAGGAACTTCAGCCTTCTCTTGTGTTTATGGCATGCAGCATTATCAGTTACAATGCTTTGAGACTGAAGTGCTGGGGCCTGAGTTGTGGGCCCCAAGTTGGAGTTGACCTGTGAATGAGTCACAACCTAGCAGAATGTTTTCTTTTCTGATTGGCTTCGTGTTCCAGAGGCAGAACCTGGTCCACCTGTGTCTTTGTGGCTCTGCCCTCACCCAGGTGGTCATGGCTGGGGTGGTGGGCAATGCCAGGATTATATCAACCAGGAGCCAATTAGTTGGAAGAGCTTCCTGTTGGGTGTGGCTTCTGTTGGGGCTGGTCACATCTTGCTGAGCTCTCTCAGTGGTGTCCTTCCATGTGAAGGGCCGTTGAGGGAGTAGTCCAGCAGATGATGCTCGCACCATAGTGGGCAGGGGAGTAGCTGGGCTCACAGGAACCTATGGCAGGACTGTCTGAAAGAAGGCTTCTGAGGGGATGTTGCTGAGTTCAGTGTTGGCCTGTGTGATCAGGCAACTGATGTCAGCATAAAATGGTGATGGCTGAACCAGCACAACAGAGACATAGTAGCTGAATGGCATTGGTGGGCAAGGGTTACTCAGTGAAGAAATTATAAACTGTCTGGTGATATCCTATAGATGAATCCCTTGGTAGCATTTTCCTGTTTTTCTTACCTCAGCCAAAAGTGCATCACATTCAGTGAAAATGAGGAAACAGGTAGTGCTGAAACCCTACCTCCATGGTATGCGTGTTCTGGGAAGGTTATGTTGTTCTAGCTGCTATGGAAGACCCTGAGGAAACTTGCTCATGGCAAATTTCAAGTATGGTGTGTGTCACCCTGCTGAGTTTCATCCAGAATGAATCTGCTTCACATGCTCTAAGAGGCAAACCAAAGCACAGTGAGGGCATACAACTGGCAGATTTGTTTTAAAAATAAACCCTTGAACAGAAATAAAAAGCTAAGATAGATGAACTCAAGGTCAAAATTAAAGCAGTTTCCTACAGGAAGCTCCCTGGGAGCAGAAGAAACATGGTAGAGATGAAAACAGGGAAATATGCAACTTACTCAAAATGTTTTTCCTTACTTTTTGGGGGATGGGGACAGCACATTCTTGATGCATTGGGCTTGCTGTACACTGACAAAAATAAGTTGGCATAGCTTCAGGCAGCCTGAGCTATGTTTACAGGTGAAAAGACTGACTGAAAAACTCTCTAAGGGTCTGGAGCTTTGCCTCTCCCATCACACCTACCACGCTGCGTGTGGGAGGCACAGCACATGCAGGGATCTTTGCAGGAGGGATCAGGTATTGCCATGTTGTATAGTCTCCCAGCTCATTCAGCTCTGAATCTAGCCTTCATAGTGCTACACTCAGAGCCATTGATAAACCACAACATAAAAATTCATGTATGACAATGCTTCTTAGCTGAGGATAAGCCTTCCAAAATCATGAGTGAACATGGAGAGTGTTGCTGTGTCCCCAAGTGTCCCCAAAGCCTAGACTGTCAGGATATTAATGTGCAATTTATATGACAAGAAACGACAGTTTTACACCTCCCTTCCATAGGCACATATAGCTACAGTGCAGAAATGCAGACAGTGTTTAACTTCCTCTAGAGCACTAAAAACATATGTGCATGTGTAGTGGGTCTGGCTGAGCTGGTTTTCCACATAGCAGCAGTGTTTTGTGCTGGGAGCTAGAAGGGTGTTGATAACACACCCGTGTTGTGACTACTGCTGAGCAGTGCTCACACAGCATAAGGGCTCTTCCCAACATTTCCCCCCTCAGTGGGATGGGGTGGGCAAGATCTTGGGAGGGGACACAACCAGGACAGCTGACCCGAACTGACCGAAGGGATATTCCATAGCATATGACGTCAGCTCAGCTATAAAGCTAGGGAAAAGGAGGAGGAGAGGAGGGAGCCATTCTGTTGTCCTCCAGAGAAACTGCTACGCGTCTTGGAGCCCTGCTTCCCAGGGAGGGGCCAAACATTGCCTACTGATGGGTAGTAGAGAATAAAACTTTGTTTTCCTTTCCTTCTGCACGTGGATTTGCTTAGCTTTGCTTCTAATATCATTAAACTGCTTTTGTTTTTTAATCTTATTTTCCTCCTTTTTTTTTGCTCTGCTGAGGAGGGAGAGGGGAAAAAGGGGGGTGATAGAGCGGCCTGGTGGGCACCTGGTGCTCAGCCAAGGTTAACCCACCACAGTGTGGCTGCAAAAAAAAAAGGCCACATATGTTTTCCAAATCTAGGTACCTGAAGGTAGGTCCTAAATCCATATTTAGGTGTCTGTATGACAGTAGATTGACTTTTCAGTGGTTCTGGATAGCTGTGCTTTTCTGGCTGAGGAAGCACTTTTTACTTTGAAAAATCTGTCCGTTTAGATCTTGCTGTTTTTACATGGATTTAGATGATTTCAAATATGTTTTGAAAAGTCTCTGAGGACCTTTACAGAAATGCTTTTTTTATATTACGAAAGTTATTTGCCAACAGTTTAACTAGAAATATTGAGTTCCTGTGTACATAGAGCTCAGAAGTAAAACTTCCTGGTGATTTATTTCTTGCTCCACTCAGTAGTATTTCAACCAGATATGGAAACACAAGAAAAAGCATTGGACCAGTATAAATTTGACAAGGCCTGTGATTGGTCCATTGTACTGATGAAAGATCGGAGAAAAAATACAATAATTTTAATATTAATATTGATATTAAGCATAAAAGAGTTGCCTGTTACTACAGTAGCTTTGTTTTCGCAGGGAGCACTTTTACAGCAAAGATACCTGCTGAGATTTGTAGTAAACTGCCAATTTTGTCCATTTTTTCTGCTTTTTGGATGCTGTTGATCCTAGCATACCATGTGATTTGGTATGATATTATTTGATTAAACTGTTGTGTGAATTAGCTAGGGATTTGTACGTAGGGCCAGACTGATATATGTACTTTTTCCATGTCTATGGCTAAGAAGACTTTTAAGACTAGTTCCAATCATATATCATATCACAGTGAATATTTTGCAAAATTATGTTAGTGGAAGCATTGTACTACAACTTATTTTCTGGCTGTCAGAGTTGGAGGCTTCTGAGAAAAAAACCCAAACAAATAAGTCCTCAATAAGGAAGTTGAAATACACTGAAAAATAAATTTATTTTATTATTGCAGTGTATGGATGCCTGATGATGCCTTCTGAAGCAGAGTCTGTATATTCTGTTGGGATCCATTCAAACAGTCCAGTTACATCTTTCAAACAGTACTTGTCCTCTGTCCTTCATTGTCCATGCACCTCAAGCTTGGAGGGTGATCTCCTGCTTGCCCAAGGTACTTTCATATTCTGCCCCTGCTAAGTTGAGCTGCCTGCCTGGGTATGGCAGGCACTGAGGTACAGAGTGCACTTCAAGTTTAATTTTCCTCCTGACAGGTTTTGCAGATACCAAGCAAAACCTGATAAACAAGCTGAGCTGTGCTGTTCGGAGGAAGCTGGGATGTACGAGGGTCTGCAGACAACAGAGTAGGCCTCCTGCAAAATGCATTTCTGCTTGGGCATCTCGATCTCCCTACCTATTTGGCATGAAAATCTTGACATGTCTAGATGGCTTGCTGTGTCAGTTAAAAGGAGAATGGTAGATAGTGGTTGAAATGGGGTATGCTGTAAATTGCCAACAAATGAGCAGTGTCTCTAAGATTGTTCTAGCTATTCAATTCACAAGTTGTTTGTTTTTTTTTTTTAAATAATATTTAATAAAGAGAAGTCCGTCTGCCTGGACTGAGTGTTGCAATCAGCTATTTTAACGGAACACAGTTTCACAACGAAGTTTCATTTAGACACAAAAGAGGAAGCAAGTTCAGCATGTTGCAGTTCAGTCAGTTATAAAACCCCCTCATCTCCTAAGAGACTTTCTTTCTATACTTCTGTGCTCTAGAGGATTAGAAATAAAACACGTCATCTTAGAAGTGTATGTAAAAAGGAAATAAAAACAGAGTGTTGCATTTTGGGGTAAGATAGACTCACGGGAAGATTTAAACTGGTTAGAAGACAACAAATTTTCTATACCTGGTCAGCTGCTGTATCTTTGGAGGTAAGAACTAAAATATACTATGCATTATATAAATGTATTAAAATGTTGCTCATGCTTATCAAAGTGGCTCGGTTCTGTTTGTTTTGGGTCACGGCTGGTAGCTGGAAAAATGAAGATGTACTTTTTCTGTTTAGAATGCATGTGCGTGTTTGCAGTCTAAGCCACTGCGCACAAGCCGTTTCTGCTGCCTTAAGAAGTAGTGAGAACATTTCAAAAGTGTCATCTTCACAATTGTGACTGACTGTGATTGAGATGCAACTTCAAAATGCAAAAAAAAAAAAAAATTTTTTCTCTGATACTTCTAAAGTCTTTCATAAAATCATGCTAAAAGATGTTTTGCAGAATACTTTTAAAGGGAGTCTTATGATGTGTGTTGCTTTTATCACAATTATCGTATTTTTATTGGTCTTTCTGTGCATGTTAGTATACTGTCTAAATAATACCATCAGAGTACTGTGTTTGCAGTTTAGAAATAAAAATAGGCACCACAATAGATAAACATGGGCATCATATTAAGGAAAAAAATATAGAAAAAAGGCTGAGACTTCTCTGAAAACAAGATGATGTTAAAAAGTATAAACAATGAAGGTTTATAACTGTATTTTCCTGATTCACAGTGAATTTCCTGGTTTGCTGCAAATTTACAGCTTGACATGAGTGTGCACATGCAACATGCACCCTCCCCCCTCTCTTTTATACTCTACAGCAGATGTGACTAACGTTTCAATGCTCATTAGTGCACCATTTCCCTCACTCCTCCTGGGAAACCCCTTCAGACTTTTCAGTCTTTCTTGCTTTACCTTTTATTCTTTTCACTTCTAGAAAGTGTATTCTCTTCTATAAGAGTGTACATGAATTTACTTCCCCTTTACTTCAACTGCTTAGATACAAAATACTGCAGTCCATATAGTTCAGCCATGACAACAAACAGCTCATTAAAATAAATACAGAAATTCAGAAACATTAAATTATTTCCACCCCAGAAAGACGTAAAAGCACAGTGTAGAAATATCACATAGTCAAGTAATCCTTATGAATATGGAGCCCGATCCTTTTCTGCCTCACATTTTATGTCGCTGCTTACACCTTGAGTACTGTGTCCAGTTTTGGGTGCCACAGTATAAGAAGGACATTGAGATGCTGGAGTGGGTGCAGAGAATGGCAACAAAGCTGATGAGGTGTCTGGAGAATATGTTGTATGAGGAGCAGCTGAGGGAACTGGGGTTGTTTAGCTTGGAGAAGAGGAGGCTGAGAGGAGACCTCGTTGCTTTCTACAACCAATAAGGAGGTTGTGGTGAGGCTGGTGTTGGTCTCTTCTCCCAAGTAACTAGCAACAGAACAAGAGGTAATGGCCTCAAATTGCACCAGGGAGGTTTAGATTGGATACTAGGAAGACGTTCTTTACTGAAAGAGTGGCTAGCCATTGGAACAGAGAACAGGGAATTGATGGAGTTACCATCCCTGGAGGTTTCAAAAAATGAGTAGAACTGGTGCTTTGGAACGTGGTCTAGGGGTCGGGGAGATGTTGGGATGAAGGTTGGACTTGATGATCCTCTTCCAACCTAAATGATTCTATGATTTTATAAGATGTAAAATGCTGTCAAACCAGATTGATGGTGTCCTAAAACAACTTTGTATGGGTATAGATGACTAAGAAAAGTGTGGAAAATGATGAACCAGGCGTGCCCTGTATGAAGTTTCAAGGAATTTGAACTAATAAAACAGACTTGGATGGTCAAGTGGTTGAGAGCTCAAGAAGCTCTGTTAGCCCACATACAGCTTTCATTGTATTTTTATGGAAGCCTGTCCCCTGAAACTCAACTTAAAGATAGAACAGCACTCAAAGATAGAGTAAGAATGTATTTCTTTCCAGATGAATGAAACCAGCTGCTCCTGAAGCTCACTGCCATCCATTTAGCATGATTAAAAATGAGCACACTTGTATAACAAGAACATTCAGCAGTACAATAGACATAATGTATAATGTGTTCTTTGGGAAGATGTCTCTCCTCACTTGCTTTCTTCAGCCTGCCCTTCAAGGAGATTCCTTCATACTCTTGAAATACAAGATTATTATCCTCTCAAACCTACTCTACTTGTTCCCCTCAAGATGGCCCATAGTCTCCTGTGGGAGACGTACTGCATCTTTCCTGCGTCTCCTGGACTGTTGACATGCATAAAGAAGATGAACAGGGCTTATGCTTTCTTCTGTGGGAAGGCCAAAAGATCAGAGCAAAGAGAGCTATGGGGAGAGGACAAGAGGGGTTTGGATGATGACCACTGCTGAAAGAGTCTCATGGCACAGTCCCAATCGTCTCAGGTCTTTCAGAGCTGCAGCAGTAACAAGGAGAGGAAGTTACACATGCAGCAGGTAATGTTTGTATGCGTGTGCAAACATCTCTTAGCTATTCTTCTCTGCCATGGGCAAAGTGGGCCAACTCCTGCCACAGATAGCAGCCAGAGCTGTCACAGAATTAGAGTCATAGAACAGCCCAGGTTGGAAGGGACCTCAACAGATCATCTGGTCCAAAGTTTCATGGGAAAGGGAGCCTAGATCTAGCATACTGTTCAATCCCATCTTGAAAACCTCCAGCGATGGGAACTCTACCACATCCCTGGGTAGGTTCTTCTAGTCATTGATTATTCTCACTGTAAAAAAAAATAAATTCTTATATTGACATGAAACTTCTCCTCGTACAACTTGTATCCATCACCGCTTGTCTTGTCCATATGGCTCCTTGTGAAGACAGAGCCTCTGTCCTCTTTGTAATGGCCCTTTAAGTACCAGATTACTGTGATGAGGTCCACCCCCCAGTCTTATTTTCTTCAGGGAGAAGAGCCTTGACTCCTTCAGTCTGTCCTCATAGGGCAGGTTCTCTAGCTCTTTGATCATCTTCATAGCACTCCATTGGACCCTCTCCAGTCTGTCCACATCTTTCTTGAATTATGAGGACCAGAACTGGACATGCCAGGTGTGGCCTGACAATTGTTGAGTAGAGGGGGGTGATCACATCTCTTTCTGTGTTAGTAGAGCCCCTGCAGATGCAGCCCAGGGCCCAATTTGCTTTCACTTTTGCAAAGATGCGCTGATGAGCCGTGTTGAGCTTGTTGTCCACCAAGACCCCCAGGTATATTTCAGTAAGGCTGCTCTGCAGCCACATAGGTCCTAACCTGTACTGGGCTCTTTGATTATGTCATCCCATGTGCAGGGCCTTGCTCTTCTCTTGTCTTTTTCATTTCTTGCTAGCCCACTCTTCCAACCTGTCCATATCTCACTATAAGATGGCTATCCCTTCTGATGCATCTACCTCACCATGCAGTTTAGTGTCATCAGCATTACCTTTACCCAAGCCAGCTCTGGACACTGGACATAGCCCTTATCAAGTGAGATTTGGATACCAAAGACCTGTGAGTCTCAGGTGTTAAGGAGAGTCTATACTGATCCATAGGCACAGTTCATTGTACTCCCTTCTTCACTCTCCTGATTTCTCTACACTGGCTGCATTGAGGCTTCCTGGGAGCTGTTTAACACCAGCCCAAGTGGAAGGTGAGATATGGGTCCTATCCTGCTTGCCAGGTGAACTCCTGAATGCATGTCCTGCAGTCTGAGGTAGATCCCAAACCTCACTGAAGGGATCCGTCTGTATGTCCATAGCCTGGAAAAGTGTCTCTTAGAGTGGAGAAGAAATACTACAGAATGATCCACAGGAACTGATTTTCCTTGAGGCAGGGAGACTTTGTCATCTGGGGTCCCGTCTAGTAAGTCAACTAGAACTGAAGGTATACCCTGTGATAAATCTTGAACTCCAGTTACCAGCAGCACAACTATAGTGCCATTCAGAGCCTTGGTCTGGGATTGAAAGCCCGACATTGTCTCTTCTATGAGTTTCCATACCCTCATTTTGCAATGCAAAAGAATGTCCCTTTCCCTACTGAACTGTGATCCCAGATGGCACCACATTTTTTCCATTCTCCATAGCAACTTTTAATCTTACTCGGGTTTTTCTATAGGACACAATTCATCATATCTCTTTGTGTACACTTCTCAGGCTTTTCTTAAGCATTTTGCTTATCCTAAGCTAAGAACTCCTGTTCTGTTTGCCAGCTCCCAGATTCTAATCGGAAGTCTTTCTAGAAACATTGGCACCATTACCCAGTGTTATAACCCAGAAAATTTGCTGCCACTCAGAAAATACTGGCAATACTACTGGCTTCTCCACGTGGCTTTAAACATTCACTCTGCCTTTAGGCATTTCTTCTGCTGAAGAACTGAACAAAAACCCCACACAAGACATATGAGTTTTTAAGATCATCTGACAGTAATAAAGACTATGTCAGATAGAAAAGACAGTGTAAATGAGACAGTCTTCTATTGTTTTTTTCACTAGGCTTAGATAGAATGTAGTCAGCTCCCATTGCCAGGACAGTAGCCACGCCAGGAAAAATCTCTGTGTTCACCTCACATACAAACTGCATAAGACCAGAATTGTAAGAGACTGTTTTTCCTGTGCAATGAGTGTCATGGAATTCTTTTGAGGAAGAGAGAAGTGAAATCTGAATTTAAGGAGCATGAAACCCGAAATATTGAAAGACATTAGATATAATCCTTGTGAATGTAGAATCCTGGTGTATATGTACATCTGTGGCGTGGAAGGGGGATTAAGAGAAAAGGCACAAGAAAGTAGAATTAATGAAAAATGTCATCCTTATCAGATGTAAAATGGAAGAATTAAAGGTGCAATTTCATGACCAGCCGTTGGTAGTGATGGAGTAACAACTTGACAAGCATATATGTTATATTAAGTACTAGGACCAGAGGTATGTGCGCCTCTCTTTTGCATTCAGACTTCCAACACTTTCCATCAATACTTCAATCAGATTTCCTTGCAAAGCTGGGAATAGTCAGATCAGTGCGACAGGCCTTGCCAGCTTTGGAAGGTAAGCTTGTAACTCATTCAGCAAAACACACAACTTCTGAGCCTAATCTTTTTTAATTTGCAGTTCTTTTGTTTCCACTCCTGTCTCAGACAATGTGCTCTAAAACTCTTAAAATAAGTATTGCAGAATGCAGTACAAAGAAATGAAACCAATGGTTTCATTTCCCTAGTTTATCACCTTATGACAGAAACAACATACATCTGGGTAGTAGGAAAGACAGAAGTGTCACATGCTACCTGAACACTTTGCGTAAATTGGCTGAGCAGTGAACAGGCCACATATTTCCACTTGTTTCTCAGAATCAGCATTCAAAATAAGCATAGGAATAAACACATAACAATTCCAGCATGCTTGCTGCAGCTAGTGGTGACTTTGCAATAAAGCCATCTGGGCCGCGGATGACTAGGGGAAGGGAAAAGCCTTTGCCCTGCAAAAGGGGGGAACAGAAGCAGAAGAGAGAGGGGGATGAGTTGATAACCTGAGTAGCTGTAGCATTTGCCTAAGATTTCTGTGGTGGCACTTTAATCACAGCTAAAACCTAAAGCAAGACAACAGCAGCATACTGCAAGGAATGCCAAACATTCTTTTTCCCCCTCTTCTGTAAATAGGTTGCTTTTCATTAAATGTTACCTGCCTCTGGGAAATCTCACACAACTGGCAGCAGCAGAGAGGATTCAGCATCACCAAAGCAAGTGTTTTGACACATTTAATTTCCATGAATATTTCCATTCATATTTTCTCTCCAACCTTCTTCTTCATAGCATGGAAGTGATGTTTTTTCTACCCCATGAGGAAAGTCTTTTCTTGTGCTGTCTTCTTTCTAACATCTATGTAAAGTCTATATCCATACTTAGACAGGATTTAGCCAACATTTATTATTAGTGCAGCATTTGGCACTAACAGCTGTGGCACATGAAATACTTTACTAAGAAATGAGACTTCTTTCACTTTTGAAAAAGATCAGTCAAACAGTCAACAGCTGCATGGGGTAGTGGAGTCTGTGCCAGAGGGATGCCACCTCCCTATTCACATTTTGTGGTAAGATGCTCCCATTCTGGTGCTTTGTCACAGCGGGTGTTTTGAAATAGGCAAACTGTCAAATAACTGAGACATGTTCATATTTGCAGTGACAATATCCATTAAGGATTAAAATGATATAACTGGATTAAATAGTAAATGAAGAAAAGTATTTGCTGTTAAAACAAAGACGAGTTATTTGTTCCTCTGTCACACAAAATATTTTGTACTATAGAAAGAAAAAAAAAATTGTGTTTTTACTTAAGATTTACTTTCTTTTTTGCTGGACCACATGATTTCTTTAGGATATCTTTCCCATTGACTGCCTCCTTAACATCTGTTTAGATAAAAGACACAGAGGTGGTCTTAAGAACAATTATCTGGTAGTGGAGCTGCTGAAATACAGGCAATATTTACTGATGTGCAGATGCATGTATGTCCTTGCTAGTGAGTCCAGTCTTTCATTACTAACATTTTTATGCAGCCTTTAAGACTGAGCTGCCTGATCAGAGAGTGGAGAGAGTTAGTGACTGCTGGAACCTGATGGAGCATTTGGAGAAACACAATGGAAACTGATTTCAGAGCTGGTGGTACTCATGACTAATCCAACAATGAAGGAGCGGAGTACTTCTGAAATGTGCACTTTCCTATTCATTGCAGTGAAATATGTCTCTTCAAAAGTACACAGCAGATTTCTACATCTAGGGTAATCAGTTTTAAATCCTTTTATAGTAACTGGAGAGTGATAAGCAAATCTAGGGCACAATTCATCTCATTTTGATTTAGGTGTCTAAAACAGGCCACATGAATCATGCCTCCAGAAAGCCTTACTTTTGCCATTGACATTTTCGTGTCTAAAAGTTAGAGACAATTAACTCCATCCTGCTTGGCATGCAGAAGTGCAAAGTGCTAATTTAATGATCTGAGATTTTTTTAATGAAAAAGGAATCACACCTACAGTCATTGATTAGTCTGGAACAAAAGGGGTGTTACTCTCAATATGAATCTCAGACCAACATACTCCAGAGGCAACTGACAAACCACACACAAGAAAAGCTGCTTCAAAGCGTATGAGAAAAAAGGGGAAAATCCCTTGACTTCTTACTGAAGTCAAGGGCAGAAATATCCATGTTTAAGTGTAAGCTATTACAGCAACTGTTGCTACAAAAAACCCACTTCTTGTTCCTGTCTCCCAGCTTACTTGTTATTGGATGTATTGGACATGCTATACGTTATGTTATACAGAGTATGCTTTGATGTGGAGTTAACAAACAGCACAACAGGGAAACTAGCTGGTCACTTCACTCATTGACTCAAGTGCTCTACAAAGATGGAGAAACTCTTGTTCATGTCCAAAATAGAAAACATCTCTGTAGCTGGTAACAGGCTTGCAAGTGTAATCGCCATTCAGTGAGTTTGTAATGAACTAATGGTTTCTTCTTTTCATTTTTCTGTCTGCTGGTGGTTCCTTTCCTTTGGTGAAGGATGCTGTCAGAAGGTTACCTTTATGGAATCGCCTACCTTTGTGAAGACCTGAACCCTGAGCTCTACAGCAACAATTTGGCTGAGGAAGTGGTGTATGAAATGAGGTCCATTAATTATTCTTCCATTGATGAAGCACAGGGAAAAAACCTCCTTCGGAGATGCAGATCTGCTGGCAAGTGTGTTTCCTCGGTCTGCTCCAGAGGTAGTAAGCACAGCAGAAGGCAGAAGGATAATCTCCTACAGCCTACACAGCACCCCACACCTGCAGGGCAGCCATCTCTGGCTATGCATACCTGTGAGGGGCTGACAGGAAAAGACACCTACCTGGTTCCATCTTCCTGCAAAAGCATTTGCAAGAACTACAATGATTTGCATATAGCCGGGGACTACGTGGTGCCCATTAGCTCAGTCACAACAGATTTTACCTATGACAGTGGCATAGGCCCCTTTTTGGAGTCCTCAGAGATTCCTCCCGCTATGGAGTCTGTGAGGGTCCCCCCTTCCAGTGACACCAGCCGCAAGCTGATCCAAGGCTATTCCTCTTGCTGGCGGCTGGCGAGCTTAGTACCCCACCAGCAGCCCCTCTCTGACTCAGCCCTGAATGACTACCTCGAACAGAAGCTGGTGGAACTGTATAAGCAGTACATCATGGATAGCACAGCAAACAGGGCATCCCCTACCCAGATCCTGGCCTCGGAACTTATCATGACTAATGTAGATCAAATCAGCATGCAGATATCACGGGAGAGGAATATGGATACCACCAAGGCCAAAGACATTGTCATTAGCTGCTTCTTACAAATAGCCAGTGAAAAAATATCCTCAGAAATTAGCACACCTAGTCTGCATATTTCCCAATATAGCCACACTAATGCATAGTATTTGAATGTCTGACATTAGAAAGATTTTATGTTCTGAAAAGTCAATTTTTATTTTCTTAAGACATTTTTCTGCTTCATAAAAAGACATTTACCATCTACTGCTTAAATTAAGGCTTCCAGTACATACTAAATAAGTAAGAATATCTGTAATGTATAGCTCCAGTTGTGGACCAGATGATTTATTGATTTTTGTGGTTTTTTTAAAAAGTTTTTCCCTAAAGGCTTATTTTAGTGAGCCTCAAAAATTAAAAAAGTTTAGTAGAAAAATGACTGAGAGCATATGACAGTCTTCCAGGTGCTCATGTGTTTGCTTTCTTCCCCACATACTTGACATATCATTTCAACTTTCCTCTGTCTGGAGTCTGCCATCCCACCACTGGGTCTGTGTGACACAAAGGCTCACACCCACGCAAGCACAAGCACAGTGATGGCAGAACTACAGAAATACAGAATTTAGGATGTCATCTGATTCATCTCCCTGTCCCAAATATCTACTTACAACATCCCTCACAGAAGTTTTTATAATGCGTTTGTCAAGATATTGAGGGATAGACACAGTTGAGTCTATACTAACCCTTATTATTTGTTGTCTTCCTGTTCAAAAGTTACTATCCCTTTTTTTGAAGCACAAACTGTTTCCAAACAAACTTCATCAGTAGGAGTGTGCGTGTATACCTGTGTGCTTTGCACTAAACTGAACTATTACAATGGATGCTGGTGACCTGTGATCACAGATAGACACCACCTTTGCCAGCAGCTTACAGACCTGCAGCTGTGGACTAGTGTAGGGATGGCAATGATGATAAAGGGGGAAGAGGGAGAAAAGCTCACCTTTGTTAAGAGAATTGCACATTGACAAATAAGGACTGATTCAAAGTCTGTTTGATTAATGCTAACAGTTCCTTTGAATGCAGAAGGAAGGACGAAACAGACTGCTCAGCAGCATGGCTTACCACTGGTTTTGTTGCTGTGCATCACAGGACAAGGTCATTTGAACCTCATGTATTTCTAATAGGAAGGTCCAAAATTTTTAGTAAAATTTCACTAAGTCTTAATAAAGAAGAAAATAAAAAGAGCTGCCTTGTGGCAAGGAGAGTTACCTATTTTGAGTATATATAATGTATAACATATTGTCAGTGCCATTCTGTCATTAATTGAGTTTCTAAGTATTGGTATAATATAAATACTAATTTATAATAAATATTCATAACATATTTTCGCGTTATTCATTCCACAGTGTAATTTTGGCCTTTTTGTTCTTTTTCTTGTCTTTTTTGTTTGTTTGTTTTTGTTTTTTTTTAATGTAGGGCATTTCTTTATATATATTTCAAAACAAATGTGAAGTAGTAAACATGTCAGTTTATTCTATTGCTGCTGTCTTCCCAGAGATTACTGGGATAGCTCAGTATATTTTCCTGCTTATGCAATGAAGGGGTATCCAAAAAACAGTTGCCGTAAGAACCTTTGATATGTGAATCCAGAGACTGTACATCTGCTGCCATAGCAGCCTACTCAAATACTATTATTCAGCAATTCAAGGTAGGTAATGTCTTGCATATAATATTTCTATACTGTGATCAAATGCAATTTACAATATTAGAAAAAAATGCTATTTTTAAGAGAAAATGACATTCATGGTAATGCATAGGTACACGTGTTCTACATGCAAATTCCAATACCAACAGATCTCTCAAATCTCTTGAAACTCTCTCAGAATAAAAAGATACACTAGAATCTCTAAAAATGGCTTGCAGAGGACAGAAAAAGCAAGGAAATATAGTATTTTTTTATGTCCTACAGATACAGATTCAGGCTTTTCAAAACATGGGGGTTTTGTTCATGTCTATTGACATTCACATCACTGAATTTTAGTAGCAAAAGATGTAGCTGAAAGCAACTTGCAGCATTGAATGCATAAATCAATACCCTTGCTGAAAGATCTGGCACCTGCCTTCATCAGAGAACGTAATCGATTCTTATGCTCAATTCTACCCACTCCACTGACCGAATCCTGCGCAAACCAAATAGCATTTTGTCATCTTTTACTCAGAAATCCAGATCTTGCTTTTTCTCCCCAGGTGGTAGGGCTGTGACCCAGACCTGCAGGCAGCCCCGCTCACCACTGAGACCACTCTTCTCAGAGCCAACACAGGAAACAACAAGGGCAACTGGAGAACAGAGGCTGAGAGGTCTGCCCAAACGCATGTGAAAATGTCCTCTTGTTTACTGGGCTCAGTCCATTGCTGCTGTGTCAGAGGGCTGCAGTGAGAACTGGGGGCTTGGAGGACGGTGCTGTAATCTGCTACAGAGCAGTGGAGAAGAAAGACAAATCTTAAACTTACAAAAGCATGGCTCGTGCATATAGAGGGCATGTTTGATACTTACATTTGATTAATCAATCAAATCATTCACTTTCACGCAGCTTTCTTCCAAGCGCTTAATATAAGAATAGCTACTTTCAAGTAAAGGTTTTATCTTGTATTGTCAGACTTACATTTATGAATTTTATTCATGGAAGTGTCACAATCATTGAAGAAAATTATTTATTCTAGAAAGACAGTTATCAACCACTTCTTCCCCACATATGCTTATTTTCTTTTCCATGCCTAAATATAAATGTCCTTGAACCCTGTATGTACCTGCTTCTCATACAAATGACACACCAGCCACATCCCATATCCGAAGCAGTACAAAGTGGCTCTTTGATTTCAAGCAGTTTCTACATAAACAAACAACTGTTTCTTACTTTCCACTGTGCTCAGCTGAAAGTGCATTTATATATCTGTTTTTCCTCCATTTAAAACTAATCTTCCTCTGCACAGGTGCCTCTCTAGGTGTGGCTGTTTCCTTCTAAAAGCACTTGGATGGCAATTAGGCTGCTATTACCATGAGTCAGGTTGTTATCTAAAGAGATTATCATCTTCTCTCTCCTTCTCCCTCCCTCCCCTCCTCTTCTACCTCAGGGTCAAACGTTTAAAGAGAGAGGTCCCCATTTTTTAATATCTCTGTTAAATAACTAATTTTTAGCCAAGGGCATGTCGTTTCTTGACACGAGCTTATCAAAATGCTGATGGAATCCTGATGGCTGGGGAGTGTGTGTTGGAGAGGAGAGTTTGAATTCTGCCTTCAGAATACTTCCTAATAATATGGCTGTTTTAAAATGACTAAGATCACTTAAGAAGACAAAGAAAATTGTAATGAATATTTCAGTAACTGTTTGGCTGATATTTTGACCAACTGTCAAGAAACTGATCTTGCATAGTTTATAACCACCTTCAGCATACTCTAGCAGCTTCTTCAGGCATTGTTTACAGAGCATATTACTCATTGCTGATAACATGATTATAGCAGCTAGGAGTGTTATTGTTTATATATAGTGTGACTGTGCCCCCAAGAGTCCAAGCCCATCACTGTGGCAGATGAACGGTACCTGTGTGCTTCCAGGAAGGCTGGGTGTGCAGTGTGGTGAGAACAACTCTTGGCAGGGGAGAAAAAGAGAAAGGAGGTTGTCAGATTTGTTGCAACCTGCAGCTCCTGCATTTGGGTTTAACCCCTTTGCTGTCTCTGATTTCTTGTCCATACCAAGAAGTGGTGAGAGGAAGAAAAAGGGATATAAAGCACAGGCTGGGTTTTGTGATGAATGTGAAAGTGAGCATTTCATGGTCTATTTGCTGTGTTCAGATGAAGGCAAAAAGCTGAATACCTAAAACTGAAATAAATTAAGTCCTGAAGACTGACTCCAGCCAGGTGTAGTGCTGGGGCTTCATTTCAGGGAGGCTTGCTGCAGGATGGAGCAGCTGAGTTCAGCTCATTCCCCTTCTATTGTCCTTTCAGGGACTGAAGCAATGGGGAGTTGTTTGGGTTTATCCCTTCCCTGAGCTTTTTTCTAGCATGGCTTTCTCTTGGAGATAGGACCTGCTGAGGCTGTAACCAGCTGCTAGTATAAATGTCTTGGGCAGCAGGGGGGTAAAGGGACTGCAGGTTTTGTTACCATGTTTATCAGGATAGCTGTAAAATATCTTTGTTACTAAGTGTGAGCAGGGGAGGCTTCTCTTGTTCTCCCACATTACCGATTTAGGGAGATCACCAAATTACACTGATGGCTTACTACAGATTTTAAAGCAGTATTGAGATATGAAGGCCTGCTGCACTTTTGCTGGTTGATGAAAGTTAATAACTTGCCACACACCTAGTTAAATTCAGCCTGTATGCCTGCAACAGCTGGTGTGTGTCCACTTGGCATCTCTACATTTACACAGGCCACCCATCTCTAACATACTGATAGGGTGCTCAGAAATTTTTCCAGCTGCGTTAAGTACACATAGAGTGGACACAGCAGGCAGCTTAGATAGATGTATTGACTTGTGCCTGTGCAAATCAGCAGGACTGGTCTCTGGTCAATGGGGCTATGGTAGCTAACATGGACTGAGATCTGGCTCCTGAGCTGTGCTGGGTAAAACCATCGCTTACAGTTTAGAAATGTATGGCAAAAAATGACTAACATGTAAAGGAACAGAATTGTAGGTCAAAACAGAATTAATCTGCTCATTGCAGTGTTACTTCTGCTTCTGACGTACTGCAAAGAGCTGGCGTGCTGTCTCCCTGGCATCAATGCCAACAGGATTAGGGTGACATTGGGGAATATTATGCAGGCTTTCTAAGGACTGAAGGGAACAATGTTGCTGAGGCTCATTTTCAGGCCTTGTTACGTCTCTGTCAAGGCAAATGTTGGATCAACTACCTTGCCTGAAGTGGAAATCACCTCAAGGAATATCAGGAGTGCCTCATTTTGAGGTAATATCTGATTATTACTGAACTCCGTGCTACTGTTCCCCACAACATTACTGCCTCATTTTATCTTTCCACAAGGCTGGTCGCTATGGGCTTCTGAACTTCTGTAATGTCAAAATCTCCAGGACTTCTGAGGTTTCCCTCCCTCCTCCTGCCATGCTATCCCATTTGGTGGTTTTACACCACCCTGGGCCTGCTCGTGTGCTTTCTAACCTCCCTTTGCCCCTATAACCCACCTTGCAGATGATCTTGGCTCCCTTGGCAACCAGGAGAAGGACCAGTAAGATGGCACAGCCAGATGCTGAGCATCTGGAGTGAAGCACTGTTAAAGGGTGAGAATGGGAGACTTCAGGAAGGCTGGTGGTGGCCACAGAATGTCCGTGGCAGAGGTGACGGCACCCCTGTGGAGCAGAGGAAGCCCTTGCAGAGCAGGGTTTGTGATACATGCTGGGAGACAGCGGGGAGCTGAGTGGGCTTCCAGTGAAGACAAGTCTGAGGGGCAGCAGCATTTCCAGCTACTCCCTGGCTGGGAGGAGTGCCTCCATATTTGAAAGACAGCAATCTCACCAGCTCCACCCATGGCATTTTTCCAGCTTAAACAGCTGTAGAATCTTACATAGCATTTCACTACTCTCTCTGCAGCCATAGCTGAGCAGAAGATGTGAGTGACCTATGGCCAGACCGGTGCCCTACCAGCTGTGCTGGCCATGTGCCAGCATAGGCTCTCATTCCCCAGGGATGACTGCAAGGACTGGAGGCTGGGGGAGCTGCCACCACTGCAGCCAGATGGGCAGTCACTCCACAGCCCTCCTCCAGACTCCCATGCTGGCTGGCTGAGTGCTGACCACCAATATTTTGCTCCTTTGCTGAACTTTGCTTGCTAAACACCAAGTGGAATAGGAGAGCTCTCTTAAGATCAAACAACGGGAATGGAAAAGGCATGAGGCACAGAGCCAGGCTGTGCAGTGGCTTTTTTCCAGGTTCTTTTTTGTGTAGCCAGAACTGGAAGCATGAGAATAAAATCACAGATGGCAGAATTGACTTTGGTATTTTCATTGATGCAGTTCTCCAGTTTTCATCTTTTAATGCAAACTCCCTTGCCTAAAAGTGAATCCTGCTTAGACAGTAGGGGTAGAACAGAAAAAAAAGAGTAATCATTTGAACAGAACCATTCTAACACAGGTGACAAATTCCAATGCATTTCTACATAGAAGCTATTTGTCAAAAGAAAGAAACACATTAAACCTGTTACAGATAGGCTTAGCAACAGTAGGATCACCAGTTTTAAGAAAGAGAGGTTAGAGGTGTCAGTTCTGGCAGTTTAAACCAATTAATCTCAAGGTGTTATTGACCTATTTAGCAAAAGCTGGCTGAAGTGTCACTTCAGAAGCACAATACTTGACTAAAGAGGTACAGCTGAGAAGTTAAAAAAAATATCTACTGAGCAGTCAGTTTTTCCATTAATAAGGTCATACTAAAAATGCACAGCCATGTTCTTCAGTCTGGAGAAATTAAGCAATAAGATGATTATTTGATTGTATGCACCTAGAATTTATTGCTCTGAAAAATCATAATCTATCAGATGGGGATAGGTTAGTCTATCAAAAGACATTTTCCATTATCAGCCCAGAAAAGGCCAGCAATGGTTCCTAAGAGGATCTAGGCAATCACAAATCAAGGGGAATTAATTGTTTAGCATCAGAATGTATGTAGCATAGTTTCAAAAGTGACTCCTGCTTTGCCTGCTTGGGAAAGAAAAGTGAGTCAGGAGCTGGGGGCGGTGGGGGGTGGGGGGGAGTGGTAACAGCTCTTACCGTGCCTGGAAAAATAATTTTTGCTGTTTCACAGATGAGCAACACTTAAACTGCATATCTAGAAGCAGTTGTCCCCACTAACTTCTAGCTACTTTAAGAAATGAACCAAAGATTTCTTTTAACAGCATGTGGCAGCTAACATCCTTTTGGTGTCCACAAACCACACCCAGTTTTTGGTATGGAGCCTCTGTACCACGGGCTCACTCAAGCACATCTAGTAGAGAAGCCTCCCGGAGTGCTGTGTTCTCCCTTGTCTGGGTACATCACTGGAAGTCCTTGCAGAGACTCTCTTGATCTGTGCATACTCCCCTATGCACTGTCCTTCATCCTGGATACCCTCCCCCATGCACACAGCCCCTTTCCCTCAACGTGCTTTTCCACCTTAGTAGTCCCAGTTGTTGGCAAATACTGATGGTTGCAGTTCTTAACTTCCAGCAATCCTGAAACTTTCTACAAAAAAACACATAAATCACCACAAGATTAATGGTATATTCCTGAGAAGCAGCATCATGTGCACTGTCTATGGCTCCTAAACTGGGATATGGATTCAACGATAAACAGGGAAGGAACAAGCAGCAGCAGCCAAGAGGCTGGATCATCTGGCAGATTCAAACAACCTGTGAGACAAAATCTCATGTGGATTTCATCAGCATTACTCTTACATTCTCTCCAGCATGTTCTGATTTTTGTTATCTTGCTTCTTGGATAGACATTGAGTGTCCTCAAATCCTCTTCTTTCTAACTATGTTCATGATCATAGTGAAATTCCAGGTTCCTGCTTCCAGTGCCTTTTCCCAGATGACACTTATTCATCTTCTAGACGTCTTAGCATCTTCCGAACTCCAGAAGAAATTTCTGCACTCGACATAACCATGGCTCAGGACAACTTCTCTCTAACATTCACAGCTCACACTTACCAGACACTGCACATACCACTACTACATCCTCTTATCCTTGCTGCTCCATGCATGTATCAGAAATGCTTTATCTTGCTTTTGCAGAGCATTTGGACCTCCCCAGCTTCAGTCTCACAGTAGCCAAATTTTATCCAAACCAAATCCGGCCCACATCACAGAAACTGTATACTCAAGGCCATATGCAACTTATTTGGAAATACGCAACTCAAACTGCAATAAGACATACAATTTCATATGAAGCTGCAGAGTTCCTAACAGACAGCTATAAGAATAAAATTAAGTGGAAAGGTAAAGGGGTATTTATTAGTGGAAAGAAGAACTAAGAGAGGTTATATTTAATTCACACAACTACTTTTTTCTTGTTGTTTCAAACTATTTTCTAAAACCCACTGTGTGCAGTTTATAGTTTTAAATCCAGTGAGGCTACCAGCTCTTTGTAAACATTTGCTTTATCAACTTCTCTTAGCAGCCTTGATCTGTGAGCACTTATTTAATTTAATTTAATTTCCTCTGCTCTTGCCATTTTCTTCTTCTTTTACTTTGCCCTTTAGATGTACCCTTTCGACCTTGGCAACTTTGAGTGTGCTCTTCTTTGAAATAAGGATATCACAAGTATGTTAGACAATTGAATCAATTATGATATGCTGAGCAGCCCTAAGGTACCTTTTTTTCCTTCCTCCTTTTAACACAGACCTTGACCAGGTAAACTTTGAAAAGAAGCTAGAGTTTTAGTAACTGGAAAACCTATTAAATTTAATCACTTAGAACAACATATGGTCGTTAGAATAAGTAAAGTTTCTTTATTTCTGTTAGCCTATGGTCTATTGCAAAAAAACCTTCCAGACTGGGCACATAGTCCAGAGGACCCCTATGGGAAATAGAAGGTCTGGTAATAAATATACTTCTGAAGACTGGAGCAAAGGAGAATGGTACCTGCTAGAATCACATTCATTCAATCAACTTGAAAAATTAAAATAATAAATTCATCCTTTTGCAAAATAGTACATTCCTTTCAGGCAGAAACATGAGTATTTCCTAATTTCATCATATATGTAATGTACTTATGTAAAAGTCAATTAATTTGATGTGAGTTGTTATTACATGTGCTATAAGAGTAATGGAACCATTTATGTATACAAAATATTCTATTGCATTTAAAGATCAAAGGCAGTTGTAAGAACATAAACCAGTTTGAGATGACATTCAGTTTGCATGCCAATTGTAAGATGAAGTTCCTTGGTGACCTGTTTCTTTATTCTGCTCACAACATGATCAGCAGCATATTGGAAAAATCCATGATACATATTCTTTTGTCTAATGAAGTCATACAGCCTCTGATCCTTGTCTATTAGATGTGACCAAGATGTTTTAAACTGCAGTAAAGCAAAAGAAGAGGAAAAAGAACATGACCTTTCAAATGCAAATTAAAAAAATATTTAAAAGACAAGTTTTTTTTATAGACAAGTTGTATCATCTTCAATTAAATAGCACTTTGCAAGTCGTTAGCTCAATGGACTGAGTAATGAAACAAAATGTTATTCAGTTTAAGTAGTTTAAGTAAGGGCATTAGGTGGAAGTCTTTAATATACAAAGACAAAAAATTTCTCAAAAATATATGAACACTAACCAGTAATGTGATCATAACTTGGAGAGAAGCTACGTGTTCAGCTGCTCTTACTTAGATTGAAGTTCCCAACATGAGACATCCAAATCTGGTTATTTTGGAGGTGTCATGTTTCCATGCATCTGTTGCTGGTTTTTGTGTTGGTTCGGTTTTGTTTGGTTTTTTTTTGTTTGTTTGTTTTTGTTTGGTTTTTTGTTTTGTTTTGTTTTGTTGATGGATGGGATAAATTTAGACTTTGAGGAGTTGTAACCCTATGTATTTGTATTCATGTTTGATGACACAGAGCCAGGATAGCAGTGGAGGAATGAAGCAAGAAGAATGATGTGGTCAGAACATAGTAGTAGTAAAACAATCTTCACAGAAGTGTGAGGAAGGCAGGACTGAATTTGTCAATGATACTGTAGTGCTTGAGAATGCAGAAGCTGAGAATTTGGACAAGAGCCATCTGTATCTGTTGATAGAGAGCTGTTATAAAAGTCATACAGAATAAACTTAAGGTAAAAGGAGAAGTGAAAGATGTAGTTGTTGGGTAAACAAATAGAATTGAAGAGTTTTAAATTGTTGTTTAGACAGAAGAGAATACAACATCTTTGTTTTGTGAAAGTAAAGATGCAGAGGAGTTCAGGAGAAATGCAAAAGAAATGATACTTGGGACATGAAGCCATGGAGACAAAGGAGATCAAATTTTAAAAGGAGGAAAAATTTTAGGAGAACAATGAAAGCAAGAAAAGGTGTAGTGTCCTGGAACTGAAAGGTTGAAATGTAATTTTTATTTGAGGTGCTCAACAGTTCTTTTATGAAGAAAATAATGGAGTAACCCTGTTAGAGGGAAAAAGGATGTTAGGAAAAAGTGTGATGGCAAGTAAAAGATGTGAAATGGTCTGGAGCTGTGATCAACTGAGTTGCCAAAGTAGAGTCATTTATCTAGGAAAACTGAGGATTCATGACAGAAGCACAGGGAAGTCAACAATTATGCTCATCGGAGAAAGGAAAGAGAGTAAGAAGGAGGTATCTTAAGACAAGAAAGTGTCATTGAACTGAAAAAACTGGGTGGCCATAGAAAAGGTCATGGTACTGTTGCTAGGGACAAGTGGGAAAGAAGCCCAGGATGTGACTAGATTGGAAAAACAAAAACAAAGGTCAGAGGAGGATGAGTGTTAGGCGAAAACAGCCCTGGAGAGCTGACTGAGGCTGCCCAACGGTGTGGTGAAATGTACAGTAAAGGGGTTACGTGAATAATTACCACAGGAGTTGTAGGCAGGGATGAGACTGTGAAGATAAGAAAGTTAAACTAGAATGAAATTAGAGAAAAAGACTGATGGGTTCAGATTACAGGAATTGGGAGGTATGATGAGAGAAGAGCTTAAAAAGTTGCATTCAGATAAGGAGAGAGAGTGCAAAGAGAGAGACTGGAAGTGTTGAATAGAAGAGAGAAGCCTAGGAAGTGCTTTGATCCAGTCTGCACAATGTAAATGTGCAAGGAAGGGCTATGAGTAGCAGCAATTTTAAAGATGTAATTCCCTGAGACAGCTAAGAGCTGAAGGAAATGTCTAGATGCTCCAGATGTGTATTTTTATAAATGGAGTGGTCATTCCACAGATGGTAAGAGAATGGGCAGAAATAGAAATGAAGAGATGTAATGGTTCTGATGTAACTTGTCATTCCTTACATACAGCATCTACTTGTGGCTAAAATGCAGATTACCACCTTTCAGTATTTCCTCTAGAGATTTCATTAGAGATTTTCCTACTGTGGAGTCCAAATATCAGAGAGAGTTAAAGCATGTAGAGTAAAAGGGTAAGTCGTGTTATTGTGCCAAGATTCTCGTAAGCTACCTAGAACACGAAGTCATACTTTCAACTTCTTGTTAGTATTCCAGTATTTTTTTTACAGGGTGAAACAATAATATAGAGAAAGGAATGCAGTCGAGAAGTATACTAACTATGTGGAAAAAACTGTATTCTGAGATGAGGATTTTCTGTGAAGTTTAAATGGATTTCATAGAATCGTAGAATGTCAGGTTGGAAGGGACCTCCAGGATCATCTAGTCCAATCTTTCAAGATAGAAAAATACAGTTAAAATGAGATGGCTCAGCACCCTGTCAAGCTGAGTCTGAGAACTGCCTAATGTAAGGGAATCCACTACTACCCTTGGGAGACTATTCCAATGTTTAATTGTTCTCATTGTAAAGAATTTTCTTCTGGACTCCAATTGGAATCTCTCCAAGAGAAAATTGCAACCATTCCCCCTTGTTTTTTCCATGTGACTCTTTGTAAAAAGGGAGTCTCCTTCGTCTTGATAGCCACCCTTTATATACTGGTACATGGTGATAAGGTCTCCCCTAAGCCTTCTTTTCTCAAGGCTGAACAACCCTAGTTTTCTCAGCCTTTCTTCATATGGCAAGTCTTCCAGTCCCCTGATCATCCTTATGGCCCTTCTCTGGACCCTTTCCAGCCTGTCTGCCTCTTTTTTTGTATAGGGGGAACCAAAACTGAATGCAGTATTCAAGGTGTGGCCTAACCAGTGAAGAGTAAAGTGGGACTATGACCTCTTTATGTCTGCTGGTGGTGCCCCTTTTGATATAACCCAGCATCCTGCTGGCTCTCTTTGCCACTGCAGCACGCTGTTCACTCATGTTGAGCCTGCTGTCCACCAAGACCCGCAGGTCTCTCTCCATAGCACAGCTCTCAAGCTGGGTGGATCGCAGTCTGAGCTGCAATGGTTTGACAATGCAAGTGTGCCTGGCCCCAACAGCTGACTCCCAACTGCCCTGTGGACAGGGAGAGCTGGCAATTTTCCTGCCAGCTTCCTTTTCCTGGGTGTCTCCTCCTCTTCCTCTAGAAAATGAAGATGGAGAAGAGAACAGAAATAGCTAGTCATTTCTCATTCCTTACTCACAATTAAAAGAGAACAGTCATGCTGATGGGCAATCTTTTCCTAGGCAGAATACCCTGGAGACTTTTTAAAAAAGCTTGGAATTAGTTAAATTTCTTTTACATGTACTATATAGCATGCCTGAATTCTCTGCTTCTCAATTATCTCACTCTGGCCTGGGTGACCTGACTTGTCTCACATGAACACAGCTATAATATTGCCATTGTAATATGGCCAGAAATATAAATGCTTTTGAAAATCAGGCCTTTAGATTTCAGCTGGTTATAGGAGTGGGACACCGAGAAACAGACAAAATAAGTGCTTCAGAGCAGCTTGTCCTGATTAAAGGCACGCTACCACAGAGGCCTTGGTGTCCAATTTCATGGAACCTAATCCAGCACACACATGGTCCTCTGAGCCTACTGTGACTGCATGCTGTTTTGCAGCGTTTGAAGGAGCAGATTTATTCAAAGCATAGCTTTTGTATTTGTCTTCATTTCTTCATTATAGACAGCTGCTGTAGCAGTGCAATGTGGAGACAACAAAATGGAAGACGCTATGTCCAGATCCATTTGGAAAAGGAAGAACTGAATTTGCTTCTAAGATGGAGAGAATTGAAGACTCTTTGACACTATATTCCTTCATTGTTCATAGATTTCACAGCATTTAATAAATACAGATCACTATCTTTGACAGAAAGATCATAATTTTTGTGTTCCTTGTATGGAAAGCCTTGTAAGGTGAGCAGATATTTTGCTGAGTACTTCTGAATTTTAATGAAACTAGAAGCTATGGTTGCTTCCTACCTTGACAAATGCATTATATGGATACTGAAGAGGAAAACAAGATGGTTCATTGCCTTTGAGCTGTGAGCTCTAAGGGAAAAGAAGAGGTATGCAGCACTGTAGGCAGAAAGCATGTAGAAGTTACTGAATATTACCTTTATTTCTCCCTGATCTGAATTTGTAGCTGGATGCATTTTTATATAAACTCCAGAGAAGGTGTATAATATGAACAATACTTTGAAGCCACATTTAGTACTGTTCCTTCTACGTGTCTTGACCTAAGGCTTAATTTTGATGTCTTCCTGATGCACATCATTAGAACTAATTTGAATCAATTTTGTATCCTCATTCAGTTTGTCTGTAAATTAACAGAAGAAAGGCCTACACTACATCTAGCATGACATACTTTCATCAGTGTAAAATGTCAGCTGGAAAGCTTCTCATTTCTTCAAAGTGAACTGTTTAAAAATGCTCTCTAGAAACGGAAGACCTATTAGAGTGTCTATAGAAACAAGTAGGAACTAGGACTCATCTGTAGCACCTCAGGGAATAAAAAGACTTTGGATAAATGAACTGTCATCTCAATTGTACATTCCTGTTCCGGATCTCCCTATGAAAAAAAGACTAGAAAACTCCTCATTAAAAATCAGTTATTTTAGAAGTATCAATTAATTTCTTCATACAAGGGAAATACAAGATGGTATGGGAATGGAAGAACACTTTGACAGCCTTCCATTCTGTTAAGCAATTCTTCAGAAGTGAATTGCAATATGGAAAAGTAATTTCAAATAACTTAAATTGACTGACATCCATATTTTTTTCTGCCTCTCATTAAATTTAGTCATGAATGCTTAAGGAGGGACAACAACACACACACAAAAAATTTGCAATGTGAAAATTGTGGGTGGGCAATAACCACTTCGCATTTTTTGTGCCTAATCACAGAAACGAAAGCAGGCTCAAGACCTCAAATGAAACTAAAAGTGAGTCATGCAGAGGAGACACAGTTGAAAAAAAAAAACCCTGTCAAGTTGCCGTCAGAACCGCTCCACATGCAGATTACACAAACAACGTCTTTTTGAACTTTTCAATCTTACTTGTTGAATTTATCTACCATTATTTACAAACAGCTAGACTAATTGTTAAGCTGATGTGCAAAGGATGCTTGAAAACATGATAAATATTTTATTTGGTTATTATTATTTATTCATAGGTGAGTCTGTACAATAAACTGTGTGTATAGAATAATAGAATCACAGAATGGTTTGGGTTGGAAAGGACCTTGAAGATCATCTAGTTCCAACCCACCTGCTATGGGTTACGGACACCTTCCACTAGACCATGTTGCTCAAAGCCCCATCCAGCCGGACCTTGAGCACTTCCAGGGGTGGAGCATCCACAAAGCTATACCTTACATTAGCTTTTGATTCAGACACAGGTGAATCTGTGAAACAAATGTTGCAAGTTAAATGAGAGACAGAACCTGAATTTTCTATTTACTGAGAGTAGTTTCATTGCATATCAGACATTAAGTGACTGAGATCTGTGTAGAAGTCTAAATAACAATCATTAGAAGAAATATAAAAGCAAAACAGCCGAAGTTTTTTATCTTTTCTATTTTATGAGTGACTGGAGAACTCGTGAGCATTTAGTCTGTGAAAGATTGAAAGTTGAGGAAAGCAAAATGAAAAGTCTTTTAATCAGAGTATTTAAAATAGTTTGGTTTTATTCAGGTTTGAGGGATTTTGAAGTGCTGAGGCCTGAGTTGTGGGCCCCAAGTTGGAGCTGACTTGTGAATGAGTCACAAGCTAGCAGAATGTTTTGGTTTTCTTGTTGGCTTCATGTTCCAGAGGCAGAACCTGGCCCACTTGTGTCTCTGTGGCTCCGCCCTCACCCAGGTGGTCATGGTAGAGGTGGTGAAGGAGGCCAGGATTATATCAACCAGGAGCTGAACAGTTGGAGGAGCTTCCTGTTGGGTGTGGCTCCTGTTGGGGTTGGTTGCATCTTGCTGATCTCACTTGGTGGTGTCCTTCCATGTGAAGGGCCACTGAGGGAGCCATCTCTGTCTGTTGTGTCCAGCAGGTGATGCTGATTTAATACCGTGTTTATATTTAGGGTAGTGAAAATGTATCTCAGTGCATAGTGAAAAATGTATTAGTTTTCATGGTTCTAGCAATTTGGTTTTAAACTATTTTTAAAAGGCTTAAGCCATAATGCATTTAGGAACACATTAGCTAAATTGACCTGTGCAGTAGTAATGTTAGTCCATGGCTCCTGTAATTGAAACATATTGCATAACACGATTTTAAAGATGGGATATTTCTTGGCTTAGATGTGTCCTGATTGTAAGACCTGATTCAAAGCAATTTGTTTTGGGAGCTTTAGTCTTAGATGGATCACAGTTTTAAAACAAACCTCTCATCCTCTCAAAAAGCTGCATGAATTGGACATTCCTTTTCATTATGCACAAGTTCATGAAGTACAAAAATGGGCATGCTGCTATGATTTATTTATCAATTTATGTGCAAGTTTTAGGCCAAAATGAATGTTTGAAAATGCGAAGCAAATGATTGAAGTGAACATAGAGCTAGAGACAAATGAATGTGTCTTAACCTCTGATGTGATTATGCAAGAATTACAGCTAGCTAATTGAAAAAGTAATTTTTTTTAAATAAAAAGATTGTGAAGGAAAGTTTGAAACTGGATATGGTCATAACCAGTATTTTTTTTATCTGAGTTTGCAGAGAGTCTGGAACGATGGCTCTGGGCAAAGAAGCCAGTGTTACACTTGCCAAGTGTAAGCCATTTTCAAAACTTGGTTTTGATGTGTAGAACAGAAAAAGAGAGGACAAAAGAGGCCAGCAAAATAAAATCTCCTCTCTTGCTGTTTCAAACCAGGGGAAGCCAACCCAGCTTCAGTGCTGCAGATATTACATGGCTGTTCAGGCAGTACCTCTACTAGTTGGTCTAGTACACAGTTCCCATCTCTTCAGCAACATAGCCTTAGTTTCTTACTGGTTTCACCTTGACAAGGGCTGAGTGACTCACAACATTCCTTATTTCATCACAAGCAACAAGGTGTTCAACCTTCCGCTGGCTGTGCGTGCTCTGTGGTCATCTTGGTGTAGTGGGCAAGGCAAGTGCGTAAACAGGGATGACAGATTGAATGTAAGGACATGGAAAAGGAGGAGAAAAAGAAGTGCTCTTCACAATTTCTCTGTCTCATTTCAAAATGGGAGATCTGAGCCCATACCATCTTATTACTTGCCAGATGCTAATTTCACCCAGGATAATTTTCCGGAGCTTTTCTTGTGGCTGTATTTTGATGTGAGGATTTCTGAGCACTAGCATCTCTTAATTCTAGTTCGAATATTAGTACCAGGAAGCCCATGGAGAGAAAAGATCTCATTATTTTTCTTTAGGATTCTACATTTGGCAGGAGCTGTAGGAAATGAATTGTAAAAGGCTAGTAAAAGGGTGCATCATCATTCTGACATGCAGTTCACACATTGGTTGTGCTGAAATGCTGTTGCTTCTCAAAGGGGTTTTACTAGGCAGACAGATTTTGGAGACTTTCTAAGTGCATGACATACAGTCTCACGGATGCCAGAAGCTTGCACTTCCAGATACTTCCGAAAACAGGCTTCCCTGATTCCCTGGTTTATGTGGTGGAGCACTACCCTTAGGGTTTAAGTGTCTGAAAATCAAAATATAGGGACCCAAGGAAGTGAAAGGTCAGAAAAATGAGAGGTGTTTAGGTACTTCTCAGAAATGGGAAAAAATATATTTAAGGGATTTTAGCAGATTCAGGATTTCTTTATCTGCTCTTGTTTTTAAGGTGTTAAAACATTAAAAATGCCACAGATATAGTTCACAGCAGGGCCAAAGGGAAGTTTAATTAATCTCCAAACCCACAACAGGGATGGTTAATTCTCATTTGTGGACTGTGAAAGTGACAGGTTTTATTTATTCCTGGGACTGTACAAACAGAGGGTGAGAACAAAGGAAGAATTGACGACTCTTTTTTTTTTTTTTTCTGATTTAGAAATTAATGTTCATCAACTCACTTTCTCTAATAACTCATTAAGACAGCAAGAAAGTTAAAACATCTCATTTGCTTTGCAGCTCAGGACATAAATATTCTATCTCCATGCCACTGTAATAAAAGGGCATTGCACATGTCTTTTTGGAGTTGCCTGGCTGTTTTACTGTGACATTTTCCAGTGGGTTTCTGTTCTCTCAAACACAGGCACACAGACAGTTGAGCTCTGTTGTTTTCTACTGCGAGTGCAAACCCAGAAATCTTCGTGGAAGTCAGTGACTTGGTGTAAACCAAGATGAATACAGAATGAACAAAACTTAAAGACCCAAGATACAGGGTGGTACAAAACGGCGATAAAACATCTGTACGATGATCGTGGAAAAACCCTCTTGCCTGGGCACTTCATAGCACTACTGGATGCAAGAAATATTCCAGCACCCAGGCGAGCTGGGATGAAGGTGAGGTGGGAGCAGGCAGAAATACTCAGGTGATGAGAAGAGTCTTGGCTGAGATGAACTTGCCCTTGGCTTTTCTGTACCTACATGAGAGCCAGCAAAGCAGAGGTACAACTGAGGGCTGATTTAGTCTCCATCTGCAGATCAAGTTTACAGGGACTGAAGATGTGAGGTGTAAATTGTTACATCTTTGCCCCACTGACCAGCAGTACCACTCCTATCAGAAAATAAATCTCCCAGCAATGCTCTACCTACTGGTCCTATGTTGATGATTAGGTGTAGAATGCCACATGGCAGGCTATGAAGTATGAAAGGCAGGAGAGGTGGCTGAGCACATGTCAAGGCTTGTACTGCGGTCCTGAGCACTGCGCGAGGGTGGTGTTTTTGGTTTAATATGTATTAGATAAGCTCTGTGATTTTTTGGATGTGCACTGCCCACAGAAACAATCACTTAATGCATCATTAGATTTTGCAATAATTGGCTAATATGGGCTCCTTTACAAGAGGAGATGTGGTTTTCCTGGCATCACATTTTATATAAGTGAGCTATTAGTCATATGCCATTGCAGGTATATTTGACTTGTTTTTTGCCTAATCTTTGAGGTGAATACTATATAAGATTTATTTTGTAATTTTCACTGTGCCAATGTAAAACATATAGTTAGTTGCCATCAGGTTGGAAAAAAATTACCTCTTGATGCAAAAAGGGTGTCAAGATTTGAAACTTCCCAGTGATAAATGACAGAGGCACCAAATATACCTTTTCCCTGTATATTACTTTTTGACTATGATGAGTTTTTTATATAACATTGTGGGTTTCATTTTTGTCTTCAGAATACCCTTAGAAATGAGAAGTGCTGTTCCAGCAATGTTATTATGCTGACAAAATGATTTTAATTTTTAGACAGTTATAAAATATAAGAATGCAGGCATAATGTTTTAGTTGCATAACGTAATACCAGGAATAGCTCACCAGTCATCTTAATCAGATCATAAGTCACTCAAAATCCCAATAATTTGCAGTACACCTTGTCTAAATGGAGATCAGAGAAGACACTGGTAAGGTCAGCAGTTAGCGCTGATACAGAAAGCTGGCACTCTGTAGATGGGACAGTAATTATAAACTGGGTAAAACGAAGTATTTTACAATCTTGGGGTCTTTTAAGATTCCTGTAAATTCTCATCCACTTACTTCCACTCTCTAATACTTTCTGATTTGAATAGATCCACAAATTAAAAGAATAACTGTCTTCAGATCATTAGCTCTCCAGTCTTTTTGCATTAATACAGTTGATATAAAGTGACTGTTTTAAAACCTTCCAAAACCTGATCAGAGCTCTAGAATGACATTGGACTATATCTGTTCTATTCAGTTATGCCCATTTAAAATAATTAGAAGTTCCTCCTTGATGAGAAAACCCTGTACAGCTGGAGTCTTCCCTTTAACCTGCATAAAACTAACAGGAATCACACCTTCTTGTTAGCAATTCTGCATAATACTTGTCCTGCCAGTGCAATTTAAAGCATCTGGTTGCCTGAAGTAAGGTCAGAAGACTGAAAAGATGAACAACTACATTATGCGTTTTTTTAATAATACGAATATATTAGATAAATGAAAACCTTTATTTTTTCCATTGCAAGAATAGTTACAGAACTAACTTGGAGGTTTGCTGTATTCCTGACTAATGATTATCTAAATCCCATCATTGCAAAGATGCTTACAAATGCTGTAAACATCAAGACAATTTTAGTTTAAATATCTAAGAAGAAGCTGGTAGCTGAAAGCTTACCTCATCAATAATTCAAAGTAGTTCTGAGGAATGTAGTCTATTTATTGTAATCTATTTATTGTAATCTATCAACGTAATCTATGTAAATCTGTGTGGCTGTGTGGCTTTGGTTGCGCTTCTGTGCCACAAGGTGTCACTGTTTTACCAATATCAGCTTTTTAAAGCCACACTATAGGAAAATACACAAAAATTCTTTGGCCAGGAGTTTTAAGAACTTGGGAAACATACACAGATAATTATCTAGTTTTTAGCTGCTTGAGGAATGTAGGAAATGGCAACCTGTCAAAGACTAAATAAAAAAGATCTCCTTGACACCTACTGATGTACCAGCAAGCTTTCAAGGTCTTCAGGCTGGTTTGTTTTTCCCTTCCTTGTGTAAAGGCATGCTGTGTGGCCATTTGATCCCCTTACCTTGATATGTGGCAAGGAACTATATTTTAATTCTTTTTCGATGGTTTGGAGGATGACACGTGGCATTTTGACAAACCCAGGTTTCTGCCCTCCTCTAGTGAAGGTCTGGTTCACAGCCGCTGCCGCCTCCCTGCCTGGCTGCTTGCCCTGGCAGAGCAGCCCCACTGCTTGCTTGATGCCAGGACCTGTGTGGTGATACTGGTGTTATTAACACAGCGCTTCATGTGACGCTGAGCCTGTTACACAGGCATCGGGTAGGATACTCTGAAGAAGAAATTCTACTATTAAGCACATACAGGAAACAAGCAGGCTCAAGCATTAGTACTACAATATTTTTTGCAACTGTATTGGCCAAATAAAACCCCAAGAATATTTAGCCATCCAGGAGATTTTCCAGATATATACCTAGCTGCCAAAATGTGTCTACATTTCTCAGAGAAAGCCTGTTGGGGGGGCATCCATCACTTCTACAGGGCTTCTCTGTACAGTCCTGGGAGTTGGTTGCTCCATCAGGATTTCCACTGTTCTGAATGGGAGCCAGGAAGGGAGCTGCTCAGCCATTGCATCATTCCCTCTGTGCTCAGGACAGCCACAAGTGGTATTTCAAGCCAAGTTCAATAAGCAAAAACCTTCAGAAAAGCTAAGGGTGAAAGAGAGAGAGAAAAGGATAGAGCAAGATGAGTTGGCTCACTGATGCAGCAGGAGATATCAGGCATTTACTTGCAAGTCTGGAAGAAGTGCTGGGAAAGGGGCTGTAGCAAGGGAGTTGTATGGGAGTATTGTGCAGTGGATGAGGAGATACTGCTTGTGATTTTATGCCCAGGCACTTATGACCTGGAAGAGAACATCTGAGTTTCCTAACATGAGATGCTTGAATGTGGAACTTTGATGTGTTCATTGTTGAGACCAAAGATGATGAGCTGTGAGTTAAGAAGGCCAGATACAGCCATCCTATGTGTATCCATAGACTATAAAGCTAGCAATCTATTGCTGTAATAAAATAAAATAAAATAAAATAAAATCCCAGTTATCCTAGGCATTAAATTATATCATTGCCAGCTGAAAAGGATGTTAAAGGTGGTAAGTAGATGCTTCATTTTTGTAATCTGTCTTGGAAATCTCAGTGGACCTTCCAAAACTTCAAAAACATTGGAAATGTTTTTTCATCCTGGGATGAAGATTACTGACAGAACAGTATGTGAAAAGCTTGCTGGCAATTGCTATCTAAATCATTACTTCTTCTGTGCATAAGAACATTAAGTATAGAAAAGAGGAAATTTATCCACAGTAGTTTGCTGAATCATAGAAAGACATTAGGTGATGTACTTGATATCAGTCAGGTTGCCATAGGGAGAGGAAAATATGTCTCTTTTGCCTCAACTTTTCTTGTGAATTTTAGCACTGATTAGTTAGAGATATATTTTGGAGCAACCAGAGAGGTATCCTTTCTGTAATTTGGTATTGATATTAAAGAAGTCAGTAGTAAAAAAGCACACAGATTCTTCTCTCTGGTACTCCTGTTTTGCTTTTTTTACCAGTAAATGTACCAAACATATATTTTTGTCTTTGATTACATACACAACAACAAACCACACTTCTTTATGCAGTGTCTCTTACCAGGGTCTTTTGCAGGGGTCGACACAGTGCTTATTGGTATCAGTGGCGAGCACCATGGCATCCATTGCACTATGGATGCTTTGAGCTCACATGGGTGCACATCTTCTCAAGCAGGTTTCTGTAGTTGTTTATCTGTTTTACCTTGTTTTTATTTCTGCTTTCATTAGGCTTCACTAGCCAACATATGTATACTTTAAAGTATTTAAACTGAAAAGCAGTCTTCAAAATAACAGTGTTTACAGTAGTGATACTTAAATCTCTTATTGGCAGACAGAGCATGACTCATGTCTCAGGTATAGAAGGTAATGTAGGATCTTTAAGAGCTGTGTAAAATCTTTTCCCCAGGCTGTCAAGGGTGCCTATCACCTTTGCTAATGATTCTCCAAATGTCACTGTGTTAATGATCTCTTTTCAGCTCAAACTGTAAGCCATAGCTATCTATTTCCCATGAGACAGATAGCTTTCTTTGTGTATAAACCGCACCTCAAGCCAAATGGAAAATAATAAATAGCAATAACATTTCTGATGGAAACTGCCTTCCAGAGAAGGGCTTAAAATGTCATGTAACAGTTACAAAGATAATGTCTCATCCATTATAAAAAAACCCACTAAACCAGGAGCTTTTACCATACACTTTATTTGTTTAGCCTAGGAAGAGGTGAAATTTCAGCCTTCTGTTTTGCCTCCTTGTGTGCCAGAGCAGATGCAGCAGCAATGGCTCTGGCCACTATTTGCAGCTGTGGCTGTAATGGTGTGTCAAGGTTTAGGGTTGGGCCACACACTAGATAAATGACAGATGCTCTCTATTACCCCTCTCCCTTTGAAGCAGGAAGAGAAAGAGAGTAAGGGAGAGAGACTTATGGATTAGAAAAGAAAACTAAAGCTGCTTCAATGAAAATAATTATAACAAATGGAATGGAGTATATACAAAACCAGTATTGAACCCCACTCCCCTGACAGCAATTATGTCACTGTCACCACTGATGCTGTGGACCAGGTACTTGGGAAGTGCCAGACTGGGCTCAGCAGCAAATGGAACTGGATTCAGGATCTGGTTTCTAGAACTGGATTCAGGAACACGTGGTTTGGGATCAAATGCAGAAGGAACAGAGTTGTCCTCAGGTGCTGGCCATTGAAGAAAAGAGGTTGACCCTGTGATCCCTCAGCTTTGTACTGAACATGACGTATATGGGATGGAATACCTTGCTGGTCAGCTTAGGGTCACCTGTCCTGGATGCTCCTCCCCGCAGGTGCAGCCTTTCACTTTCTGCACCCCTCGATGTGGTTATCAAGTGTTATCACTGCTAGAAGCAGACACTGTCTGTGAAAATATGCTGTTAACTTCAGAAAGTGCAGTTAGTTAGAAGAGACTGAGCTGAAAAGTGAAATCACTGAACAGAATTGGTTTGGTTCTAACTCAAACCAGGACACGATGTGGTGGAGATCTGTGGAGTGGGACCTCACAGAGCTGAACTGTTGCACCCTTCATGATGACACCATCTGCTACCGGCTGAAGGTCGAAGCACAGCCCTTCTTCCTGTGCAATCCTGGGGACAACAGCCCAAGTGCCTAAGTGCTGCTTCAGCCTCAGTAGAAACATTTCTTTGGCATTCAGAGCAGCAAGGCAAAGAGGCTTGACAAGCCTCATTTCATAAAGGCTTTTTGCATTTGCCAGATTTACAGTAGCTGATCTGGAGTTGTTTATGCAGGCGCAGCTTGGTCCCTGAATACCTTCCAGGCAGTGGTTATCATGCACTCGGTTTCTATAGCTTGCTTTTTACACAGTGGGTATTCAGTAGAGTCCGAGTACAGCCAAGCTGTCATGCACCAAAGAAAGGGATAAAAATCAAAGTGATTCTCTATCTTTTCAGGGTCCTTCCAGGCTAAACGGGCTGCCCCCAGTAGCACGCAAAGACAACACTCAATGCTCAGTCAGATCTTGCTCTTTAAATACGTATCCATGTGCAATTGCCACTGACCGTGGCGAGGGCTAGTATGAGTCATGGTAATGCGACAACAGAAATATTGGGGCAGTCAGTCTGCCCAACTATGGTGTTCCCTTCATCACGTCATGCAGAGCATTAGAATATTGCTGTATAGACACTGAATGCGGGAACAGGTGGGACACAAGTTAACTTCAACATGGGGAAGAGAAAGTCAGTAAGATTAGAGGAAACTGCCCTAACTGTCAAGTTTTGCACTCATTAGGTTTAACTTGCTTTTTCAGCTCCAACTAGAGTGTATTGATTAACTGGACAGGTGAGTCAAGTGCATTATTTTAATTTGTGGAAAAGATAAAGAGAAAATGAGGTGACCCCTTAGAATAACTCCTCTCAGTATGAAGAGGCTGTTTCTGAAGACCACTTAAAAAAAAAAGTGTCTAGTGACCAAATTATTTTTCATTCTTTCCCACCACCATTATGTTAATACAAAAGAGATACAGATGCTCATCTACCAACTTCTCACTAATGTTCAAAGGCACTTTACTCCTATTTTTGCCTTTTAAAATCTCTCCCCATGATACCTAATACATTTCCTGCAGCCCTTCATCCTTAACGTTTATCATATACTCGGTAATCCCTATCTTCTCTGGCTTCTGTGCTGACAAATGTTAGCCCTATATTTTAAAAAATTAATAACCACAGGGACACATTTCAACTTAACAGAAGCTCAGGATTTTCTTGGTTTCCCACAGCAACCATCAGGAATCCTGGAAGAAAATGAGTCAAATGAAAACATGATAATGGCAAAAAAGGAGGCAGAAGTAATATAGTCTTATTTCTGGAAGAGGCTTGCACAGTTGTTAAGATGGGATGTGCTTTGCACAGTAATTCCTTTAAATTATTCTAGTTTTTTTTAAAAAAATTGTACTGGAGGACTACAACTAATTTTGGATAGAGAGCAAAATTAATGGGTCAAAGGAATGCAGCACATACTTTCACTTCTGCATGACATTTTAGTGAGGCATTTTCTAGAAACTTATGCACAAAAAAATTTCTATTTTTCCTGATTGGGACATAGTCATAAAAATCATAAATTTCACAGTTAAAACAATCTATGGTGCAGATAACAGGAAAATATTGATCTAGGAACAACAGGAATTTAATTTTAAGTCAGCTTTACATATTCGTGGTTAATACCTAACAGTTTTCTATAGTTTTCTTGTTGCTATTTGTTATTTCATCACAGAAGCATTTGGGAGAATCTGTGATGTTCTAGAGAACTACTGTATGGGATAAAGAGAGCAAAGAAGATTCTTTAAGATCCTTGTGGTCTTTCCCTAAAGATAATCTGTTCTTTGCAAAGGACAAGCTTCAATATGTTAGGAAATGATGCTAACTTTTGAGAAAGTGTGAAACAAAATAAACAGGCTTTAAATAGATCAGGTGCCTGGACAGAGAATGAAGTAGAACTAACTTTAGAAATACTGCAGTTAATAAAACAAGAGAAAATTCCAAATTTTCAATTAAGTAGATCAAGCATGAGAAAATTGACAGGTTTAACATTGCCACTTTGTTTTGAGTAGGAATTGATTGCAATCTATTGAATTCAATGAAGAGAGCAAATGTCCCTCTTGATAAGATGACAAATTGAATTTCAGAACATAGGTGCTATCTTTATAAGTTCAGGAGAGCAAATCTTCTCTCTGTATAGTATACTGCTTTGGTTTTCCTCAAAACACTTCCCATGGGAGAACACAACTTAAACCCTCTGCAGTGTTTCTCATTTCTCATATGTTAGCTGCTTCTGCATTCACTGGACTGAATAGTGTGACACGTTATCAAAAAATGGTTTTGGTTTGTATTTTTTTCTTTTTTCGGCTGCAACATATCATAATATCCAAGTTTTTTATTTCCAGTTGCATGCATTATGAAACAAAGTCAAAGATGACCTCTTTCTTCTGTTGTCCTGTTCAAAATCATTGCAGGAGAAATGTGGCATTGAAATTTTATATTTATTTTGCTTTTGCTAAATGCTTCCTCCACCCTTTTTACGCTTTTCTGTCCTCTGATGACAAATGCTAATCACTATCTACAAGTTCTTCCTCTTCCCCTTTGGCTAGGTCCTGACTTAAAATCTGCTTCCCACCAGGGAGCAGTCTGGACTGAGTGGTCCTCTCTTACAGAGCTGAATACCTTGTGTCACAAGGTGCTAGGTCCCCCTCCATCAACAAGACCTGCTCAGCTACTATCCCGCCTCCTTAGAAATACTGCCATAGGTCTGAGTGGAAGTGGGTGAAACATTTTGCTTGTCACAGATTCTTATCTGGACTCTCATATCCTGTATCACAGACAGGATCCATGTCTCACAGGCATATGAACTTGAGATTATTTTCTGTGCATAATTTAACAAAAAGAGCATTGTATTCTGCTTTTACAAATAAACAGGAAAGAAATTAAGCATTAGATACAAGCCCCCCTTTACCATCCGCTATTTTTTGGAAGGAACTATGACTAAAACTATGTATCAAGGGGACTTGCGTAATAGAATTTATTTTGCATTATAATGTAAAGCTTTATGTCCTATGACTACAGCCACAGTATTTTACATCAAAATAGCTGATGGTGCAAAACAGATTTCACTACTGCTGAGACCTTGCTCTCTGATCTTTCTTCCATTCATTTGGGGGAAAAAAATACAATTTCCTTCTAAATGTCTCCCCCAAAAGCTTTTAAGAGATAAACATTTCCCCCCTTCTTTATTCTAATGCAAACTGGAATCCATAAAGTTTCGTTAAAAGAGTGTAAATCTTTCCCCTCCAGAAGTTATCTGCCATGTTTCTTCTTATCCTTTGGATGACTGCAGTAATTTTTATACTGTGCTGTCGGGAGTGTAATGTTAAGTGCTTCATTAATGATGATTTGTGCCATTGAAAAGTTTAAAATGGGCAGATCCTGGCAAGGGCCTGACATTATTTATTTTCATTCTTTGTATTAAACTCAGCAAAGAACATTTTAAGAGCAGTTTTGCTTCTACTTGGGGATGCTATAAGCAATATTTCACATGCCATTGCCTCAGAGACAGCATTCATCAGGAGAACAATAATAATGGTTGCACACATTGCTAATAAATATTTGCATTTATTTGTAATAAAAGGGATACATTTCACTGTGTGGAAAGAAGGAGATAACTAGAGAGATGCATGTCTGCATTTGGAAATAATGATGATTCCAGAGATTTGCAGCTTGAAGGGTTAAGAAATAATAATTGGACCTCAAGGACTGAGCCCTGCAGAGCGTTGTACAGCAGTGCATCAGAAAGAAAATATGACTGGAAGCTGAGGATTGCTCTAGGGGACAGCCTGGGGCTTCCTGGGGTACCTTGCTTCTAAAGAAAACCAGAGGATTACTCTTTACTTTGGAGATGGAGAGGGATATGGAGGAGCTGGAGGTGGGAGGGGAGGCCTTGACACTCCGACATGTTGATGGATTTGACTCCTGACATGGCTCGTGGCTTGGGACCTGGCCCTGGATTTGGGGATGTCTAGATTGTTACTTGCCAGGAGAGTGAACCAGGGGGCAGTTAAAATACAGGAGGGATAAAAAAGTCACAGCACACCTTAATCTATGAAAACAGAAAGATTTTTTTTAACATTTCACTGTCTATTTAAATTTTTTTTTTTTCCTCCCCACAATATATTATAGTGTAAGGGGAAACAGAGGCTCATTTGCTGAGCAAAATTCTTTGTGCTAAGACCAACACAGGGTGGTATAAAATGCCTATGTTTTTGTTACTTAACTATAATTTTTGCAAGATATTGCAAAATCTTGACATTTATTGGAAACAAATGTGGGGAAAATGTAATTTTTGCCTATTTAATATATAAATAGACATTTTACTACAACTTACATTTCACATGACATCATTTAAACATTGGGCATAGGGAATGTCAAATGGTAGGTAATTACATTTGTGTGTTTTAGTTCACTCTAGCTATATTTCTCTAGGCAAACTGAGGCTTAAGTATGTATGTTAGTAAACTGGAGAGAATTATTTCTGAATATTTCTCAGTGGTTCTTGTCTGACAAGAAGGCTTCAGGAAACAAAGAATGAGAATAAGCTGCCTTTTACGGTCAGGAAAAAAAGGTTAAAAGTGCGGTGTCCCAAAAATCAGTTTTAGGAGCAGTATTAAATAACTTCACAGGAAAGGAAAGGTCGAATACAGTATTAAAAGGCTCTGAATTAAATATCCTAGGGAAATGAATTTTTTAATAAAGACTCTTACAGCCCCTTTACGATTAGTGTTTATTGGAACTTCAAAGAGACCAGGTTGCCTATGCAATGTAAAATGTCACTGGAAAAATGTTTATTTAATCAGCATAGATTAAAATATATGAATCTTTGCCTGGCTCAACTCAGCTGCTGAATTTTCCAGCGTACATCTGCAGCAGTCAGATACCAACCTAGCTGAGTCCATGGTTCATAGTTCAGTCATTCATTGGTTCCCTTGTACTGGAAAAATCCAGGAAACTGTTTTACAGAGTGAAATTCTACAGAAATTGCAGTTCCCACAATAGAGATAATAACAGAAAACTAGGTGTATGGGGCCCTATACAATTTCAGTAGCCAGCTGTTATCAGCACGCCTGGGAAAAAGAACTGAATGGGTTAATGACAGAGGAATTATTTACTACAGATTGTATTTAATTTTACACTTAATCAACAAGCATATTTTAATTTAGTGGTAGAGAAACAGAGTGAACAAGGAGGTACTTGCTGCAGGGGGAGGAAGCAACCCTGGAAAGAGAGCAGTCTGCAGAAGGGAAGAGGAAGGAAGGAAGTCCAGCTTGAAGAGCATACCACTGCTGGTGCCTGTGAAGGGGACAGAAGCTGGGATTCTTTATCGCTGTTGCACTTTTCCTGACAAGAAATAGATTAACTTCTCACTCTCTTTGCAGGATGCAGAAACCTTGACATGCTGCTAGTCCGTGGGATAATATGAAAGACAACAGAAGAAAGGAATGTGTTCACTCTAATTGTCAGGGAAAACAATTAACAAAGAAGCAGCAAATAAATTTTTGTGAACTAAAGCTTGTTAAGGAACAAGCCCACCTGAACAGTTGTCCAGGTGGTGCTATTCCCAACACATCAAATTAATCTGAAGTATTGACATTTATATCCAGAATTATGATGTCCTCACATCAGCAACAATTTGCCAGAAGTGTTAACAATAGCAGAACCGATACTTAGAAACTCCCAGAACATTTAAAGTTTATCATATGTCTACTCCCAGTTGGCAGTACAAGACATTAACAAGCTCAATGATCATCTAAAAAAAGTTTTACAGTGCCTATATATATCCATTTGCCTTTTGACTAATGAAATTGCCTTACGGGTTCATTTTCACCTCCCATTTTCTCCACCTAAATGTAGCAGTTTAGGAGTCTCATTTCCATTACAGATGCTGTTGGTCCATAAAAGGAGAGTACCTGTGGAGAAAGCTCCACATTAGACCTACTCCCTGTGGAGTGCTTGAAGACCATTTCTGATAAAATGTGCTATTTGAGTTATTTTTCCTTTGTAAAGAAACTTATGCAAAACTCTGCTGCGGTTTGGTCACAGTACATGAAGTATGCAGTGCCCAACACTTGGCATACAAAGAGAAGCTACAGCAGTGCTGGGTAGAGGACCAAATACAGGGTCTGCTTTGGAAACAGCACAATCACAAATAGAGCTATGTGGAACTTCTGAAATTAATAATTCCCTCCCTTGAAATATATCTATAGATAAATCAAAAGAATTTGTTGATGTATGCTGAGTCACTTAAGTAGTTTATCCTTCCACACCTTCCCTCCTCCCCAACTAGTATGCTAAATAACAATTTTTCAAAACTTATTTTTACCTGGTTATTCTCCTACCATAAACGTGGACCCCTTTGCATATTTCAGATAGATAGTGCTGTGGAAATCTCAATTGCTATATATTTTACCATATTAAGGATCTGGGTAGATAAGGAAAACCCTGCACAGGCCCCCTTTGAAAAAAGGCTGAAGTAAATACTCACTTCGTGTAAAGTATCTGAGGCTTCATACACAGAGAAATTAGGATCCATGTCGCAAAGGAGGATAAATTGTTCAGAGGCAATTAATGCCTCATCACCTTAGTCATCAGAGACTAAGAAATTAATCCTTTGGAAACCAAATTTCATTAGTTCCACTCCTCATGCCACTAGAATCTAAATATAACTTTCTGACTGTTATGTGTCTAATGACAGAAAGAGGGTGAGGGAAGAAAGAAAACTCTGCCTTTAACTCTGTTACAAAAAAATGAAAGGAAAGAACAAATAGCATTGGTGATAGAAAGCTGGGGAGGGACTGTTTACAAGGACATGTAGCAATAGGACAAGGGGCAATGGTTTTAAACTAGGTAAATTTAGATTGGACATTAGGAAGAAGTTTTCTACTATGAGGATGGTGGAACAGGTTGCCCAGAGAGGTGGTGGAGACCACATCCCTAGAGACATTCAAGGCCAGGCTTGATGGGGTTCTGAGCAACCTGATGTAGTTAGAGATGTCCCTGCTGACTGCTGGGGGTTGGACTAGGTGAGCTTGGAAGGTCCCTTCCAATCCAATGCATTCTATGATTCTATGATATGCTGTTTTAAACCCCTTCAAAGTCTGGTAATAGAAATAATGAGGCCTTTTGATTCTTGTATTTTTTGCAAATAACACATCGTGGACTTCTACAGGTAGACATATGGGTGTTCTAAAAGTGCTATCTGTAGTCTAGGAACTGTGTGGCTACAGTAGGTCCACCAGTGTCCTTAAACTAACAGGCCTGCCTCCTGGAAGGGCCACTGTGATGGCTGCATGAAGGTGACAAATGATACAGCCTTTGGCTCATGACAAAAAATTGACAAAGTAACATCATGCATGTCGGCAAAAACTGTGTCCTTTGTCACTTTCCTACAGGCATAATCTGTTAATCTTAAAAATAATGAGGGTTTTTTTGTCCTTAACTACAAGAACGTTACTCCAGGGTCTCACTGCTCTGGAAAAGTGGGAGGAAAGCAAGCAGCAAACAGGTAAAGCAGAAAAAAATGGGAAGTAATCAGGAAAACAAAGGGGTAGTGGGAGAGGAAATGTCATTCTCATCTGAGAAGAGCTTGTAGAAACTGAGAAAGGTGCAGTGACATAGTGCTACTGGTGGACAAACACAGATGTAGGTGTTTTTCCTACACAAGGAGAAACTTTGGGAGGTGACCTTTATCTTACAAAGTTTTTGGGGGGGAACTAAGGCAATAAAGGAATGAAAAGCAGTGTGCTGTAATGTGGCCTAAATTGAGTATACTTCTTTAATTTTAAGAAAAGGCATTTCTGAATTTATTTCCTAATCAGGGAATGTCATTGTTCCCTGGAAAATCCCTGAAATGGAGTTTGTCAAGATCCATGATGTCGTTGATAGATGGACTGAAAGCTTTTCAGTCATACATTAAGGAAGGGAAGGAAGTTTATTAAAGGAATTTTTCTTCTAACATGTTGTGCCAGTTCAGCCATCATCATTTTATGCTGACATCAGTTGCCTGAAAACACAGGCCAATGCTGAACTCAGCAACATCTCCTCAAAAGTCTTCTTTCAGACCGTCCTGCACTAGGTTCCTGTGGGCCCAGCTCCTCCACTGCCCACTGTGGTGCCAGCATCACCTGCTGGACACAATGGACAGAGATGGCTCTATCAGTGGTCCTTCACATGGAAGGACATCACTGAGAGAGCTCAGCAAGATGTGACCAGCCCCAACAGAAGCCACACCCAACAGGAAGCTCCTCCAGCTGATCAGCTCCTGGTTGATATAATCTTGGCCTTACCCACCACCCCAACCACAATCATCTGGGTGATGGCAGAGCCACAAAGACACAGGTGGGTCAGGTTCTGCCTCTGGAACATAAAGCCAACAAGAAAAGCAAAACATTTTGCTAGGTTCTTACTCATTCACAGGTCAGCTCCAACTTGGGGCCCACAACTCAGGCCCCAGCACTTCACTTAGTCCACATAAATTCAGTGTTTTGTGGCAGTTTGAATAAAAAAGTCATATACTGTATGGATCAAGCTCATGTTCTCTTTCAAACACTGAGTGTTTTTTCTTATGAAATGTATCTATATCTGTGAAGCCTGAATACTTCTCTGTACTTTAACTACAGAAAATGCAGAAAGCCATGTAGATTAGGTATATCGACATGCCACACTCATGAAATGACCATGTGTCTGCTTTAGTATTTTAGTTTGAACCAGGATTGCATTTTTGTCTCTACTTACCATGTCTCACATCAGAGAATTGTCTTGGAGGACACGAATTAGATTCCTTGCTGAAGGTAAACAGGCAGATACTGTCCTGGTGTCTACATAAGGCACTGCTAGTAAGCAGTTAATCCAGAAAGCCAGAATAAAGCTTGTTGGGGATAACCCACTCTGAAGTGCTTATGGTTCGTATGACAGGTGCTTGGCATCAACTGCTTCAATCAGTAGACCCATTCCCATTGGTTTGCAGTACTTGCTAATGTAGGCACAGCTTAAAAGTGCCAGCATGCAGTGCTCAAGGGGACATCTAACCCGTGGTGCTAAAGTGCATTTTTCAGTTCCTGGCTCTGGACGTCCAACCTGGTCCTGTTTGGTCTGTGTGTCATGGTAAGACCTCAGGGTGCAATGTTGTGGGGAGATCTGGACACATGTTCAGGGGCTGAATTATGGTGTACCTGAACAAGTGCCTGGGTTGGAAAACTCAGAGTCGTCAGGACAGCTGGGTAGTTGATGCTAGTAGAGACCACCTGTCCAGAAGTATAGCCAGAGCTGATGAAAGTAATGCTCCTATGCTGAGCTGGAGACACAGAGGATGAGATATTTGGGGCCAAAACGTTTGTCTTTTTGTGAAGAAATTCCTCCTGAGAGTCTCATGTGTCATTCTCCACGGTTTCTGTCTGACAAATGTAAAGCTCTGTGCCTGCTGCTTTCCAGAAGTCACAGATGCCTTAGACAAATAGGGTATCTGTTCTGAACATACATTAACCATTCCTATGAACTCTGCTTTAAATTCCAATTAAACTGATAATGTATGAGAAGCCATATATTACTAATGATGTGGACAAGAATGTTGTACCTTCTTCAGGGCAATTGGAAAATTAAGGAAAGGAAGGCCCCAATTTACTAAAATAATACCTTTTTTTTTTTTTTACTCAAAAAAAATGTCTGCCTTCTCAGGTGTAAGGCCTCATTCCGAGGGCTTTGTTTTTAATGAAATCACCTCAAGGTTAGCCTTGGAAAAACACATAGTAGTATATAATCGTACTAGACAGACAGCTTTGTTAAATGATTTTTCCCTTCATAGATTGCTCAGGCTTTTTACACTATATGTGTGAGCAATATAGCACATTCAGAAAACAATTTCATTCTGGACACAGAAAAAGAGGTAGGAAGACATATCACCACATAGACATCTGTTCTCACTCATAAACATACATGTATGCTCACATGCACTGCCAAATAATCTTAATCATCTGTCTGTTGCCATTCTGGTGTGCATGCAGCTACAGAAGTGTCAGTATCTATGTCATTTTGCCCATCTATATTTCTTTCTATGAATGATAAATAATTAGTGGTGTAGCTATAAAGCTTATGTATTTCTAGCCAATGACACCTTCAAGGTCCCTCTGCTGCCTACTGCTTGACCTTGGTTTAAAAGCACACAGAATGGAAACCTTGAAACCAAGATCAGCAGGATTCATTCTGACAGAAAACAGATGCAGCACAATAGAGAAAAATACACATTTAATTTTATTATTATTTTTAAACAGCCTGACTATTACCAGTTCTTAAAAAAAAAAAAGTTAAGGTACAGACTGTCCTTCACACATGTAGCATACATTTTAATATTCCAGTTACATTTGGATTGGATAACATTGTAACTACGATAACTATAGCAATGTCTACATTATTCCTCCCTTTAGGCAGAGTAGCAGGAGAATACATATGTACCTGAGGAAGTAACATAAGAAAGGGTTATGGCCTTAAGATGAGTTTGCTTAATTAAAGATTCATGAGTTCATAAAAGAACAATAAGAAGCATTTTATTTCATAATATTTGGTTAGGGAGGTTATCAGGCTGCAATGTAGACAGACTCTTTACAGAGTAGGGAGCAGAATTTGAGATCATCTCGCATAACATCGGTGCAGGCACAAAAATATGCCTGGCTCTCCAGCTGCACTTGTTCATGGGAAGTGATCACTGAATAGAAGTCTCTCAAGTCTTCCCACTAGGGTGATTGCTTGCCCTGTGTTATTCAGCGCTTTTATTGTGAAGAAAATATAAACCTTTGTTGATATTGGTTGTCAATGTAACAAAGATGAAAGTGGTGCTTAAATAATAAAAACAGGCAGTTCACTCATAGAAAGCTCCCTGGATTGCTTAAGCTGTTCATGACCAAAGAAGGAACATCTTAATACTGCTAAAGCGTGGAACAATGACTATAGGGCATTGTTTATGAAGTTATCCTGGAAAGCAGCAATACTTAAAAGAATTAACCTAGAATAATAGTAAAAAGAACTAGCATTATATTTGGATTAAAAAAAAAAAAAGAAGGACATACTGAAAGAGTAGAAAAAGATACCTATAGTGGCATCTGTAGGAAAAATACTGGAAGATAGTATACTTATCCAAAGTCTGTTCTTCCTAGGAGTGTGTCGAGGTGGTTTGTAAAGATGGGAAGATCTCGAAGACCATTCTAATGATTTGGGTAATTTAAAGAATTGTAATATGAGCATCAGATTTTTGGACGCACATGAAAATTAACTACATGTCACAAATGGTTGAAGACTCAATATAACAATAATTATTGATCTTAATGTGACAAAGTAAAAGATGGCTAACAAATTGAAAAAGTGGGTGGAATGGATCACTATGACAATTGAATCTTTCTGTCTGCCACAAGAAATTTCTGAAACAGAAAGGAATATTCCTTCCTTTTACATGGGTGAAGTGCTGGGGCCTGAGCTGTGGGCCCCGAGTTGGAGCCGACCTGTGAATGAGTCACAATTTAGCAGAATGTTTTGTTTTTCTTGTTGGCTTCATGTTCCAGAGGCAGTGGCTTCTGTTGGGGCTGGTTGCATCTTGCTGAGCTCTCTTGGTGTTGTCCTTCCATGTGAAGGGCCACTGAGGGAGCCATCTCTGTCTGTTGTGTCCAGCAGGCGATGCTGGCACCACAGTGGGCAGTGGAGGAGCTGGGCCCACAGGAACCTATGGCAGGACTGTCTGAAAGAAGACTTGTGAGGGGATGTCGCTGAGTTCAGCATTGGCCTGTGTGATCAGGCAACTGATGTCAGCATAAAATGATGATGGCTGAACCAGCACAACAATGGGTAAGCAATGTAGAATCTGTTAATCCATGGCTCTATCAATTTGTGGACTTACAACCCTTTTTCAGCATATATGTACAACCTTTTAGAAATTTCATGCATGCAGATGGTTAAAGAATTCTAAACCTGTTCCCTTCTGCAAATTACATAAAAGCAGCACACAAGCTTCCAGATGTTTCTTCATTACACATTAAGTATCATGTAATTCTTTTTTCTTCAATGGACATCTTTATTTACCTTTAGTCACTGATGTAGTCTGTTTCCAAAGTCTTTCTCAGTTTTGTATTTATCAAATTCAGTGCTAGCTTGATGGCAGTCTTAGCCCTATAATTCAGCCAGGGAAGAATTGTCTGATGTTTCCTGCTTCCTTCTGGTGTTTTTAGGCATCACCATGTCATGACTGGTCACCCACTTCAGCACAGAACAAACTTCTCTTTTTGCCTTTTAATAGGATAACAGAAACTTTAATTCTCCATTTCCTTAGAGATCACTGTCTTCAGATATAGCCAGAGAGTCTTTGTCATGCTTATTTTAGTAAGCTGTTTTTCGTCTTTGTTTCCATTCCTGTGTACACACATACGCAGCATACATTGACACCCATACCTGGATATTTCTGAAACTCAAACAAATCTTATTGTAAAACTGAGTAAAATTTAGGAAAGAAAGTGCTTAATTTATTCTAGGAATATGGTTATGTATAGTTGAATAGGAGGCTTGTCTGCTGTGTTACTTAACACAGCCCCTTTTTCCTTTCTGTGTTCTTTATTATGATTTAATTTTTCTGTGGGAAAACATGCAGATAGTAAGGAGAGCTTTAAGCACAAAATGTCTGATAACAACATGAACAATGAGAAGAGAAGCAAAATGGATAGGAGTATAAAGAGGCTAGAAGAAAAGCAAAAAAAATCCTGGAAATCTGCACACAGGCCTGGATATATATTTTTGAATCAGAACCATAAATTGTATTTAGAGTAATTTTATCCATTGCACCTAACTACAAGGGTGAATGCAGGCAGAGGTAGGAAATATTTCTGTTAATTTTTATGCTGACTGTTTCTCTCTTCTATTTCTATTTTTTTGTTGACCACTTTAAACTAAACTAAGTTTTAGTTAAGATCATCTTGTCTATAAAACTGTAAGTGCCCTATAGCACGTTTTTTAAGGCAAAATAAGCTCCTAACCTGAGAGATGAGTAAGAGGAGCCTGAGGTGTTTTCATCAAAGCATCCTAAGAAATGGTGCATTGCAGACTTCAGCTAAGACAGCGCAGTTAAAGGGAAAGTCAATTGATCACAGGAAGAGAAGAACAAAGATCAACATTTTTAATAACTAAGTCATTGTGTGGGATTCACAGTTCACAATTATGGGAAAAGGTTAAAGCAGAGATTTTGCTATGCAAGAACAAATATATCTTGGGAAATTCATTGTTATTTAAGAGATCTTCCGGCCAGTATTCCACCATTAGGTTGCTGGAAAAAAGCCTAGGAACCAGTGTCCTCACCAGTGGTTATTGTCATGCTGGTTAGGATATGTCATTACTTCTGCCTGTACTGAAGCACCATAAATTAGTTAGCACATGATGTATTTCACCCTTTAAAACAATGAAATCAGGTAGAGGTTATTTTTTTCCTTTTTTTCATGAACTGGCCTTCACAGGCTTATGCACTTGGCAAAACCTTTTTTTTATATTTTAGATCTACAGTGCTTTTTTAAGCTGCTTAATTATAAGTAGAAATTTCCCCTCTGAAGCTGCTTATGTTGTTTTTGAAGAACTATTCATGAATAGGGCAGGTGTCAACTTCTTATCATTTGAAGTGGTGTATCTCAGGAGTCTGTTTCAGCTTTGAATTAACCTACAGCTCTTGTAGGCAAACACAAAGCATTGACAACTCTATAAATAAAGACAATTTTATTAATAGGGAGAGACCAACTATTCATGCGCTCCAAAATGTAAACTGATCACTGGGAAACCGGAGATGGACTTCAGAATATTGAATTACATAGGAGACACTGTCTTATTTAGATTCCTATATCAATTTAGTGCTTAGAAGAATATTCTCAAAAGGCTTGATTCGAAAGGAAAAAAACAATATCTCTAATTTTATAAGTAACAGCTGACGGATTCATTTTACTGCAATTTTCTAGATTACAACTTGGTAACAGGTTGTTTTTTCTTTTTAAAATGATGGTCTAGAATAAGTGCTACATTACAGAGAAATAAAATAAGACTTCAGCTTTGACTTTGTTCCAGAACTTAAGCCAGAAATTGAATTTTTTATAACACTTACGACTTATCTTGAAATGAATACATTCAAAACACTATTTAAACATATTAACTTTACTTCCAATATAATATGATTTATGTAATACCTGCATATATGGATCAGTCTGGGGTTCCTGCTTATCAGCTGAGTTAAGCCATTCAGTGAGTTAGACTTCAAGCATGTCGTGGTCAGTTCACCACAAAGCATTTAGAAATTTTTAAGAAATTAACAACTTGAATCTGCCCTTCCCAGTCAATATGCATCTATGGACTTTGCTGTAACTCTTTACTGATCGTGCAACTGTGTTGAAACTGTAACGGCAGCTGAGTTAGAAACTGCATGAATGCTGGCTGGAAGCTACTGAGCAGGCTTGTTGCAGAGAATGGAGTCCCCTTCCCTCCTGCCCTCTGCCTGGCTCGTGCTGACATCTCTCCTGGTCCTTGCCAGGCAGCTCCTGGGACTCCAGCATGTGAGTCGTACTGTGGAGAGCTTACACTGCTTGAGGACTTTATTGGTTGCATCTCTAGGCAGCTTTATGGTGTAAGACATGTCTCTGGACATCCCTAGCCATGAAACACTTACCAATTCAGTTTCTAAAGCCGTTGTATATAATAATGGCCCAAGACAGAGCCGGCATTACAGAGCTTCAGAGACCTCAGGCAGCTGCCTCTCTTGTTGGTGCTTACCTCCAATCAGGTAATAAAGTGACTTCAGATCTGAGAATCCATAGTTAACCGTAGCATTACATTTGTTTTATATTTATACAATAACCATAAGTCACTTCAGGCAGCCCATTTTCAGGAGATGACTGCCTTACTCCCCAGACTGAAATCTCTATTCCTTCAGCCTTGTGACTCATAATGCACTTTTAGTCATATTTTAACCTTCAGCACTGTACTCGCTGTCACATCTTATTGCTTAATACATGCTGTTGAGCACAGCAACATCGCACCTCCAGATAAACCTCAGTGACTTCTGTATGAAAAGCAAGTTCACCTGTCTCGTTTTTAATAAGAGTTCTCCTTTAATATGAATGCTGAATATGAATGCTCCCCTTTAATATGAATGTTGCATGCATGCCCTTGACATACTTGCTAGATAATGATAACAATAACGTCTGTATACACAGGGGTAAACCAGGGGGGTTTTGCCATATTATAGACCCATGATAGTTTACTGAATTTCATCTCATTAGATTTAATATTTCTTTTTTTCAAAGTCAAATGAGCTATAAAACACAGTAGATTTGGAGGTGTTTCAGGAATTACTTTAATCTCTTCACATTCAGAGACATTCTCTACCTTCTATGTATTTTATATAGAATCCAGTGAAATAACAGTAGCTGTGGAGAAGTAAAGGAGCTCTGAAATGCCCTTAGTTTTACAAAAAATATGGCTTTACAAAACCATATTCTGTGGCAAAAAAATGTCCCATGTTATTTAAAAAAAGAGAAACTATCGAGGAATATGATATGGGGTTGATAATCCTCACCAGTCAAACATCACATTAATAAAAATATAATGGGAATTCATGTAATTTTTAAAGCAATTTTTTTTTTTTCAATTTGTCTTTTGGTTGTTTTCACCCTTTTGAAGGAACCTAGTTGTTTTCAGAAGGGTATAAAAATCATAGGATCACTGCTCAGAATCTGTGTCAGGAAATACAGACCTTGCTGTTCATTACTCTGTGATATCCCCCTTTCCTTTCCCTGTTCCCTGGTGTGTGAGGAGCTGTGATTTTCATTACCTGCTGTCCTTCTGGCGAGGATGCAGAGATGACCCTTTCACAGCTTTTTCTTGGGGACCTCATTTTCCCATGTATCTTGCTGCTACATTCACTTGTGACCATCCCAGTGCTGTCAGGGAGCTTTCAGCTCCCACTGGCTTCAGTTCCCACTGCCAGTGGCTGCTGCTCACTGTCCCTGGCAAGCCCTGCTCATCATTGCTCATTCCCCTTCCTACACAGCTCTGCTATGGATGCCTCCAAATTCCTCTGCCCCCCCATTTGACTCTCTTCTGGTCACCAAGAGGGTTTTTCACAACTCCAGGCATCTAATGTGGCATGCTTTCTTTACACTCCCCCAAGAGCAACTGCCATCTCTCCTGCAGAGATCAGGGAGCTGGATACAGTAGGTGTGTAAAACTAATTAGAAGGAACAGTTGCCTTTATTTGTTTCTGAGATCTTAGACAATACTGTTTTAACTTCTCCAAGATAGGAACATTGCTCTCAGCTATTTTGTCTGCAATTGTATTAATGACAATAACTGTACAATTGTAATTATTTTAAGATAGCATATAGCATTAACGACAATATTAGTTACTTTATTAATTTAGATATTGAGAACTGATATTCCAAATATGGTAACATCTACTTTTCTACTATAGAAGAACAAATTGCTTTCAGTATAGGCCAAGATTTTTCCCTAAAGGCCCCCCTTGTTATACCCCTCAAACCTGATCTCTTCTCTCTGGTGACCAATACTAGGACCTGAGGGAATGGTAGGAAGATGTGCCAGGGGAAGTTTAGGTTGGACATTAGAAGGAGGTTCTTCACCCAGAGGGTGGTGGAGCACTGGAACAGGCTCCCCAGGGAAGCAGTAATGGCACAAAACCTGACAATATTCAATGAAGATTTGGACAACACCCTCAGACACATGGTGTAAGGGTTGACAAGCACCGGCCCAGGCTGTCCACAGGGGAGGTTGAATCACTATCCCTGATGATGTTTAGAGGACATGAAGATATGGGGCCGGGAGACAGGGTTCAGTGGTAGATGCGGTAGAGTTAGGTTGGTGGTTGGACTCTATGATCTTAAAGGTCTTTTCCAACCAGAATGATTCTATGATTCTATTCTATGATTCATTTTTAGGAAGCCAGTTACAGATTTTTGATACTCTTAGCTTTTGACAATGGGTTCACTTATGTGCTTACAAGGACAAGATTTTTCTAAATCTTGGTATTCATTTTTAATTATGGCATAAATGGCTCAGATTCATCATAGACTTTCAAAACAATTTTCTGTCTAGAAAGAGTAAGACATGCATTTTCCTCAAATGAACATTGAATGTATTGCAGTTTTTGCTAAAATGTGACAAAATGCAACTCTACTGTAAAGTTTATGGTTAAATAAGTACCAAACAGCACTGGATAGGAGGAAACCGGCAACACTATCCAAGTGGTTCATTCCAGGGACACTGCTTTTGTTTCTAGATAAGAAATTCTTACTCTTCTTACTGGTTATCTTTATGCATGATATTTCACAAACAAAGGGATTAGAAACTATCTTTCAACCTGCCTTAATCTCCTTTCACTACATGAGGAAACTGTATGTCATATTCAAAAAAGCAGCAGAAGATACTATTGGCTAAAGACACATTCAGATGTTCAGGTTATGAGTAAAGGAGAGATACAAATTTAGCAACAAGTTAAAAGTCAATAGAATATACCTTGCCCCCTTTTAAATTCTTAGTTTTAGTCGTTCTTAATGGAAAATATCTGTTGTATTTCGTTTGTATGTTGTATGATGTAGAGGGTGTGTCAAGACTGGTAATTTGGGAGGGAATTTATTCAGTCATAAACACAGTTCTAGCAGGTGGCTGTGGAGAGAGCAAAGTTAATCAGTCACAAAAGTCCAAGTCACATACACCTTGTAGCTGCATGCCTGGAAGCATGAAACTCAGCACTGGACGTGGTGGCAAGTACTGGGCCAGGTGGCAACCATCACTAGATCGATATCTGGTGTTATCTGGATGCCTGAAGGAGTGTGAGACGAGGGGGAGGCCTCGTGGTCCCAGTCCCCCATCTTTCTGCCCTGAAACAAAGGAGCCATTACCTCCACCATGCAGGTGTAAATTAACGGACTTTGTGACATTAACATAAGCGATAGGATTGTCTATAGTCATCCCCACCTGCACGTATACCCTGGTGATGCAACGTGGAAATTTGAGTATAAATATCACCCCAATCGCGGCCCAAAATTGGGGGGACAGGACTCGGAACCACACCGATGACTGGATGGATTGACGAATTCGCCCTCTCCACCCCTCCCCACTCGGGACACCGTGTGGGTAAGATTATTTACCTCAGCTCACGCTGAGTGATATACTTTTCCTCCCCGGGTGTATTTCACATTTCTCCTCAGGTGCCTTTCTGTGCTTCCCTGAGTGTATTATTGCTTTGTTTTCCCTTTATCTTTTTGTCGTGACCATACTGTCTTGTGCTCCACTGTATTTCTGTTCACGGGCTGATCTATCAGCCAGGCGACCGGGCTTACAGCAGGCAAATTGTTGTTAGTGTGTGTGTGTGTGTCGGTTTTAGTGTGTTGTTGTTATAATATCAGTTAACCGTAGTGTACCTGTAGCTCTTAATTTATCACCGGCAATCCAAAAGAACCTGCAAATGTTGCTGTAAATAAACGGTTATTATTTGTTTCCCCGATTTGCGTCTGTTGCATATTCGGTGCTGGCCTCACAAGACCGGACTTATCCCCCCCATTTTCGCAACAGTGGCCAGTGCAGTCCAACTTTCACCCTTTTGGAAGATGGTAGGGTCAAATTCTCTACACTTCCCCAGATTCTTTCAGAGAAGGTAATGCTTTGTTCAGTGTTCACCTCAAGTGTAATTCCACTCAGATTTCAGACCCTGCTCATAAGTATTTAGGGAAATTAACTGGAAAACCTTCTCGTTGAGAGTTTATGGAAGTGAAGACCTCACTGAGGTGATAAGCTTTACTCATATCCTAGTGAGAGACAATGAGAGACTGACTGGGATGCTAGCAAGCACAGACTTACTTCTGCAACCGCAGCCAAGGAAAAGCATCGTTAAATTATCTAGCCTTTGCTTCACCAGTAGGTAGTACTTCTTATGGCCTTATTTTTTCACTGCAATAAGCAGAAATGTGAGCTTGGCCAAACCTCTGTAGAAGTGGGCTGCGGTGTGGGAGGCATGGATCACATTGCTGGTCCTTGGGTTACCAGGTAGATGCTGCTCCATCAGCTGCATTTTGTTTCAATGCCGTCTCCTGCAAGTTCAAATGAGAGGATCCTGAGGAAGATGGTGATGGAGATAAAGAATTGATTTCCTGCTAACTCAGACAAGTTGTATCTTACCTCAAACCACAGTCTCCAGCCATTAAAGTGAAAACCAAGTGGCTGACATACACTGCTCGTTGCCTTTTAGCATGGGCTAAGGCATGCTGAGTTACTCTAACCTTCTCAGTAGCCCTTCAATTAACCAAAAGATTTGCAAATAGCTTTCTTAGCTTCAGTATAGTTGGTTTTACACTTTTCCTGCTGCATTGATGGATTGGCCAGATAGGATAAGCAAGTGACAAGAAAACACTTCCAAAAGTGGGAAAGTATCAAGTTTGCAGTGCAGAAAATGCATGTCCTCTAGTGCTGCAGTCTAAACTTTAATTTAGGAACTCTTACTTCTGGTAAAGAGTAAAAGGATGTGACCTTTCATCTGTCCTACTGGATGTGTTTAAATTAGCATTTTAATTTGGTTCTGGAGTAGACTTTTGAAGCAACTCTCAATCCTTCTCACTTATGGTGTTGTGGTTTGCACCATGGGACAGTCTCAGAGTGTGTGGGCTGGATTTCCTTCAGCTGAAACCAAACCCAAAGGAGTGATTCAGGAGCACTCAGAAGATGAATCCAAGTCTCCAGCCATAATGGTTCCACTCTCTGGATTGGTTCCTATTGCCCTGTTTGACTTGGTATGTGGGTGTAAGCAGGCATAACAATTTTGAATCCTTCAAAGCTCAGCCAGAGTAAGCAGTTCTTATTTACACTGTAATAGAGCTGCCATGCTGCTTAGGTGTGTCTATATATTCATGCTTAGCATGAATATATAGCGGCACCTCAGGCTGGAGCTGTTTCTATCAAAGACAGACTTATATAAGAGAAAAAAAAATCCTAAAACAAAGAGGAAAGTCACAATTCCTGCATGGGGAAGGAAAATCTACTTTCCTTTCCACATTTGGAAGCCAGCAGCATTATTATCAGTGAGACAGAAGGACCTATGCTATTTTCTAGGTGTGTCCAAAGACTGCATATAGGCAGCAACAAAGTGTTCACATTGTTACATGAAATCTGCAGCAGCAGATGGGATCAGTTTCTAGCAAACAGAGAGTCAGAGTGACGATCTAGAGCTTGGAACCATATCAAGTGCAGAGGAACTGAGGATGCAATTGAAAGTGGAAGTTCAATGGTGTATGAGGGTAGGACATCCAGATGGCAGAACAGAACATTGTGAGACTAAGGCATATAGGAGATACAGGGCCTTGAGAAGCATTCAAGGAGGCATTAACAGATAGTGAAAGAAGAAGAGATTATTATGGTTGCTGCAATTGTCTTAAGCAGAAACACCTGTAACATTACCTGGACTAGAAGTGTCAAAAGCTGATGCTCATTTCTCTGACTGGTAATATCAAGAGCAGCATTTATCTGCTGACCAAACTGGGGAGACTCCTGTGTGAAATCTGAGCTAATTCTGGGATGCCTGTCTTTTGATCTTGGTCCAAGATAATGGAAAGAAATATAGAGGAGAAACTACAAAATATCCATTTCCTCTGAAAATGGTTAATGGGACAAAAGGCTAGTGCACACAAAAAATTTATTTACATCCTTCCTGAAAAGGTGGAAACAAGACCAGCCTGTGTGTCCTGAGCTATCAAAGAAGAGATTGTAGGAAGTACTCCCAGCTCCTCTTTAGATTCCCCAAGACATATGAGTGCTCAGCACCTGTCTGAAGTCCAGAAGGGATGACACAACCTACAGTAGACTTCTGGTGATTAAATACAAATATGTAAAGTAACTCTAAAATGCTTTCCAAAAGCTACTTTTACAGCCATAATAATTCTATTCAAGGCTGAAAATAACATTTGTTCTTTCATCTGAAATTCATTAAGATGCCAATTAACAAATCAAACATAGCTCATTAAACAAGGATACCATAAATGTCATTTTATTCAAAGTTTCACCTTGATAAAAAACAACAATCTCCTCAAATCACACAGGACTTGCAAGTATTGGAGAATACAGTAACAGAGAACTCATTAAAATCATGCAGGTATATTGCTTCACCACACACCTTCCCTAACTGGAAAAAAAAGTGTAGAAATGAAGAGTCCTGTTTTTTTCTGCTAGTATTAAACAAGGACTGATGACAAATATTATTAAACTGGATGATAAATAATGCTGTCTGTAATCTTAAAAACATCTGCTACAATGTCATAAAACATTGTAGCTCTATTAAAGAATTATTTGAAAAAACCCTAATTTTTTCTTAGTTCTATGGGTTTTCGTAAAGGGTGAAACTATTTTGATACTATTTAATACACTTCAGTGAAAAAATATTCTTTCTCTGTAGAAGTTTCAGGGGATTAAAAAGCTATCCAAACATTAATCTTTCATATCATGCATCATTAGCAGAACTAAAAACCTCAATATTCTACGAGGTTTTGGAGCATAGCTGTAGAATACCCAAAGCACACCTTCAAGCAGCAGAAATTAAGTAAGCAGTTGCATGGTTTCAAACAGATCTCGACTCTAGTATTCAAAAGGTTGCTTACTAGGACAGAAATGCCATCCTTTCTGTTTCAGACATCAGCAGATCAGGTAAGAAGATAACACTCACTTTAAACCCATACTCACATTGTTTGGTGGATCAGGACTGTAGCTGGGGTCCTTGACCTTCAGCAGAGGATTATTGCTCAGAGGCACATGGAGATTCAGATGGTGGTGCCAGTGAAGTATTATCGAATTTGTAGCAGCTGTATTTATTTTAAAAAGCTGTTGTTCATGATCACAAGAAAGAAAAAATTGAGAAACTCACCCCAAGAGCCTTTTACCTGGTAAAGGAGTGCTGTGATTTGAAAAAATTACTTCAGTAATGTACTAAGCATAGAAAATTCTGAGTATTCCACTGGACAGAATTAAAAAGTCTAGGAGGTTATCGTTAAACAATGAGATTTTTAAACATACAAAGAGCATTCAGGCCTTTTTTCACGAGACTGAAGAAGAAAGATGTGAAGGAAAATGCTTACTATGTAACTGTGTTTTAATAGGTCAGAATAATCTCTTGACCTTAAATATTTGCTTGCAGATCAGTGTAGCCTGCTTATGATGGAAGAGAGGAGAAGGCAAGGGAACTAGCTGATTCCCTCCTTTTTTTCTCTAGAATTGTCTCACTACACAATCCTAAAATATACTAAGAGGCAAGCGACCTCTGGAGGCCACTTGGTCCAGAGTCTTGCTTAAAACAGACTAATTCTGATGTTAGAGCAGGTTGTTCAAGCCTTGCCCAGTACAGTTATGAGTTCCTATTTTACCACATCCCTGGGCACCCACCTACCAGCAGCACCAGAGAAGGAGGAGACCACTCACCCTCTTTTAACCAGAGCCCCAGGCTGTGTCTGAAGGAGTCTCTCAGGAAACATATGTCCTTTTTCTTCAAAGGATCAGAGAATTTTAAGTTGAATTCTCCATCCCTTACAGCTCTGTATAGGATGTTTCCCTTGCCTATGCTGGCCAAGTGAAACGGAGATTTGGAGCCCCTGATCCTCTTCCATTCAGTGCAGGGAGAATCCGGTCCTGCCACTCACACAGAGGCACATTCTTTCTAGCTCAGGTAGCACAATTTGAAGCAGTAAAGAAATGCGATCTCCAATGTAGTTACGTTAGCAGGGCTTCCTAGTGAGTTACGCTTATACTGCCCAAACTGTATTTAAAAAATATAGCTTCCTTTCCCCAAAATTTATGGCCTTACTGTGCTAATAGAAATAAGCCACATACCTACCAGTATACCTGCAACCGTTTTCTGCCAAGAAAAGTAGCTCCTGAGATAACTTTCTTAGGATAAACAAGACAATTTATTATAGAAATAGAATGCCTACACCAAAAATTACACTCGTGTAACTGTACAGATAGAGCAGTAAGTTTCCTCAGGATGGATTCTTCACTGTACTTTCAAGACTGGTTGCCTGAACTTAGAACCCTAAATCTATTTGCTGGCACATAGACAAGTAACCTGATCTTTTGGAGTCCTCAGCACTCGGCAGGTTCCCCAGGAAACAGTTTACTTTTTTAGTCACTACTGCCACTTTTAGAAATACTGCAAGACAGGCCAATCTTGGCTGCAGGTTTTCTTCCAACTATTTACATATGGCAATTTTTTTTTCTCATCTTGCCTAAAAATAGAAGAATGCTACCACTTTCATTAATGTTAATTCCCTTAATTAAAAAAAAAGCCAAACATTCTTAAACAGCATTGCACATTACAACTCTTCTCTAGCATCTGGGAAATGGTACAATCAAAATGACATTCCTATCTCATGCAATATAGGAATCCTTCAGGGAAAGAAATGTCAAGAGCACAGATATTACACTCTCACTTTCTAGCTGTTATTGACATTATTTAGTACTGCAACTTTTTGTTCAATTATTTATAAATGTCTTCAATGAACTTAACCTGGAATGCTTTAAAATGAAAGATACAGTCATTATGATTAGATAATGGGAAAAAATTATTAGTCACCGATGAAGAAAAATATGATTCATGATTTGTGCATTGTTAATTAACCAGGACACACATGTGCATGCACACACACACTCTCTCACACACACACACTCACACACACACACACACACACACACACTCAAGTGGGAAGCATGGCCCAGGAGTGGTGGTAGCGTGGGAAGTGCTGCCCTCTGGCTTCTTTCCCACTATGGGGCACCAGCCAGATGAGGGAAATTGCTGTAGGACGGGAGATATTTGGGAATTTCAGACCGTTTTCCCAGAGGAGCAGTGGGTGATGTAACGGCCGCTTTGATATTATTTGGGTTACCAGTTTGCTCTTCAGCTGCTAACTTGACACTGGTAATACTTGTTGCCCTTCATTTAGTATTTCTGGCACTGTCACAGCCTAGTCCTAATAAAAGACGAAACTGTGCATTGTAGGTTCTTACTGCATTGTAGGTTCTTACTGCATAGAGATTTTTTGAATGGTACATCCATATCTTTTTATATAGTTTTACTTGTTGGTATTTGAACACAATGAAGAAGTCTGTCTGCTTGCTCTAGTTAGCATTTGTTGTGGTTTTTTTTTTTTTTTTAAGTCATGTCTGACCTTGCTCATGTTGTTTTATTTAGTGTCCTTGGGCTTAGCTTTAATCTTAAATAAAAGCACAAGAAATGCTATGTTTTCAAAGACAGAGCTGAAAAGCCATTGACAACAAATATTGTAATATTTTTATTGCACTTTACTAAACTCTTCTACCTGTTAGGAGCTCTGATTCAACAAAGCTAACAAGGTTATCAGATTATATGTCCATTGTCTTGTTATGACTTCCTTGGCTGAGTTCCTGTGGAAAACAATGCTGATGTGAAGCTTTGTTCAAGTAGCAGAACTGGAGGGAGGTGGCAGGAGGGAACAGTGCAGGGACAAAGGTCACAGAGCTGTCAAGGCCTCCACAGTGGTGGTGCAGCAGGGAGTGCTACCTGCGGTCAATATTAATCAGTCTCTTGCTACATGTGCTCTAGATAGGCACTGCTGGTCTGTGACAACTGAAGAGCAAGGTCTGGGAATCTGCAAAACATCTTCGCAGGGTAACAGAAACACAAGCAAGCAGGACGTTGCAGACATTATTTATCCAAGCTGACACATCCCCCAGAAAACGGAGGTAATAAAAAACCATCTAAAGGCATTAACCCTATACATTAACTTAAGAATACATTTCCACTTGCCTCATCATATGCCAGAGTGCCCAAGTTACAAGCTCCTCTGTGTAACTGCCATGTGCATTGTTTCCTCGAAGCACTGTAATAAACTTCCTGTCTCCCTGCTGGCATAATTAATATATGCAACTATTGCTGTTTAAGTAACAGAGGATGACAGGGCAGCAGCTGCACAGTTGGAGGACTTGCATTAGCATCATGCCAGTTGGCTAGTAATTCTGATCACTGTTTGGACTGTCATGATACTTTGGGAAACAGAAAAAATATTAACTCTTTCTACAGTGTCAGCTGGTAATATGGAAGCAACAAAAGTACTTCATGGGACTACGGCAGGATTTACAGCACTCAGTATTTCATTTTTTTCTGGAATGATGCACATGGAAGTACATGTGACATCATGGAAACCCTTGATCCACTTTCACCTCCTTGCTCCCAGCAACTTTCAAGCAGCTAACGTTTATATTATTACTGATAATTAGTGATTAATTGAAGACTCCAGTAGGTCCCTTTGCAGGCAGCAAATAAAGATAGCAGACCTTGAAAAATTTTAGAGGGTTTTTCCAACATCTGTAAATGCTAAAATTTGGAGTGTTTCTTTGACCTTCTTGTGACTGAATAAGAAAACTTGCTGTGTTTAGCTCTACACTGGCAATTAAGTTGTGGTCAGCATACTGCTTCTGGACAGGTTTGTTCAAAAATTGTATTCAAACATGATCACACCTTTAACACAACCAAATTACTGCTGCCTGAGGGAAAAATGTATACTGACTTGGACCAAGGGCACTGTCACTTGAACTGTGTGTGAAGCGATTATCTGCAGCAAGATTTTAGGAGGTGTGATGACAGAGCGTTGCCCCAGCACCTCAGCCCATAAGAGTGTGTGCCTCCAACCATGGGCCCAGTTCTGTCCCCTACATCCAACTCCACCATTTCTCCTCATCCCCAGAAGCACCTGCCTGGCCTCATGTGCTTCCTGGAAGGCACTGGCTACCCACATGGGTCTTGGAGCTGGCTGGAACCAGCACAGGGCAGTTTATGGCCAGCTCCTGCCCAGGTACCCTGCAGCTGCCCCATCGGCACATGCAAATGGCGCCATGTGCCTTAGTGGTTTTGCTCCTCCTTCCAAATTCTTCTTATATATATGCTGATTTCCCCCGAACTGCCAGCATGTTTCTTCTCTGGCTTCATTTTCTAAATGATCTTTATCCCTTTTGTAAATGCTTTTTCCAGGGGACACCACCTCAGTTTGAGTTCACAACTGCTGAGTTCTTCAGGTCCACTGTGTACACTCTTCCTCACTCTTTTAATTAATTTGTGGCTCAGACCCCACTCAGTCTCTCACAACACCATAGCTCTTGGCTGCATTAAAAAAAAAAACAAGCAACAACCCAACAAACAAAACCTTGCAGTTTTATTTCAGTTGGGTCTTTCAGGGGGAATGTAACCTAGGGAGAGGCAGGGAGTACAGAACAGCCCTGCTGCGTGATGCCTGCAGGCCTTCGTATGTGTCAATGGCTCTCAGAGCTGCTGTCAGAGTGCCAAAACTCAAAACCACCGAGATTTAAAAAAACCAAACAAATGCACTTGAGTGCCTTCCAAACCAGGGGCAGAGTGGTGTGCTCTTCACCCTTTCTGCTTCTCAATAGTGTGGTTACATTGGAGGCCAAAAGTGAAGAGAGCTAAAGGAAAGGATGGTTGATTCCTGCTGTCCTTCCACCCATAGGGAGCCTTCCTTTGGTTGGTACCTGACCATCTTTTCCACCTCTTCCAGACAGGACCTGTCTTCTGCTTGTCCCCTTTTCTCCCCATGCCTAGGAAAGTGTCAGCCATGCTGAAACAGCCCATGTCCATACCCAGGCATGCCCCTTGTTAGTACAAAAGTTTCTCCAGTTAGTATTTTAAAAAAAGCCTACTGTAACATGCTAACGATGGCACTTCAAGATTGCTGTGTGTGTACTATGCACAAGAATAGCTTTATAATTTGAAAAAAAATCCTCTGGCTCTCGACACAGCCTTGCTGGGTCACAATTGTTTCAGGGCATTGCAGTAAGGTATTTTGCTCTCAGACTGTTTGATATTCCTAACACTTCAAAATCTATTTTACTTTCAAGTCAAATACAAACGGGACTTGTACTATTCATTAGAGCCAGGCATGTGTTACTAGCATTCCCAGTGAGTCAAATGTGACTCTTTCAAAGGGAAATGTCAGAGGATTCAGAAGGTTTTGTGTATCTATTTTCCTTTTAAATGTTGGTTTTCATCTGACCTTCACCTTTGGCCATTTTTTTTGTGCCAGTAAAGTTTCAGTGAATAGAGTTGAACTCACATAGGGACTTCACCAAAATGTCTTATCCCTCTAGGAGCAGATAACTGACACCAGTCCTTGTGATTCAGGCAATAATGATCCACACAAAGAGCATCAAATGCTTCAGTGGAGTCTTTGAGTCCTCACCTCTTTGAAGATTCTATTTTCAAAATACAGGAAAATCATGATGTGAGAGAGGCATTATACAGAGACCTGGGTAATTAATGACTGCCGAGTATAGAGGTGCCTTCTTCATATGGGATCCACAGCCTGAAATCCCTCTTGAATTGCACCTCTGACCTTTTAAATCAACCACCCACGAGGTACACCCCTCGCTCAAAAAAAAAAAAAAAAAA